>JAMXBB010000005.1:35774350-36097079 GCA_024138015.1 Lumnitzera littorea | reverse complement strand
AAAAAAAAAACTACTTTAAGTAGATATAATGGGAACTATGGTAATACAAATATACGTTTACATGTTGCTAATACCTTAATGCGACTCCGGAGTTGTACACATAAAGAAGCACCACAACGAACGACTAAAAAAGGAAATAGAAAAAAAACTAGCAAACCCAGGCAACTACCGAATAGATATGACTCACCACTCGATCCTACTGGACTTACAATTCGCCAGATATGACACACCGGTCTGAACTGAAGAGTCACTCGCCACTATTCTTTAGTAAAAGGAATAGATGAGAGTTAAGAGATAATGAGAACACTAAGATTACTCAAATGAGTAATTTCTATATTGAAAAAGGTGTAAATGTGCATATAAGGAAAGTAAGGGTTTATATACTTGTCCACTAGGGTTATTCTACATGTATGAAAAGACAAAAAGGTATTTTACAATTAGGTTACACGAGTCATATTAAAAAGGAGTAAAAATGACAAAGAATATTCAGTACGAAAAAGAGAAAATGATTCTGGAACGTTGTATCAAGAGACACATATCGCTTGGTGTTTGGACATTTGGGATATAATACAACATAAGTGGAACTAAGGATATGTTATAGTCAGGGGCCGACCTGATCTGGATCAGGTCGAGGGCTAATCATCCTAGCAAAAGGTCAACCATCTTGAAGTCAGATGCCAGTGGGTCAAGTCGGTAGCTTAGCTCGGCTAGTTCTAAGCTGTCTTCTGGATCAGGACTTCGTTGTTGAGCAAGAGCATGTTGGACACACGTGAGGATCTAATAGACAGGTTGACAAGAGGTCGGATCGAGATAGGAGTCCCCGTCTTAGTTATGGCTTAAAGCCCATATTTTCAATACGAGCCCTTGAAATCCTCTAGCTCAACTTCTTGTGATCAGTCTAGGGTATTGATTCCTATAATACGCTAAGCATATACTAGAATAACAAAAACCTATATATATATATATATATATATTTTGTTCCCAATACATACCTCAAATGAAGCCCTATTGTAAACTTTGTCATCCTAACCTTAAGACACTTAATGGTTAATTCTAACCAAATAATAGTGCATCCTATTATAGTGTATATGCCAAAGTAATGCCAACAACTAATAAGGGAACTATGGTATTGTATACACCTACTTAATAATATTCAATAAAGATTTGTTATACTTATACTAATAAGTAATATGTACACACTATACTCTATACTATATACTATATTATTTTAGTAATTGAACCAAGATTGAACTTTGACCGTTTAATTAGTTTCATTCATCCAATTACTTAACACTTAATATAACAATAATAATAACAAGATTAGGATTTTTTTTTCCTGAACTATTGTATGAAAATTTTAAGGGTAGGTGGATTCAAACATGTACCATTTTGTTTAAAAACGATCTCGAATTATATTTTTAACGAGGCCGAATGTATCTTAATTAAGTCAATATTAATATCATTAATAGGAAAATATTTGTTTATTATGATAATTATATTGCATCTTATATATATAAAAAAATCTTGTTAATAATTTGATCTGCAATAGGATTAAGAGTGATCGGTACACCTCATAGGAAATAAAAAAATAAACTTTTTATCTTTTTATTATGCATATACACTAAATAAAATTAGATATTAATTTTTTTAAAAATTACAATAATAGATGAAACTCGTATAAGGTTAGTTTTTAACAAAAGTACATTAAAAAAATATATATATTTGAATAGAAAAAAGTGAGGAAAAAAGAGTAAATTGATGTAGATATAAGTATTATGCTATTTCTTTTTATAATAACCTTATATCATTGTTTCATTAACAATGTTAAAAAATATATGTATAATTTTGAACATAAGTGAATAGATGATCAATAATTCAGTAATCCACTTTCATTTTCATAATATTAGTTGTGAAAAGAAGGGAAAAAAAAAGTCTAAACCAAGCCATATAATTGGTAATATTTATCAATTGTTTATATGGTACAATCAGAATATTTGTAATATAGATAATATAATTATTACTTATAGTATAATACTAATTAAAAAAAAAAAGCAACATTTATGCGAATTTTAAATTTGATTTGTAACTAATGAAATTAATATTATTGGTTTTTGTGGAATAAAAAAGTCAACAAAATGCGAAAAGATAGACGCCATTCATCTAATAAATGCATCTAAAAAATGTAATATAACAAATATAAGATTTAAATCTAAGATCACATATTTGTAAAACTAAACATCTAACATCTAATTTATACCAAATCTTGTATTATAATTTTTTTTTAAAGTATGTATTTAATATATCTACCTTTTTCTTTTCTTAAAATTTTAAAAATTAACTATTTTCTGAGATTTGGTGAGGAGGGGAGGGGCCTAAGAACCGTCACACCTTGACGCAGCAAAGTTGTAATAGTCCTATCGTATACATTAATCTAAGATAAAAACTGACTTTATAATTGTTATCGTAAACTTAATTTACATAAAACATTTATAATTAACTCACTTTGAAATAAACAGTTCACAAAATAATGATGTTATTTGCCTGCAAAAACCTAGAGACACAAACTAAGATTCAAATACCCCAAGTAATATTTACATGGTTGAGTAACTTAATTTACTTAAATAATACATAGTTTGGTAGGAAAAGCTTAAAAGATAAGAATCTAAGCTTTCGAGGTATAACTGTTCATAAGTTTTATATCCTTACTACCTCAAGATTTAGCAGTCACTAGCTTTAGAGTAATTATAACACCGCTTTTTAGCTAGCACCTACAACAACATTTATAGAGATTTAACCAACTAATTGCTTAATCAGCTTGGATGGAGACATAAGATTATACATCAAGTACAAACAGAATTATCAAATAATTATTTAAATGCAATGCGATAACCAAAATGCCATCGCATGATGTTATCAGATTTTTGTGAAATTAGAGAAATTATACCTACTGTAATCCGGATATGAGGAGTTTTGGCGTGAATACAATAGCTTATGATCAAACCTAAGCTTGTGTAATAGAGACATCCCTCCTCTCAAGACTATCATTCAAACTACTGCCTTCATCTTTACCGTAACCTCCTCTCCCGTCACTTAATTCAATTAAGTATAAAGAAGAGACCATTATGCTCCAATGCTATCCCTTTCGAAGGTGTTAGTATTTAGCTAGAGAATCCTAAGCATTCCCTAATGGGTTACAATACATGTCCAGTTAAGATTACAGGTCAAATATTGTTAAGTCCAGTTTAAGACAATCAATCCATAACATGCAATAAAACAATTGCAAAACATTAGAGTAAGCCAATAATATACATTTACATTCAAGAATACGTGCACACAAATATGCGCATAATCCAACTACCTGCAAGCACAAATAAGTATAATCTTAAGTCTCCAAATACTATGAAACAGTACTCTAAAATACAGTTATGTAATGATTCCAAACTTATTTAGACTTCCCACTAGCTCAATTAAGATATGGCTCTCAACAGGCCTTCCTCGATAACTCCTATAGTACAAATGTTGTTTTAGTAATCATATAACTAATATATATATAGGTTTTATTCTATAACTTAGATCATTATCTTTAGTTTAGAATTTTATTATACCTAATTATTCATGTTTTAAGTCTCTTGTAATCAAGCTCATATTTTGCTAATTTCTGAATTTATAAAGAAGGGTTAAGGGTCAATTACCAATATTCTAGTGACAAGTGTCCTTAAGTTTGTATTAAACACATATTACTTGGCTTACTTTTTGTCCTAACCTTGCCAAATCACCTCCTGCTTGTTGCCACACCTCAAATACAACATCACCAATTGCCACATAATTTTTATTTATTTTAATATATTTTGACATATATTAGGTATTTTAGGAAATTTTAGGTATTTATGCTTACATGTATATGCATATCTAGTATAAATAAATACTCATAAATATTATGTATATTATTTTATGACATTTAACGTGCATATAATTTATTTTTAAGGATTTGTTAATTATCAAAACTCGTTTTATGTGTTTCCAATAAATATTAGATAAAATACATTTATTTTGTAAATATAATATTTTACTATCTTACCATTTTGTTTTCTTCAATTCAAACTTATGGTGTCATTTCTATTAATACTTCTAATTTCATCGTAAAATTTAAGCTTGACCAGACAACTTACATAATCACTCTAAATTTTAGGAATCATTTTCAAACCGACTGATTTTGAGTTAATAGTTTATTTTTATAGAGTTTCACAACAGCCTTTCGTTAAACCTGTTCTTGATCTCATTGAAGACACATGTTCATGTCACTAAATTAAAATAATCTTAATAACATAATTAGAATAATAAGTGTTGAATTAAAACAAGAGTACCCATTAGTAATATTAGGAATAAAATATTTAAATTATAAAATCAATAATTCTGAATTAAAAAATACAATTAAGGAATAGAGAAACCATTAAAAATATATGCTAATGTGTGTACATAACCATATTGAATACAAATAAAATATAAACCACAATGTTATAGTTGTTAAGTTAGATCACATGGAACTCTCGATTTTTCTTAATCAACTGAACATGGGCATAGATAAGAATCTAAATCACCAGATCACATAGAACAATTACAAAAGATGGACACCTGGTTGGGTAGGTAACTAAGGAAGATGTAGCAAAAATTAAGAATCAAGCACCTATACCACTACAAATTTACTAAACATCAGACCGTTAGACTTCACTAATATCTATAATAGGTTGATACCTAAATCTAACCACTAAACTAAACAATTAGCTTGTAGATTAAAGTATAAATACTAATGAAGTTTGAATGGATTCCACTATCAAGACAGACCCATGTTGCCATCATTCTCCTCCTCCTCCTCCTCCTCCTCCTCCTCCTCCTCCTCATTATTATTGTTATTATTATTGGCTTAGTGGCATATATTCATCCATAACTATTTAAGGATTGCAATTAGTATGCTTACCAAAGTGTGACTTGATCTTAAGCTATCTTAAGTCATTGATGTTAACAAGTTGTTTGAAATTTCAAGTCAATAAATCTTAATTACTTGTAGAAAAAATCATGGTGTTTTCATCCACACAATTAAGTTCATGTTATGAAAACTTAAGGTGTACCATCCAAACACCTTTAGGATTTTGTAAAAACATTCTTAGGTCTTATTTATTTCAAGAAAAATATTTTTCAAAAAACATTTTTTCTATGTTCCTTTGTTTGTTTTACTGAAAAAGGTATTTTAAGGAAAACGTTTCCTCATTAAAGGCAAAATTCTTTCCTTTTTGAAAAATAACTTACTCTCTTCAAAATGGAATGTTTTTTTTCAATCGAATATTCGTAAGCATTTTAACTCTAAGAAAATAATTTTTTTTTATTCTTGTTGTAACTTATATATAAATTATATTTGAAACATGAAAAATAATTTGTTTTACTAAAAAAGGCATTTTATGAAAAACGTTTTCTCATGAATGGCAAAATTCTTTCCTTTTTAGAAAACAAATTACTCTTTTTAAAATGGAATGTCATTTATCGATTGAATATTTCCAAACATCTTAACTCTAAGAAAATAATTTTTATTTTATTCTTATTGTAACTTACATATAAATCATATTTGAAACATGAAAAAATTATATTGTGTAAAAAAACTATAGATTTATTAAAATATTATCAAAATCAACTAAAGATGTTATAATAATGTATATTAAAAAAATTAAATTTATATTTTAGCTTTTATATAGTATATTTATAATAGTATATAGATATTAATATATTTAAATATAGTTATAAGTTATACAGTATTTGCTAGTTAAATATCAGAAAAAATTTTCAATAAATTCTTATAAGAATATCCAAACACATGAAAACATATATTTTCTAAGGGAAAATGTTTACTTTAACATGTGATTTTCCTTAAAACAAACAAGGCCTTAAATCAAATTAACTTTGTAGACCAAGTCTAAGGATGGCTTAAAAACAAGTTTTCTTGAAAACCCATTTAGAAGATTTGAAACTCAGATTTGATTGAAATTACATGTTCTCTAATGCTTTTAGCCATTCATGAGAAGAGATAAATACATGAGTCTACAATTTAGGATCCAATATATACATAGAGATGCTAAGGACTAGATTCATCTTACCCCAGGTTACCCTTATAGATTGTGGTTATATTTACAAGGGAGTGGTGGGTTTAAGGTTTCCTATTCTAAATTTTGAATTAAGGATAAATTTTGAGTCCACAAAATTTTCTACTTTTTCTAGTCATTTACATTCATAAATATTTGCAAATAAGTCTTCTATTAATTTTCCATTAATTTCTAAGCTCATGAATAGTAAACATATTTGCCAATGACACAATGTAATTCTTTGGATAACGAGAAAAGAAATGTGTATTAAATAGGAGATATGAAGATGTATTTACATTGAAAGTTGTTGCAAATGCTAATGAAGACATTTAAACACTATGGATAAAACCAGTAAGCCAAGAGGGAGTTTTTCTAGTACATTTAGATATTCTAATTACTGTATAAGGTACAGGATCTTATAAAGGATGACGGTGCTGATTAGAAACAATTGGTTGAGAGTGTATAACAATATCAATTTCATGTTCTTCTGTAATACATGGATACGAAACAAAAAAAAGGAGTGAAGAATGTAGGGTTATAATACTTTTTAATGAAGGATGTTTATAAGGGAACATATCCTCATGAAATATAATATCCCGTGAGACAAAAACTAACAAGATCATATAACTCATAGCCTTTTTATTAAAGGGTATCTTGTGAAAATATACTGTCTTCCTCTAAGGTTAAATTTATCCTTAGATTTGTCAAAATTAGTAGCATAACAAAAGTAGCTGATTGTCCTTAGATGAGAGTAAGATGGTGGCTTGTGAAATAGAATCTTAAATGGGATTTTCCAATTCAAACTTTGAATAGGCATGATATTAATGAAAGATGTAGCAGTTAGATACAGTCTCCCCAAATTTCTTTTTTGGTAAATTAGCATGAAGTCTAAGGGCTCATGCAGTATCAAGTAGGTGACTATATTTTCTTTCTACAACAATATTTTGTTAAGGTGAATATGTAATGGTATTTTGATGAACAATATCATTAGAGTGGAAAAAATCTTGATATTCATGGGACGTAAACTTGCCACTATGTGAAAGTAATTTCTTACAAATGAAACAAAATAAATGATGGTGTGCAAGGCTTGGTATTTGTGTTGTAAACATTTGCTTTTATTTTCAATGATTGTAAGAAAAAAATTATCCCCCAATAAAGAGGGTGTATTATAAGGACCACAAAAGTTTGTGAGAATAAGTTCAAAGATATTAGAAGATGTAAAAGAACTAGTATGAAAGGGCAAATGATGAAATTTAGAAAGACAACATGTATCACAAGGAAATACAAATTAATGATCATTCAAATTACTAAACACATAATCTAATGTATGCTTTAGTTTAGGAAAAGAAACATGGCCAAGTCCATTGTGCAAGAGCTTAGATAATACATGCTTATTACTTTGAAAGGAAAAACAAGTAGTATCAAAAATAGTCAAAGAACTTGATGGCTTACATTTTATTACTAAAGTCCATTACATTCATTAGCAGTAGCAATTGCCTTCTTAGCATTCAAGTCTTTAGAAACAATAGTAATTAAGTAAAAAGAGACAAACAAGTTTGTATAGACTAATAACTTACTAATAGACAAAAGGTTATAATGAAAGTTTAGCACAAAAAGGACATCTTTCAAAGTAATTCAGTCTATTAGTTGAAAATCTCCAATAACATTCATCGCTTTAGTGCTATCATTAGGTAATTTGATGTAAACTGGTTTAGGTAAATTTGTTGGGTTAAGCAAGAGGTTTGAAAAGGAGACATATGATTAGAGGCTGTTATGTTTACTAATCACAAACTTTCTAAATTAGGACTTTTAAAAAAAGAGAGAGAGAGGCTGCAAGTGACATGGAATCATCACATTCACTTACCATGTTCTTAATAAAGCCAATAGCATAGTTTGCTAAGGACATGTGTGAGCCTTCTCTTGAGTTATTCTTCAATAACTTTATGACTTCATTACAAACTATGGTAACCATATCTAAATCTTGTAAAGGAGTCATTGTGTGATCTTGCAAAGAAATATCATGGAACATTTGATTCTTATTTCTACCAACCAATACATTTACTGCATGCTTTGGTTCTCTTTTATCCTTTCTACCCTTGTACTAATCAGGATAACCTATCAATTCAAAACAATTTTCAACTAAATGACTTATTATCTTGTAATAGGAGCAAATTAATTTAGAACTAGGTTTCCCTCTCTTGTCCATTTTATCTAAGGGTTTTAACTATGACTTATCAACATAGGCCATCCTCTCTCCATTGTTTATCACAACACCAACTAGTCAATTTTGTTTCTCTACTCGGTACACAAGGTAGTAAACCTTGCTAACGGATGGGAGGAGATACAAAAAATAGTATTTGACTTCTAATACTTTCAAAAGTCTCTCCAAGACTCATAAGGAACTACATTAATCAATTCCTATTCTTAATTTTGGTAGATTTTGTAATTATGTTGCATGTACAATTGCTTAATCCATTATACACATATTCAAGTATAGGACTTAGACTATTAAGATCATCCCATAGCTTCTTGAATCGATTATAATACACAGTAATAGAATTACTCCTTTAAGTTACTACTAATAATTCTCTTTGTATTTCAAACAACAAAATATTATTTACTTGTTTGGATTTCTGACAAATATTTTCCTAAAATTCCTTTAAGGACTTTGTATGCATAAAACCCTTTGGAAGTTCCTTTATCATAGAATTTAAGATCCAACATTGGATCATATAGTCACGACAAAGCCATTTCTAAGCATTAGTCAAAGTATCAATGGATTTATTATAAGTTCCTCCAATAATCCCTAACTTGGACTTTGCTCTTAATGCTAATTTTATTGCTTAACACTATCTAATAAAATTTTATCCATCAAACATTAAATTTGTAATCAATGATCTAAGATTATTAGCACCAAAAAGGTAAAGATGATTATTGTAACCAATTTCAAGATTCATATTCACTGTGAAAGGAAAAATTAACCCTAACAATCATAGCAAGACAAAGAAACAAAGAGAATGATCAATGAAGATACTAACATATAGGATGCTTTGATACCATGTTAAGAAGTGAAGATTGTCATTGAATCAGATCTCATTCCAACTCGATGATAATTAGCAAAGAACTTCATGAGGAAGAAGATTGAGAATTGTGAGAACTGATTGTGTAAAAATGCAAGTTAGTTATTGTAGATGGTCATTTCAGTAATTAAACCTTTAACCCAATTTAACATCATAAACCAATATCTTGAGCTAATGATAGAGCTTAAGAAATTGGCCCGTTTATGAATGTTTTAGGAAGATTTGGCTTGGTAAGCTCAGAATAGGGATCACCAGACTAGATTTTCTGCTCTCGACCTTGTTGGTTATCTTGCACATAAAAAGTAAACCCAAAAATTGTCCTTCTAAGCCTGTATGGGATTCATTTGGTCTTATTAGGCCTTGAAGAGGCGTAGTTGGTCTTTAGGCTTAATTATAATAATAATGGGCTTTCTTTAGCTACCATAAGCCTAAAGCATACTTGAGCCCATATCTAAGCCCATAATGGCTAAAGAAGAGGATAAGTTTTAATAAAGGAACTCAAACAAACAATTGATTCATTCAAAACATTGGTAAGCTTGAGACAAATACTAGAGCTTTGTTGAAATCACTTTAGAGAAGATCAAACAAATAATTCATCAAGAACGATTTAAAAGTGATCAAAAACACCAAATTCAATCCATTGTCATATGCATGCATTCAGAATATTGAGTTTGCCTATTCTTCCTCTCATGCCTCTTCTTAACGACATTTTTCTATGTGTCATCAGCTCAAGATGTCTCTTAGGTCGATCGGCACGCCTATCGTACATGGTCGACCAACTATAGTGACCTCACCACACAATTATATCTATTACCTGATGAAGGACAAATAGTCAAACATCCACATGTAACCTGAGTTATGATATGTAAAGTAAAAACTACCATACACACTAACTACATAATTACAAAAGTGTACTTTCTACATTATAAGCAAGCAATTTGTACAACTTAAATAAGATTGGTTGATGGGCATGAAATTTATCGCACCTTATAACAATTGAGTTTAAAATTTTGCATGTAAATAAGATTGAATTCAAAAAATAAGATTGAATTCAAACTCAATAAAGCTATTAGGTTTAAAACTAAACCTAATCCAACTAACTAGTTCACCTATAGGGCATCGACCTCTTGTAAGTCCAGTTTGTATTACTGGATTGAACGACCATGGATTCAATTCACAGTTTGCCTAGTTTATCAAAATTAGATTTGTTTTCTGAGCCTTACATGCATATGTGTCATAGTGGTAATACATCTCAATTTGAAGTATGACAATAAAAAATGTTTAAGGAAAATAAATACAACCTAAATTTTAATTTTTATGTTTATGTTTTGATTGAATTCTTGAGACCGATATTTCAATCTAAAAACCAATAAAGGAAGATTGTCTAAAACACATGACGAGGGACAAGATCACATGAGGAGGAAAAAGCACAAATTGTCTCAATATAGTTAGATGCGATATATTGATGATAAATTAGAAGGGTAAAAGTGAAGTTTATGTTGAATAACGGCAACATGTATCAAATATCCTCTCAAATTCTTGCTAATTGAAAATTGAACATATTCACAAAAGGTGAGTAAAAGTCAAAGTTGGATACTGAATCTGTACATATGTTTAATACACATCAGCTATTGAATGTAGCTTCCCATGATAAGAGAGACACCATACTTTTTTGTCTTCATGGAAGTTATGGTTGATTGTCATAAAGGAAAAGCCCATTTGTCTCCTCTCATCTCATGCAACAACGTTTCTTATGGATGAAAATAAAACTAGGTTCAACGTAGGTTGAAAAAGCTCTAATTATACAAACATGTTATGTAAATGAATGAATACTGTATGAATACTAATGAAATTTCAATAATTAAAAATGTAAATGATAGTTTTTTAACTAATTAGGTGATGGCGTTGGTATTTGCACATCATTCTTTCATCTATGTAGTGTATTAATTTTTTCTAAGTAAGGTGCTTAAGAACTTAGTTGAATTCCATTAACAATGGCGGCTAGTTTTGCTTTCTTTCTTGCCCACCATCTTTGACTTATACTTATATATGGTCTTTCTTCTCTCTTAAATTTGTAGGAACAAAGTAGAAAATTCTTCCTATGCCCAACTCATTGTATATGGTTATATTAGGTACATTAATCAACATCATATTAATCGAACATTATCAAAAATTAACTATAACTTACGATTAGTTTAATGTCATTTTTCAAGAGATTCGGCATAAACCTTGTGTAGGAAGGTACTATGTTGGCTATTAGCCTTGTTTAACTTTTTATTAGTGAGGTATACAGTTGGATAGGGCTATAAATGAATTAAGTTAAGAGTTAAGACTATATAGTATTGAGCTCGATTTTCATCTAATCAAGTTTATAATTTTAATATAGTATAGTCACACCCTTCCACATCTATAATCATATTAACCACTATTTATACTCTCTCACAATCCATATAAAAGTCTACTCATATAAAATATAATAATCCTTCCCTTCCACATCTACCACCACCCCCCTCCCTCCAGTCAACTCCACGGATNATAGTAGCGGAATTGACTTCTTGCTAATAAGTGAATAGTTGAGGAAAGACTAAGGTTGAAAGAGGTAGGTTTATTTTGATTTAATTTAGAGAGGAGGTCTAAATAGGGCAATTAGTGTTGTTTGGATGTGATCCCTTAGACACTAAGGGGGCCCACCCTGACACTTACCCTAAAAAAGGAAAAAAGAGTAAAGAAAAAGAACATGCAAGGTCCTTATCATAAGATCTTAAAATTGGACCTTGTATTTCCTCTCTTTTTAGTGTATGATTTGAGCATGCAATTTTCTACCAATTAGCCATTTTATAAGTCTAAGGGATCACATCCAAACAACACTAATTGCCCTATTTAGACCTCCTCTCTAAATTAAATCAAAATAAACCTACCTCTTTCAACCTTAGTCTTTCCTCAACTATTCACTTATTAGCAAGAAGTCAATTCCGCTACTATTATGATGTCTTAATTTAAAAGTAATTAATAATTAAGCTAATAAGATTTGATTGAGGTTTTCAACTACTTGACCAAAAAGCTCCTGACTAGTGTTTTTTAGATATTCTCTACCTTGACCTTCTAATCCATATGAGAATTCAATCACGAAAGGTATCACAATTCTAAAGCCAAATATGTGCAATGTCCTTACCACACCTTAAAATTGTGATATTCTCTAGAAATTGAATCCTACATGGATTATGATATTAGGGTATTTGGATAGATCGGCTTTGGCTTTCTTTTTTCTTTTTTTCCCCTCTTTTACGTTGCAATTTTTACATAATCAATACAACTTGAAACTTATACTCTATATACCTTACAGTGATTTCAAAGTAGGTATACGGTATGGATATACTTTGCTATACCTACCTCTCCCAAGTGGGAGCAGTCAAGCAAACTTTGAAAAATCATTCCTAAAACCTACCATGTGATCATCAATACCAACCAAAACCTCTACATTCAAGTAGAGTAAAACGGAATAAAGGTTCAACAAGGTTCCCTACTCACCCATGGTCTTATCCACTTATGAAATCTGTTTTATTTTTAATTTTACTAAGCTGCCCTCTATGGTAAAAACAATTTTGAAAAGTGCAATTATTACAAAATCTTTGTAAACATACCTATCTAACCCTGTGAAAATCCACCCTCCTTATTTTTTATCCCTTAATATGCCAATAATTATCTCTTATCTTATTATCCATGTTTTATTTTTTTCAAGCGAACATATTGCTAGCGATCTCGGTAGTTAAATATTACGTGGATATCCAATTATTGAGCCTAATTGAAACTCATTAAATCCAATTGTTAATGCAGGTTTTTGGTAGATTGGTGGGTTAACATCAGACCACGTCGATGCCATTCTTCCTTTCTATATTGGAGTTTTCAAGTTAGATGGAATTGGCAATGTGCCATTAGCTTTTCTTTTAATCAAGTTAAAAAACATGGGCCAAAATTAATGGCAACCATGTGAAGAATACACAACAACCTAAAATAGTTATGGAAATTAAAAAGGTAGTAGCCATCAAGAGCTCTTTGTTACCGGAAAGTGAATTATTATTTGCCAGTCGGGTATTTACATACTTTCTAGCAATTTTCTGGAAGATTTAAGAGCAAATAGCGCAGCAAACGAATCAAATCCAGAGACAAAATGGTATTTGACTTGAAAATTCAAAACTCAAACTCAATTGCGTTTAAAGTTTTGAATTCAAGGAGTTAAAGTAGTACTCAACAAACTCTATCTTGATCCCATTAAATCCATTTAAGCTCATTTATTCAAGGAGTTAAAGTAGTACTCAACAAGCTCTATCTTGATCCCATTAAATCCATTTAAGCTCATTTATCTAAAAAATATTTTTGTTTCAAATTATAATAATATTAATATCCTAACTCAACTAATATATATACTCAAGCTCGAGCTCAATTAGACTCATGAGCAAATTGAGCTAAATATTATAACGTTTAAGTTCAAACTTTACTCAATTATTCTTAAGTCAAACATGAATGACTTACAAATACTTTGGTATATCTCTTATTTGAAGAAAGGACGTTGTTTAAGAACTTTTTGCTAAGTTATGAACTATAAAGTCAAATTATGAATAAACTTGCACTTCATGAAAGGAATTATAATTCAGAATCACTACGGTACAAAGTAATTTCAATTACTGATTTATTACAAAGTTGAAGTTGTGAAGTTGTTTTCCAGTCACAATACAAAATGTACAACGAATGGTCCTGCAACTTAATGGTATAAATATTAATCTTCTAATTGAGATGGATCAAGTTGAATCTTTTCTTCCTTATTCTAATAACCGAAAAAAAAAAAAAACGAAGTGTACAAACTTTAGGGATGAGGAACATCATTATAAATTTTTAAGGAAAACTATAAGATTAACAAAAATAAAATCTACAAAATTATGGATATTTACAATCTGCAAATGTCAATAACAAATAAAAATGAATAAATTCATAACAATAAATGCAATTGTGAGCCTATGGAGAATGAGAAACCAAGAAGACGTTGACAAACTCTATCGACAATTACAATAAGTAAACAAGAGTTATGAAAAACAACAGAATTACCAAAATAAAAGAATGTTATAGCGGAAAAAAGAAAAACAAGTTGACTAAGTGTAGAGAGCTAAATTCAAATTGGGATTTAGGTTTGAGTCAAAGTACTACGGCTCAGGGAGTTAAACTCATAAGGATTCGAGATGATCAAGAAAGTTTTGGTATGATAGTCTTGGTGTAGAACCCATCGAATTAGTCCATCTAATCTAATATTTCTTAGTTTGGCTCACATTTAGAAAACAAGGCCACCATTGGCCTAAACCCATTAAAGATGATCCATTTGAGGTCCATGAAAGAAGGGATTAGTTCCAACCGTTGATCACTATCATGATCTAATAAATGGGATCAATTGTCAATTTTTATAAATACCTTATCCCTTCCCTCATTTGAATACAAGAAAACTCTTACTAATGCTATTACTCTTAGTAACGATGTTACTCTATTTAACTACTCATTCAAACGAATCAAACACTCAATTTCCTCAAGAATACATACACCATTTTTCATTGATCGAAGAGTTTGATGCAATCAAACACTTTTACCTATCACCGTGTATGTTAGAGTCTCACTAAAATTATCTACTCCTCCTCTTCCTCCCTTTCACTTCTTCTCTTAATCATCCCACAAGTGCTATTTGAATCAAGTCATTTCCCATAGCCATGTGCAATGCAGCTGTCACATAGCATATACATTGCCTTCAAACTTGAATCCCCACACCTACATTAAGTAAATTGTGAAATAGAGGATTTTTCCAATATTTGATGGAAATTGGAAAATATCATGAAATCTACATATCTTTCTCAAGTGAATGTGTATAGTCATGTTCCTGGCTTGAATACAACAAAACAAACAAACTTGCTTTTTGCTAGCCCCGAGCATTCATACCATCATCTACTGCTCTCTCCGATCCGAGATGGCCACCTACACGATGAAGATAAAACCACCAATTTTCAACCCCCCTACCCATCAAGTGAAAAAGAAAAAAAAAAACATTATGAAGCATTGGGGACAATGTAAAGAGTAAAAGAACAACTAAATAAGTAAGAAGTGAAAGGATAATAAGAACTTATAAAAAGTTACATTACTCTAAAGAAAAGTCAAGTAATAAAGGAATATTACCATTTTTTTCCGTAATTTTCTATCCATCCATCTAGATCATAGAATTTCAAAATTCTCAATAACTCATCCATTAAAATTTGGTTAGTTCTTAATAGTCTTAACAAACCAAGAATGACATATAAATTTAGCTAGCCAGTGAGTCACCAACAGCAACAAAACTGATTCATGAACATTCATTTCTTAGTTATAAAACCATTTTCACAAACTTGGACATTCCTAGTCCTATTTTGCTGTTAAGATGTTATGGTGCATATAGCATTAATATTCTTTTACCACACGATTGGATCATATTTGATTTTTCCTTCTTCTTTCCTGTAAAATATGTAGTTTACTTTAAAGAAAAAAAGGGAAGAAAGAAAGAGAGAGATAGAGAGAGAGAAGAGAGAAAACGTTCTTTCTTTGTAAAGCATGCTCATCAATTAAATAGGTGAAATAATAATTGTTATGCCTTAAATAGGTAAAATCATAATAGTCCCACTGTATAAATTAGTCTTAAAAAAAATGACCTCTTAGTCACTATTATAAATATAGCTTATGTAAAGCATACACGACTCAACCAACCTGAAGCGTTTAGTAGGATATTTGTTATCAGTAGAATATGTGATTTTTCCTTCCAAATATTTGTATAAGAAAAGCTATAGTACACATTTAGTACTTGATTTATATTTACATAACAATATTTATATCAAAAGATTTCATCTTCAAAGAAAAGCTACAAAAGTTACGATTTCAGACACATATGTGCTGATCCATTAGAAAATTAGTAGTCACCCAAGGAGATCAGTTAGTTTTCTCAAAAGAACAAAACTCCAAAAACGATCCAGTTTCAACAATCTTCATGTATCTCCTTACTCCCCAACCCCCCTTGCATACTAACCTGTGGTAAGGTATATTTTTGTATCTTTAATCTCTAATCAATACCTGCAGTAGAAGCAATAGTGATATGAACACAATTAGCTCGGTAAGTGAAATAAAAATAAAAGAGTACAAAACATACACAAGTAAGGTTATCAATCTTTAATGAAATGCAATGCAATAAGTCAAATGAAACATCGCACAATATTATCCAATCCATTATATGGCTAAAGAAAGTGCATTTACTCTAACCCAAATTAAGGAGTTTTAACAGGACTCAAATCAAACCAAATACAGACTTATGTAATAAAGAATACCCTACTCCCAAAACTACCTTTGAACCACTATTCTCAACCTTGCCATAACCTCCTCTCTTATCACTAGGGATGAGTGCAATTTAATTTGGTACTGTTCAAACCCCCTTACCAAATTGAGCCTAACCATATAAGTAGTTCGTAAATTTTTCGAACTTAATTCAAACTCGTTTAGTCCAATTCAAACTGTTTATATCAAATTTTTATTAAATATTTTTATTTTCAATAACATATTTTTCTTTCCATCAAATTTTAATATGTTTCCAATTAATTTTTCATACATTTATCATGTGTAATAATACTTAACAATAAGTTGTATGAGATCTTAATAAATCTAACTTAACTAATGTGAATAAAAGACTCTATTTTAACAAACAATAATAAGGAGGGAAAAATAGAGTTACCTATCCAAAAGCGAAACAAGGAAAATAAAAGAAATACACTAAAGACTGGAAAAGAGATGAGAAATACGTAAAGAACACCAAGATCAAACCCTTAATTTGAAAATATATAAGAAAAAGAAAATTTCTAAATGTAAAATTTCATATAGAACTTACTCAATTTAATCTTAATAATTGACCTAAAAATAAAATAAAAAAGAATAAGATATGAAAAAATTGATGAAATCCATGAAGATTGATTGAAAAAAAATTTAAAAAGTACAAAACAATTGCATGAATTTTTTGTTGTTTAACTAAATATCGATTTACTTCCCCATACCGAACCGTAAATTGTTTATATATATTTGAACCGAACCATAAACTAAATGGTTTGAAAAAAAAAAAAAAACCAATTTTTCAATTCCATTTACTGTTTGCAGATTTTTTGCTTAACTCTACTCGTCACTTAGCTCGACTTAAGACAGGGAATGGATCATTTTAGTTATTCTTATCGAAGTGGTCGGTATTTGGTTTGATACACCTAATTATTTCTCTTTAATGGGTTGTCATATATGTCCAGTTAGATTAGAGGCCAAATTTTTATTAGTTTCACTTAAAGATGGCCAAGCAAATTTCAAACAAACCAAATACTACAAAATTATGCAAAACAACACTCCAAGGAGTTCAACTCCCACCCCAATCAAAATCTCAGTCACACACATAGCATGCACACAAACAGCTAAGTTGTAGCCACAAACAGATACACTCTTAAGCCTCCACATACTCTAATATAGTACCTCAACAAGCTACAAAACTTCAATCCTAACTTACCTTGTTGTAGTATCATGTTATCCTTACGTGTTATGCATGTCTTCATTAATGATACCTAAAAGTTTAATACACTAATTTAGTTTTTAATCACCATATGAAATAAGAGTTCATTTTCAATATCATACATGTTTTTAATTGGAGTTAAGTGAGTTTCTTTAACCATTTATTAAGTTTTAGTTAAATAAGGTAGGTTTTAATTAAGTTTTTTACTAAGATTTTGACCTAACGTTTTAATATTGGTTCTAATCAAAGTTTGACTCTAATATAGGTATAAAGTTCATATACAAACCACTTTCTAACCTACTGTCTAACTCTTGGTAAGATCAAAATATTCGGTACCACAATACAATCTAACCTAGTTTCTAACAAAGTTTCTGACCCTATTTTTACTTCATTACTTTATATTTAAATTCATCTTACCTTAAGTTAGAAAATTGTGATAAACTTATATTTATAGCATGATAACATTTCAATCCCTACAGCTACCTATTACACCTCTTTACCCAAACTTTACTTATATATAAATTCTTAAGAAAACCTTAGAATTAAGCTCACATACCACCAAATTTCAACTTAAGCTCAAAAATCATCAACTTAAAACTTTAATTGACTCACTTTTAGTTGCTATATTTTGATGAGTACAAATTAAATCATGGTTTTTTGAAAATCTAACAAAGTTCCTTTAGAAAGCACATTGCTTTGTGGAAAACCAATTTTTTTCTAAAATCCAACTACTTGATTTTGAAAATCCAATCAAATAGTACAAAAATATAGCATTTTAGGAGCTTACTCGTAAAAATTCAAGCCAAGACCACAACAATTGGTTTTTTGAAAATCGGCTATTGGGACTTTTTTTTAAGGACCCTATATCAGTACTCAAAATTTCAAAATCCAATTTGATATTTGAATCCTCATTCAAAATACTTGGAAAAACCAAGTTTTGAAATTTTTTAAGTTCGTTTACTATTTTTAGTAAATTTTAGTTTAAAACAAGAAAACCAAACACTTAATGAAGTACTACGCTCTAGCCACCATTGAGAGATGAGAGTTTATCTACTAAGCTAAGCGTAAAGTTTTCCTTTAGACCATAGTCCTTGTTTGCTTCCAGAAACTCTCGTAGTATTGGAACTCAAAAATGCCCAAAGTGACATTATTTTCTTTCTTTAATTTCCTTCCCTACTTTCTCTCTCTTGAACTCTCTCCTATTAATTTTCTAGAAACTCAAATGACCAAAACTTTCAAAAGAGAAGAAATTTGTATTTTTATAGTGAAGTTTAAGGGTTCTTTGAATTTTTTTCTTGCTAAACATGTGTTTACATTTCTATATGAGGTATCAACATTTCTGTATGAGGTATCAACCTTTGGCTCTATCAATTCCATATACAATATCCAACCACCAACCTTTGGCTTTATCAATTCCATACACAGTGTCCAACTACCATCTTGAACCGCTATGCCCCATACAAGATTTTTCTGCTTGCCACATAACTTTTTGCTAATTTTTCCTTATTATATTTTATTAATTTAGTGAATCTTATGTATATTCATGTATTTTTAATAATTATATTCGATGTATACACATGTTTTCTATATATTATTTGGTATCCTTTAATAATTTTATTATTCATATAATTTATTTTAAAAAATTCGTTAACTAATGATGTCTAATTCGCATGTTTCCAATTAATATATAATAATATTGGAAATTTTACTATTTTAGCTATGTTCCTAATATTTTATTATATTTGCAAGATATAAACTTATGAGGTCTCATTGACTAATATTACTAATCCACTTGTAACTTTCTAACCTAACTAGATTACCTTTATGAACGTCCTAAATCATTTGCCTGAAACCTAATTACACTAGTAAAGGGCTTACAATAATTCAAACCCAAAAGGTGTCAATGCAAATATTCTCTTCATTATAAAGCATCTCTCTCTGAAAACTTTGGCTATCCTTAGCCCTTTCTTATATGACCCTAAGTTTACAAGTCCATCATTAGGGATCTTAATATTCATATATCCATCACTATAATTCTCAAATCTGTTGTTTTTCAACAATTCTCACCATTAACAATATATCAACATGACGTTTCTACCACTATAAGTATATTTATACAAATTTAGTCAATTTAAAAGTTGAGACAATCAATTTGATATTAGGTTGTTAATAGTATCTGAAGTAAGTGGATTGTAGGGCTGGGAAAAAAAAAACCGCGAATCAAATAGTTAACTAAACCGAAAAATCGATTTTTACAATCTTTCGATTTGATTATATATAAATGATTTGTAGTTTAATTCGGGGTTTAGTTCAGAGAAGCGTACCGAACCAAACTATTTTAAACTGAACCGTTTAGTTAAATAAAAAAATTTCATGCAATTATTTTGTGTTTTTTTTTTTTCCATCAATCTTCATTGATTTCATCCAATTTTTTATATATTATTCTTCTTTGTCTTATTTTTGGATCAATTGTTAAGATTAAATTAAGTAAATTCTATTTAAATTTTCATATTTAAAAATTTTCCTTTTCTAAATTATCTTTTTCTTATATGTTTTTAAATCAAAGGTCTAATATCAGTGCTCTTTACATCTCTCATCTCTTTTCTAATTTTTAATGTGTCTCTTTAATCTTTTTTATACCGCTTTTAGATGGATAGGTCTACTTCTCCCTCCTCAATGTTGTTCGTTAAAATAAAGTCTCTTATTCTCATTCAATCAAGTTGAGTTTATTAAGATTTTGTGCAACATTTTGCTTAGTATCGTTACACTTGATAAATATATGAAAAATTAACTAGAAATATAAAAAAAAAATTAATAAAAAGGAAAATATGTTATTAAAGATAAAAATATTTAGTGAAAATTTGATATAAATAATTTGAACCAGGATTATACAAGATCTAACCGATTTTAATCGGATTCGAAAAATTTAGGAACTAAACTATATGGTCAAGTTTAATTTCAAAAAATAACCGAACTATTATATCAGATTGGATTCAGGAAGAGGGAGGAAACCATACCAAATCGAACTACACTCTCCCTTAGTGAATTGTATCCTTATATTATGTGGGATATTTTGATTCTTAAGGAGATATATCCATTTATTAATTGAGTTTTCACGTCTCCGATTGGTAATTTATCAATCTTCTTGTATTAGTTGGTTTAATTGAAATAATACTTTTCTATTAAATGAAATTCACCGTTTTAAAAAAGTAGGGAATAAATAAATAAAAAAACTCATCATCCGCCAGCGCTTTAATTTTCATTTACCCAAAAGTTCGGTGTTACAACTTCCAAGATGCAGTGGCTGCCGGTCTCATAAATTTTTTCATTAAATACAAAGACAAGGTTACAAGGTTTCAATATTACATTAAACACGTCTATTTCAAAAGGGACATTGAGAAATTGCACCACCAGCTAATTAAATATGCAACAAGTGGATTTTCAAATGATCCAATAAACCTTGAATTCTCCCTTTCAACCAAAGCACCAATTTACAGTCCTCTCATACCTAAGTCTTCCCACTTGGTCCGGTTGCTGAGAAAATTATACCGGTTTTTATGTAGTCATAACTGTACTATCTAAAAAGTTGGTCCAATTCTAAGAAAAAGTTTATATATCACCTGTCTATTTGAACCTATCTATCTTGCTCAAAACCAAAATATCTCGATTTATTTTATCTCGAGTTTTATCAATTTATTTTCTTAAAATACTATCCATGTAATCAATAATAAAGATCATACATTATAAAATATTATACATATCTAAATATTCTTAAATTGAGGAAAATTTCTTGGGTATTAGCTACCAAAAAGCGTAATTAGGCCGACGTACACCAATAACTTTCATTAGATCAAGTGTGCAGTCCCACTTGCCCATGCAATTGTAATTGGTGTGGACTGTCTTATCTAAATTATCCATTAAAACCAAAGTAAAGCTCCTTGTCGTAGGCATATGCATATACAATGTAGATGACAAAGTTATTTTTGAGACCGAAATTTCATTGGCTCCTCATCACTATGAGAGACAATTAAACTCCTTTAGTCAAAATTTCAACAACACGTGGTCTCTAGCAGTAGGTTTGAAGCTGGAACATAATAAGCAGCCTCGTTGACCCAAGGCTGCTTTTGTCTGTTCCTCGTCAATAGGCTTATCTAACTTGATTGCGCTCAATACCGAAAGCCATACAAGACTGACCAAAAAGAAAAGTGCAACATTCGTATTTGGAGATTCTTTTTTCTTAAATTTGCTATGCCGTATAAGACTGACGAAAAAGAAAAGTGCAACATTTGTATCTCGAGATTCTTTTTTATTAAATTTGCTATAGATGTGAGATTCTAAATAATACTGTTATATAAGTGTTATATGAAAATCTCCCATTATATGTAATCTTAAAGAAATGACGTATGGAAACCATTTATAAAGTAGACTTAGAAAAAATGTTTAGAAAGAGCAATAAACAATTCATTAGTTTAAACACAACCATAAAAAGTTAAGGTGAATATAAAGCATCTATCCTTTGGTTCTTAGTCAAGCAAGAACTCGAGCTTCGCTTTCATCTTTGAAAGCTACAACTTCATATATAGTAGAACTATTTTTCTAATCTTTAGAGCTTTCGAAAAGTAAAAATTGAGGAGGTATGTAATGTATTAGGTTAAAACTAATGAATAACTAAGCCAACAAATACTAATAGGTTTATTTCAACTATTTAGTTTAAAAGTTTCGAACTTATGTTGATAAAATGTTCACAACCATAGTTTTAGAAATTAATATTATAACCTCCCACAATCCATATAGAACACTTAATTACGAAATCTCATAAGGCATAACTAAGTATTTAGATCTTGAACTTGATAACGTATGTCAAATCATGTTGATGATACTTATTCCATAGTTATTCTCATAAGCTTACTATGAGTATAAGACTAGTAACTCACCTTATTAAATATGTAAGCTTACCAAAGAGAGGTTGAGAGCAAATATAATGGCCCAATGTTTACTATTCTAAGCCCATCAAATCAAATTTCCCTAATTTATCTCAAATACAAACTAAGCTCTTTAGGTTACGCCACTTAACCCAAAACATCAAGCTTAACAAATAGTAAGGTTAGTATAAATATTTTAATGTGATGAATTTAGCTCTTTACACTTGTTAAGTTGAAGATCAAAATATCTGGTAACTCTTCATTGCTAAAATCTAGTTCGAACAAATTGCAATTACACTCTTAAATTATTGGTTAAAAGTGTTTTCATATATCCATAACTTTTTAAAAATATGCATACATACCCCAAAATCATCGGTCCAAACCATCTTATCTATAATTCTTTTAACAATAGCATTTGGATTTTAATAACAATTTAGGAGTTATCTACATATTTTTGAAAGGTATAGAAAGTGAAGTCACCCTTAAAGGGTTTAAGAGCTCTATCAGCACTAATCAATAGTTATCTACAATACTCGAAGGCTTAAAGCTCATTTTAGCAATATGGAGTTAAACACGAATGAGGGTCGAGTTTCCTTGTGTAATAATTTATTTCTCAAGAATACAATATCGCAAAACATAACCAATACTTAAATAAGATTTCAGAGTTAAATGTTTTGTTATTAGGTTGGCTATACTTGAGAGAAACTAAAAACAAACTAAAAAAAGAAGAAAGAAAGAAAAAAAACTGTAAATTTAGAAGAGAAAAAGATAAATAAAAAAGAAAAAAGGTCCATGCAACCATCCTAAGGCCAATGGGAGGCCGAAAAGACTATTTTAAGTTTTTCCAACCCAAATGTTATTGTTAGAAAACAAAAAAGCCATAAATTTATAAAGAAAAGGTAAATGGAAATTTTTTTTTTTTTAAAAAAAAAAAGCCTTACCAACCATCCTAAGGCTAATGGGTAGTCAAAAATGTCTTTTTTAGTTTTTCCTATTTTTTATTTATTTAAAATTATGTTTTTTATATTTCACTTATTTAATATTCTATTTTTTACTTTTTTAAATTTTCTTTACTTGCCTTGTTTATTTTATTTTTTTATTTTTATATTTTTCTTTTTTGAAGTTTCTTTACCCTCTTTTGTATTTTTTTTTTCTATTTTATTTATAATAAAATAACTTCATCAATACCAAATGTCAAATAACGTATCATGTTAACTCAATTTAATGGTATCAAAAAAGCAGAGTGATACAAAACTTTAATCATTTATTTTAAATATCGATCATATTTGATGCACTTTTCGTAGTAAATATGAAAATATACTTGATATAAGAAGTATGAGTTTATGAATTAAGGTAAAATGATTACATTCCTATGAAATTAGGGTAACATTTCTTGATTTAGCGAGTTTCAAGTAACCTATACCGTTTTCCTTAACGATGATTTTAGCAACTTTTTTTTTTTGTTATGTAAAGTTAATGGTGATGCGATGGTGAATAAATCAAATGTATAAAACATTAAAAGAAAACATGGGTATATAAAATATAAAATGTAACAATGAAGGTATATAAATAATTTTTTTCCTTTATTATTATATTTGATATTTTACATATTTAAAATATACATTAAATAAATCTATTATTTTCATGATATCATGCAACTTTAACTACCACCAACAAGATTCTAAGCAAACAAGTATAACGGATCTAAATCCATGACAAAGAATCTTAACCTAGGCTGCCAGCACAGCATACCCCTTCCCACATTTTCCAACATTGAAATTTGATTTTTAAATCGAATCTTTTACGGGTCCAAACACTTCTAACGACATCACACCCTCTCTCTCTCCCCCACCGGGGGCCCACCACCTATCCGGTCCAAAACCAACCAATCCACCCACCCAATTGGGAAAACCCCCCTAAGGTTGTGTTTCGATTGAAGGACGAAATGAGCAAGCGAAAGAAAGTTAGAATTCCAAAAATAATTTTATTGTTTGAGAAAAAAGTAAAGGGAGAAAGAAATGAATTTGGAAAAAGAAAACTCTTCTAAACCCACGATAATACTCTCCGTATTTAGAGAGAATTAAAAGAAATTATTATTAAATTACAATTTTACCTTTATAATAAATGTATATTTTATAATAAAAATCATAAGGATTTTTATAACATTTTATTATAATAAAATATCATATTACTGACTTTCATTTCACAGTCCTTACCTCCTTACACAAATAAGAGAAAATATAATTTTTACCGCCACTTGCTTTCCTCTCTCTAAGTGATATGATATTTAGACTGCAACATGAGGAGTAAAAATAAAAAATTTGACATATAAGACTATCTATTACCATTATTAGTTATATTATTATAGTAGATTAAGATAGTATATGATTAATAGAATTGGATAATATAAAAAAAAAAATAGAGGACACAATATAAGGAGAGTAAGATAACATAATTTTTTTATATCATATTTAACATATGTAATGCACTATGCAAATTTTTGTTAATGAAAAAAGTTAAAAATTTTTAAAAAATTAATTATTTATATTGTAAATTATAATAAATTTCACTACTTTGATATAAAAAGCTAGTATAGGGTTAAGTTTTGAAATTTTAAATATATCTTTATTTGTATTGTGAAATAAATTTTTATAACATTAAATATATAATATAAATTTTTTAGTTTTAGTGTAACACGCAAAACGTTTATATTTAGTAGCTTTAGCGATTATGCAAATTAAATAAAATAGTGGAAAATTTTTAAATAATCAATCTTTTTTCATAGATGGTGTGTGCATATAGAAAGAAAACATTAATGCAATATGCTACCAAACGGAGAAAATGTTACATATATATATATATATATATATTATGTGTATAAAATAATATGTACGTATGTATTCTAGCTACTTGAACTGCAAACGAAGTTTCTTCTTCAATACATGTTCCAAAAATGGCGTTCCTTTGTTAATAATTCTTCGTTCTAGAATTTGGAGTAAGTCTTCCTTCAAAGTGTTAGAATTTGGAATTTAGACCATCTTGCCTTTGTTGACTCATTATATATATAAATATTCCTCTACTTCCTTTTCTTTTTGTTTTTCTTTTGTCTATATTGTTGAATGATTATACTAAATTGCCAGCTCCAGTAGGTTTTACTTGGTCATACTTGTTGTGTGTTTGATTTTTCTTCGTCTTCCTTAGAAACAAGAGAGATTCCTTAGAGACAGAAAGCGAGAGAAAGTTAACAGACAGAAACAGTCAAGGGTTTTAGGTGAGAGAGAAAAATAAACGCCAGAAGAGAAAGATTGACCCATCAATATCACCTATTTATTGTTCGAGACACCTACTTTATGTTTTCTACGAGCTTTCCTGGAACAATCCTCAAATGGGTTCTCATCAATTTATTTGTATATGATTTGGTATAGCTTTATTTCGAGATGTTAGGAGAGGGAAATAAGGATCGAGCGGTCTCTGTACCAACTCTGAAAACCTTTGGCCGGTCGGTTTCGTGGAATGAACGTTCCCCCTCCGGCAGAGATAATCTCCGGCCTCCACTACCGGGTAACAAGGCACGGGCATGTTTGCCGCCTCTGCAGCCACTTTCTATTTCGCGCCGAAATGCCGAGGAGTGGCCTCGAGCTGGTTCTGACGATCTCGGTGTGTGGCCAAATCCACAGACTCCGAGGGGACCGTTAGTTGATGCGAAGAACCTTGATGATGGGAAGAGTCAGGACCCGCAGCTGCAATTTCAGTTTAGAAGGGATAAACTGGCTTTTTTCGATAAGGAATGTTCCAGGATAGATGATCATATATATTTAGGGAGTGATGCTGTGGCTAAGAACCGTGAATTGTTGAAGCAAAAAGGTATCACTCATGTATTGAATTGTGTGGGGTTTGTTTCACCTGAGTATTTCAAGAGTGATTTTGTGTACAAGACACTTTGGTTGCAAGATAGCCCCTCCGAGGATATAACTAGCATCTTATACGATGTGTTCGATTACTTTGAAGATGTTAGAGAGCATGGTGGGCGCGTTCTTGTGCACTGTTGCCAGGGTGTGTCCCGCTCGACCTCTCTGGTGATTGCATACCTTATGTGGAGATATGGACAGAGCTTCGAGGATGCTTTTCAAAATGTGAAAGCTGCAAGAGGGGTGACAAACCCGAATATGGGATTCGCATGCCAGCTTCTGCAATGCCAGGAGCGGGTGCATCCAGTGCTAGCAAATACAGGTCCTATTTTGAGACTGTATAGAATGGCTCCACACTCGCCGTACGATCCTCTCCACCTGGTTCCAAAAATGTTGAGACGTCCTAGTCCAGAAGGACTCGATTCCCGTGGGGCTTTCATCGTGCATGTCCCTTCTGCCATATATATTTGGATTGGGAAAAACTGCAAGACAGTAATGCTGAACAGAGCTAGGGATGCTGCTTCTCAGGTGATCCGATATGAAAGGGCTAAGGGTCCAGTTGTGAGCATCAAAGAAGGGGAAGAACCGTCAGAATTTTGGGATGCTCTTGCTAAAAAACATCTGCTATCTGATGAGTATGACTGGGAGGAGGAAAAGGATCGAGAATCATTTTCAGTGAAGAATAATGTTTCCACAACAAATTGTTTGGTTGGTCAGAGGAAAGTGCATGACTATGATTTGGATTTTGAAATTTTCCACAAGGCACTGGCTGGTGGAGTCGTTCCACCTTTCTCTGTTTCGAACGCTGATTCAGAAACCTGCCTTCCTGCCAGAGAAAATGGATGGGGCAGACTGAGGCAGAAGTTTGCCAGTGGTGAGATGAAAGAGTATGTCACATCATCGAAATGGAAAACTGACTCTTTTTTATCAATTGATGTGGCTACTGCCAGTCCAGATTCTGAGGAAGGATCAGACCACCCAGAATCTCTAAATGTTCCCTCATCACCATCGACACCTTCAACCTATCCATGCGGTTCACCTGATTCTTTTAGTTGTTTCTTGAAAAGCAGCCCGGGGAGAAAGGAGGATACTTACAATAATGCTGAGGAGAGTGTTAACTGGGCTGATCCTTTTTCATCACCGGTGCACACACCTTCCTGCAATTCACCCGATTCTCTCTCGTCAGCTCAAATAAACAGCCCAATTTTCAGTTCCAAGTCACCCACATTGTCACCTTCAACCTCTGATTATGCTAGTTCATTTACCTTTTCACCTTCATCTGCTAATTGGTCTGATTTGTCACATTTTTCTTCCCAGCAAACATCACCTTCCAGCATGGAATTGACAGACCCATTTTTCCCTAAGAATGTACCTTTACTAGATATTTCCTCCTTGCATAAGGGAACTCCAGCATGGCCAAGAGAGACCCTTTCTGATAGCCAAGGGTCCAGGGCAGCACACACTTCTTTGCCATGTAAGGGAACTCTGCCCTCCATAGCTGAGCGCAGAGGAAGCAATCCCCCCCCACCAATGATGTTGCCTTCTGTCGATGAACCGTCTCATGTTCAAAAAAGTCTGGCAAGATCATGGTCATTTTCATTGCCCCAGCCTGATGATGATGTTATGAAGAATATTGATTGTGGCCAATCAGAGGATGAAGGACCTGAAGGCTATGAAGAAGTGGCAATGTCGGATGCTAACAGCATTTTATCTGGGAATGAATCACAAAACGGAGATGAAGCTGGAAAAATTGATCATTTTTCATCAAGAAATGCAGTATATGAGGCTGTCAACGTTAGAAATGCTGATGTTTACCAGTGGCCTAGTATGACTAAAGTGGAGATGCAAAATGGCTTTGTCCTTGATTCGCACTCTGTATATATTCTTGTAGTTACTAGTGTAACACAAGAGGAAGACATTCCTATTGCTTTATTTGTATGGCTTGGGCAGGAAGTATCTATTGAACAATCACATGATCATCCTATGAACAACAATTGCTTGTGTCAGGATAATCTGGCGCACTGGGAAGTAGTTGGGCATAGCTTCCTCAAACAAAAGGGCTTTCCAGTCGACACTACTGTCCAAGTAATCACCAACACTATACTTTCTGTGCAGTCTCTTTTTCTGTCTATGTCATTGCTTGCACATGTGATTCTGCATTAACCTGATAGTTCTGTTACGTTTCTTAATGGGCTATATGTGCACATAGTCTCCTTTTAGGTGGAGTGTCTGTGTTTCAGCTTTTTAGATTCAATTTAGAAAAAGAATTGTCTTTTTTATACAACAGAATAAGAAAATGAAAAGATTCTTTCCAAAAAAATCAAATGAGATGGATGTTTTCAATCAGTCAAACTTTGGCAACCTGTTACTTATTCATTCATTTATTTTAGGGGTGTGGGGGGCGTATGTGTGTTAGGTGGTGTTAGGTGGTGGGTTTTTCTGCTGGTGGTGATAAGTAATGTTGACCTTTTCTCCATTGAGCTTTAGAATGGACTCTTATATGAATTTACTCAAGTCTTTGGGTTTTGTTTGATAATGCCATCTGCTTCTGGGTTCAAAATGTAATTGTGACTCTCCTTGTGTTGAAAGGAATATCAAGCGCACTTGTGAATTGTTTGATACTGATGAGATTCTTTTGTGAGGGAAGGCTTTTAATTTCTAAGTATTGAAAAGGACAAATATTTAGGTTTCTAGTCTCTTAGCATGATAAAGAACCCTAATTAATAAGCATGTGAATTACTCTTTCTACCAAAAGTCATTTGATTGAAAAGCATTTTTTCTGCCAAAGTGGTGGTTAAGGTCAAAATCTTCAGAATAGTTGGTATATTTTGTTTGCATTCAAGTCAGTACAAGGTATGACTCAGGAGGCTTAGAAACTTCCTCTAGGCAGTATGCACTTGGGTTTTGAGTTTCGTGTAAGACTAGCTGTGGTGAATTTGGCTCCATTTTTGTATTTTTTGGCTCCGATGCTCATTGGACACCTTCACAGATAATGACATTATATAGGACATGTTTTTCTGTATTGAAGCAAGCCAGAGTAGGGTGGATCTCATTTTTTGAGATAATTATTTAATTAAGTCCCCAAGATAAACATCATAAGTATTTACACGAAAACAAAGGTAAATATGCTTCTTTTTGTTATATTGCTGTTTTGATGGTAAATGTCAATTTAGTGAATGGCTATTAATGGTTTGATTAGTGCACTGTATTAGAAGTGATTGAAGTTCGATTCGAGGTCTGAGGCTTTCATGCAGAGACCACATTAATGAGTTGTAGGAGACTTCCTGAGATTACCATCATTTTATCATTAAAATAGAATGTCACAGAAGCTGATGCAGAATTTGGTTTCAAGATTAAGTCTTGTATTTGCTGGGGAGAGGATGAAAATCAACTACTACATCTTGTTAGTAAAATAGTTTAGGATTGATCAGGGAGTATAGAGCATTCTGCAGTACAATAAAAATGGCAATCAGTTTTCAGCTGCATTCTTTCTTGGAGGAGCAGATTGCATTATTGTGCACTAAATGAATATTTGCTTTGATCGTTTTAGTCTAATTTCAAAAACTACCGTTGACATCTATGGTGAATGCAGATCACAAGACAAGGTGAGGAGCCAGAGCAGTTCTTTCGATATCTCAGTCTGTGGAAGGAAGATTGTCCTCCCAAGTAGAAGGACTTAAATATTGAGGATATTGTTCATGTAACATGTTGGCTGCAGCCGGTCCCTATGCAGAGTGATATCTGTGCCCGACAAGCGACACTTGTTCATTGGCATTGTTATCAGAAAGATACACACGTTCAAGTACTTGGCAGTCTTAGAGGAGGAATCTGTTCGGTTGCTGAAAGCTTTCTAAAGATGAATTTGCATCCCAGGCTGCAAAAGCATGCTTGTGTGATGTACAGAAAGGAGATAGAAGCAAATAATGTACAGAAAGAAGTCTGCTATTTATTATTTGACAAGTAGAGGTAAGTAAAAGAAAAGGTAAGGTCAAATTTAACTGAGCAATAGAGGAACCACTTCCACTTAAATAGCTTATATGATAGTTTATTGTCTTTGATACTTGTAGTTCTGTATCTACATGTTGCCCAAATCAGTTGGTCTTTGGGATTATATGAAAATCAAATAATTCTTCTCAAGTTGGTCTCTTGGTAAATCTAATTCCTTGTTTGATTTTTCCTTTGAATCCAAGTTGCAAATATTTTTGGGAAGAGCTTAGTCATTTTAGTTAGGATGGTGATGTAAAAACAGGTGATTATAACTCCCAATGCTTCATGCCGAGTTAGAGAGAGAGAGAAGAGTGGGTCAATAGAAAATTTCCAGGGAGAGAAGCTACAAATTCGAAAGAAATGAGAGTTGAAGAAAACTCATTTTCCCAATATCTCTTAAATTTGATTCGTGATTAAGTCACATTTGATGCGATTCTAGAAGTAAATAATTCCATAATCATGTCTTCCTAGGTTCCAGAAGCTCGGTTGTATCATTTTTTTTTTTTTTTCGTTGGAAGAATCGAGTTTGAAATCGTGCTCCTGTTACATATGTTTTGTTTATTTGTTGCTTTTTCCCTGAATTGTTTATTTGTTGTATATTTTATTATGTAATTAATTAAGCGTGCCTTGTACATATAATTGAACTCTCTCAATTGAACAGTACAATGAAAATTTTGTTATGTCACGTCTCAAAATGTTATAATAGTCTTGTCGTATAAACTAATTTAAAATAAAAGTTATTTTTATAGTTATTATCATAGATATAATTTGCACAAAACGTACATAGCTCAATCAATTTGAAATATCCGATTTGATACCAATAAATAATCAAACTTAGAACTGGCAATTTATGACTCAACCCGTTAAATCCAAACACAACACGACACAATTTAAATAGGTTTGGGTATGAAAAAAATCGACATAGGACACAAACAGGTTAGACTTATCTATATATGTTTATATATGTATTCGGGTTTGGGTTCGGGTTTTAAACCCATTTGCAAACCCGTTTATTAAAAAAAATTTGGATGCTCATTTAAGTAAAAAAACTAATAAAAAAATTGTCAAATGTGGATAGTGCGTATGGTGAAAATGAAATCCTAATGCACTCAATCCTAGATCTCTTGTATCTTGTACTCTCTCGTCTTTGTTTCTCTTTCTTATAGATCTTTCTTAACGGCTAATCCCTTGTAACTACAGCCGATAAACGCTCTTAGTTCATAGTGTCACCCATCTCTTAGCCAAAGCAAAGCCAATAGTTCTCTCGACCTTTACCCTTTCTAATTGTCTTGTCTCCATCATTGTCAAAGAGGTAATTTTTTTCTTTAAACTTGAGACATCAATTTGAAATTAAGATCTACGATTCATTTTTAATAGAACTCTTATTACTCTACTGTTATTCAATGTATAGAATGCTTCTCTAGTTCATTTATGGAGTTTAGTTGCCATCAAACAAAATTAAAACCCTTTATAAAGGAAAAAAGGAAAAAAAAAAAAGAGTAGTACACCCAGTTCAAAAGAAATCATTTTAAAGACAAAAGGATTTTTATCTATATTTATTAATTATAGAATGTATCGAAATTAAGTAATAATATTATTCTTTGGATGAAATTGGGTTGCTTGCATTATTTAATCATAAATACTCATCTTTATTTACCAATATATTATTATTTTTTTTTAATGTATAAACCATCTCTATCCCATGTGATATAGAAGAAGACTACATATATATACCAAAGAAAGTCATTAGTATCAAAAATCGCGTCTTTAACTTCTCAAGTGAAAGGAAAATATGCTACATTGCAATTTCTTGTAAATTTCCAATAGTAGCCACATGTGGAAATATCCTTTTCTTAGATTTAGTAATCATGATTATAATAAATCGAGTGTTACCCCAAATTTCAAGAACGAACTTAGCAAATTTATTAAACTAGATCCACAAAGATGTACCATATCAAATTATAAGTTTTCATAATTGCAATCAGTTTGTTCATGTATAAAGAGTTAAAATAGATTATAAAGTAGTGTGTTGAAAAGTTTGTTTAGATGTCTTTTTTTTTTTCTTTTTTAGGGAACACTAATGATTATATATATACAAATAATACAACTATAAATACATAGCTAGATCCACTTTAACTGTGTCATCTTGATTTGTTGTATCTTAGTATATATTAGTATTCATAATTTATGGGCCATAGCCAATAGCACTGGTTGATCAACATCGCAACTCATTGAAGTCAGATATTGTAGAAACTCTTTTATGTATAAAGGATTAGTTTTATAGAGAAGGAGGTAATAAATATAAATTATTTGCTAAAATTTCAACACAATATATTTTATTGATATGTTTCTTTTTTTTTTTGTATAGATTATTTGACCATCTTTCTTGAAAATCTAACGGAGAATATGGTGGATTTGGAAATTAATCCTACTAGTAGCATCCCTTCAAGCAATGGTTTCACTTGATTAAGTAATGTTACGTAGTTTAAATTTTTGGAGTTCTTATAGTTTGATAAGATTATTTTTTTGAAATTTTTATTTAGGTTGTAATTTTATGTTAAGTACTAAGACGAAAACCTTACAACATTTGTATTTATAGAATTTAAATATTGTTATTATTCATTTTCTTTTTACATCTGCAAATATCTTATAAGCTTTTATATAATTTTTCAATCGATAATAGGGTTTGACCCAAACATGAGACACACTTATTATATGAGTCGGGTTACGAGTTTAAGTTTTCAAATACAATTAATAAATGGATTAGGTCACAAGTCGGGGTTTTTCGGACATGAACTCGTTTAGATACAAACACAAGATTCGACACGATGACACAAATTGCTAGCACTAATCAAACTTATGGCATAGCTTTACAAAATATCTGTTTTATATAACCTATTGTCTCAAAACACAATAGTACTTACATAAATATCTCACATCTAGAGTTATAATTTATAATCAGAATTTATCAAAAATTACAAGTTTTGAAGCTTATTTACAATAAAGTAAAAAACTAGTGAGTGTCCTAGTTAATTTCCTTCAAACTAAAAAAAAAAAAAAAAGTCAAAAGCCCAGATTCAATAAATTTCTCGTTCCTTGCTTTTCTAGTTAACAGTACACTAACCTAGGGATAGTGGTATCTAAACATTTTGGTCTTTACTTAATACCTACAAAAGAGTTTATGGGGATGTGAGTACAACTAGCTCAGTAAATGGGATAGAGTCAAAAGAGCACCAAATAATCATAAGTAAGATTATTAATTAGGATAAAATGCAACGTAATTATTCACTTGAAACATCACACAATATTATCTAGTTTATTATGAGATTAAAAAAATTACATCTGCTCCAACCTAGATTGAAGAGTTTTATTGCGACTCAAATCAAATTAAACTCAAGCTTATACAATGGAGAACATTTTCCTCTCATGACTACCTTTGAACCACGACCTCTATCCTTACTACGACCTCCTCGCTTGTTACTTAATTCAACTAAGGATGGAAAAAAACCATTTCAACTGCCTTCATCAAAGGGAGTCAATATTTAGCCTAACACTCATAATCATTCCCCTAATGGGTGCTATGCATATCTAATTTCGTTGTAATCGAATTGTTATTAGTTGTAATTAAGAGTGACCAAACAAGTTCACACAATATAAAAACAATAAGATCATGTAGAACAGCATGCTAAGAAGTTCAACTCCTATCACAATTGAATACTAAACACACGCATAGCATGGCATGTACACAAGTATTTAGTTACAATCACAATAGTAATACCCCTGAGTTTCAAGATATTCTAATATAGTATCTCAATAAGCGATAAAGTTACGATTTTAACTTATCTATTCAAATGCTCACTGTAGAAGATTCAGATCATCAGTAGTCTGATTACTGAGAGATCCTATATATACAAAACCTAAATTTAGTTTTTGTAATAGTTACGAAAACATTAAAGTTCTATCTAAAACGGTTATATATATATATATATATATATATATATATATAAAGTATCTTATCAATTTCCTTATATAATAATATATAGTTTTAGTATATAGGTCAAGTTAAGTTATTAATTATTAATAATATACATAATTATATTATTATATATAATATATTATTTTGATTGTATCGAAACATATTTTTAATTGGTTAAATCATATTTCAATTATAATAGGATTATCACAATACGTAAATTTTCATAATATTATAGAGATATAAGTTATATTACCTAGAATTGTCTGATTTTAGTAAAAATAGTGTCATTGGATTCATACAGAGCTAATGATACGTATTATGGATCATATTTGTAGAGATAACTTTTAACTGGTAATTTAAATTTCTAACAAACTTATACGTATTTAAATACATATTATCGTATTATACTCATTTTATGTAATTAAANAGTTAATTTGTGAGTATAATATTTATGTATACCTAGTATACTTACAACTATACGTATTTATTCATATTATAAATTATACTATATTATCTCATTTTATAGCTTAATTAATTAATCTCTAAATTCTTGTCACATTTCGAGTTTAATTTTAAGAGTTCTGATCATATTTATACTATATTAAATAATCTTATTATTAAGAATAAAATTGAAATTTTTTGTCATTATTTTCAAAATTAAATTTCACTTGATCACTTCAACTAATTTTTCTATCTTAATCGTAAAATTTGAACTCAATCGGATGATTTTTCCTTAAAACCCTAAATCTATACTCAGTTGTCTTAAACACAATTTTAGGGGCTCACACGTTACACTCAAGTAAACACCATAATATTTATTCAAAGCTTACGACACATCTATTCCATTTCTTGATAATTGCAATTTTATTTTCAATTTATTATATTCAATGAAGTGAATCCTTCGTATGTAAGTACTCCATTTGACATTTATCCAAAAATAAAATCCCCAATTAATGCTCACAGAAGTCGAATGGTTAAGTCTCAAATACTCCCCTAGCAAATTATACGAAAATTCAAGTTCAAATCCCATGAAGACATTTTTTGTGTTATTTATATAGCACAAGCTATATTGAATTCATACATAAGTCCTATAAAAAGGTCAATATACACAAAGGTAATCAATCATACCATGACAATGCACCTGCATTTCCAAAAGAAAAAATATCCCATTTGCTTCAACTGCAATTAAAGTTTCGAAATTTTCACCATGACAATGACCCCCCAAATAAACAAATGTTTCCAAGAAGTTCCTATACAATAATGCTTATAGTTCGAAGTTTCTCAAAAGAAGTACAAGAGGGCACAAGCTATGCTAAATCGATACACTAAGTCCTAGAGGAAGGTCGATATACACCCGTGCACCTCCATTTCCATAAGAAAAATATCCCATTTACTTCAACTGCGGTTAAAGTTTTGCAATCTTTCACCATGATGATGACCATGAAATGTTTCCAATAAATTCCTATATAGTAATGCGTATAGTTGAAAATTTCTCAAAATAAGTAAAGGGGCAAAGCTTAATAGACCCTTTATCCTAATCTTTTAATTATGTTTTTTTCTCCAAATATCCATCAATTGATGAGTCATTTGCACCATTTTTCTAAATAGTTCTGGTAGACTTTGTATACAAGGCCAAACTCAAAAGAAAACTGAATGATATATAGTCCAAAAGGGTACAGCCACTTTCCTCGGTTCAAGCAATCGTTTATTGGCACTTTTAAACTACAATCAACGTCCGATTCCCTCTCTCCACGTACTGTAAGGTAAGGGGAGGAAAAAAAAAATTCTGCAATCCACTTATGCTTTAAACAATTGTTTTGGCCCAGATTCGGACTTACATATTTCAGAACAGCAATCATTTTCCAACTCAACAGTCAACATGTACTCAAGAATTGACGTGTAACTACTAAATTCCCCCTAAAGTCCTCAACCGACAGTCCCCCATGACAGCAAAATGTACCCGACGCAGTTAGCAGCTCCAACACCCCAACGGTTCTACGAGTCCTAGAAAGGGCTACTTAAAAGCGACCACCATGACCAAATTAACAGCAAACGTTATCGTAGATTACAATCTACACAAACACTGACAATATCACGGTTAGCTTTCACAGTTACTTCCATAGTTTCGAACTTGCAATTTAAGCAAGTACTTCTAGATCTGGGCAATGATAGGGGTTTCTTGAGTAAGGTCCAATCCTCTGTGAAGAACCTTACTCTAATCAAGGGTTCCTGTTAGGTTCATACTATGCTGCAGAACGTGCGTCTTTACTGGAGATAATTCATGAAAATGATTTTCTTAATCAACTCTACAACCAAAAGCACGTAACATAAAGCGGCAAACAATTGCCAGTTAGACTTTGCCTAGCCTCTGCATACATGCATGACGGTGAAGATTCCATACACATCTCCCTCGAATAAGAAAGCCCATTTTCCATCTTGCCACATATATGTTGGTCAAATATCATTTAATAATAGATATTTTCACCTAGAATAGTCTGATGTTTCATTCCTTATGGGGCTTTCAAGGGATGTGAGAAGCGAGAAGCAGGTTCAGCAGAATCAAATACTGATGACAGATATCATCCAAGAAGCTTACAAAGATGTCTACCTCTTTCTCAATTATCCAGGGAAAGAAAAGAAAAAAATTCCCCTAGAATTTCTAAACAAAGAAATGGAAGACTGGTAAAATTACAAAACTAGGATAAAATTCTCCCAGTAGTCTGAAAACTGCCTCACGGATACACCTACAAGCCCCTGCAATATCATTGCCAGCATTACACAGGGAAACAAATTCACGGTGGGAACTACACACGTATACAGGGACACAACATGACCATATGGAAATAAATAGTGAACAAAAAAAAAAAAATCATAATATTACGATGGAGAAAGAAATAGAACACAAATATATGATCTTCGTGAAATAAGGCAATCCCCATGCAATCCAAAATTTGGCAATTAATTCACCCCACTCCCTTCTCTATCTTGCAATTTGTTCCAAGCTCATGATGAGAAGCTTTTGGAAAATTAAGCAATTATGATGATAATTTAGCTTTCTATCATAGCAGAACAAGAAAGTATAAATTATGTATCAGGTACCTGTGGTTTTATACTTTTTCACTTCAGATATTTATGTTTATATTTTTACAGTTAGGGCACCTGTGTTTTATAAAATCAAAATACCCAAATGAACAGCATCCATCAGTCTTAAAATGAGCCAAAGAAAAACGACAGAAAGAAGCACCCCTTCTTCCCTTTGACAAAAGTTTCTAATTAAAATTTTTCCATCTCATCATCTCATAGTCAATCAAGCTTAACAAAAGTTTCTGGGTTAAGCAGTTCAGAATTGTGATTTCATTTTGTTGTCCAAGCTTTTTGCATTCGAATTTGTCCTCCTTTCTTAGTTCAAGATTAACCATGTTGGTGCAACATCACCTAAACCCTCTCAGTTAACAAGTCTAAATCACAAAGTCAAATGATTGGTTTGGTCACATAATTAAACATAAATTAAATATGGAGGACCATGTCAGAATTTTATTTCAACGAGTCACAGGAATTATGGTATTTAAGTAAAATTGGTGGAATCATATTGAAGCCCTAGTTGCTTTCTAGGGCTTGTCTTTTTGAAGTAGAGTTTTGCATGGAGCTTCTCTTTGGTGACTAAATGGGTTGAAAAATCCTAAAGGGTTGTGCTCATGTTTGAAGTTCTGTAAATTCTATTAAGCAAACGATTTTGCTTTTGCTGATAATTAATTGATAAAACTTGCACTAATGTTTCAAGACTGAAAGATGCTTAACTTCCATTTGTGCTTTTTAAATTTTATAAAAACGCAGTACCCTAAACGTAAGAAAATCAAAACATAGGCACCCTACCCAATGTATAATTTATCCCAAAAAAGAAAAAACCAAAAGAAAAAAAATTTACTGCAGTGTGTAGTAGCTTGCTTGCATTTGTTGCTTTGGTGGAAGTATGGTTCTAGTTGAACTAAAATGAATGAACTATCATTTTCACACTGTTGAACGAAAATCAAATAAACTCTACTCTAGCTAAAGGGTCAGGCTTTGAATCTAGAGAATGCTATAGTAGTACAACGGCAACTGCAAGCAAAGTCGTTTTTATTGTAAGTCAAAAGAGAAAAACAAATGAATATGCAAGAAAAATCCGTTTTTGTCCCTCTCCTAATCTTTGATCAGGCACCATCAAACCCTCACCTAAGCTACAATTAACTCAGTTCTTAAACTACTCTTCAACTCATGTTACTTCTCCCAAAAACAAAAACAAAACTGAAATCTCCATGTGAATATGTGATTTCCAACTCCAAAAAGGTCAGGAATTACATAAATGACAGTTCCAAAAGTTTTCTACTACAGAACCTTGAAGTTGAGAAGCATAAACACAAACATAAAGAGCAATCACTAAATTCTAGGTTTCAATGACCTGGTTCAATGTCATTTTTATCTGCCTATATTTACTATACATGTTTTAGAAACACCAATTGTGTTCGCAATCACATTAAAACAGATTTAGAATCAAACCATCACTCATCACATAATATAAATTACTAAAGACTTTCATGGGCACCCTAAGAACAAATAATATGTACATATCCCATGCGGTTTACATTCACTGTCCCACCAACAAAATCTACTTCGTATGCTAAATTTCCAATATGGAGATCATATTATGCTTTTCCCTTTTGTACATGGCACCCTGTGAATGAGGACAGCGGAACATTATCCTATCCTGAAAATGGGGACTGACAGAAATATATGTAGGTGAATTTTATTTTATTCCGCATACTTTTAACAACAAATTTGGACTGCTTTACCAGTGAACGGACAATGGCAATTGAATCACAGGAAAAATAGATGGAACTCTGATAAAAAGAGGCCTAATTTAACTTCCTCTGATGCCACCTGAGTTTACAATTTCTCCAGACAATTATCACTGCCGAAACTCATCAATTCTATCCAACTATCAGAAAGTAAAAACTAAAATCACCATTCCACGAAACTCATACAATCAGCAATTTAAAATATATTAAATCATCTTAACATGGAAAGGAAGGGGGAAGGGGGAAGGGGGAAAGAAACTTTCAGATAGAAATCTCCTAAAAACCCTAACCCTAATCCAATTATCTCAAAATCAGTAACTAGTGAATACCTGACTTTCTTAATGAGCACGGTTCTGAGCTTACGAGACAGATCCTGAGACTGAATTTTCCTTTGAAGTTCCTTACGAGCCAAAACTCGCTTCTCGGAGTTCTTGATGTGATGAGTCTGTTCGTTCTTAATCAACCTTTCGATGCCACTCGATTGCATTATGCGTTGCATGTAGCTTAGTGCTTGTTCTAAGCTTCCATATACCTTGACACGAATTCCTCTCCGTTGATGGTGCTGGTAGTGGAGATTGTGATGGTGACTCAGTGAGTTGAGTGTTGTTTGACTCGGAAGCTTGAATAGGGTGGAACAGTGTGTTGGATTGCGTATGGAGTTCATGGCTAGGGTTTGGATTCGCTGGCCTTAGCGGGCAAAAATGGGGGGCGTTAAACGATGGATGTGTTGAGAGGAAATGGAGAAAGGAGAATTTTACTTCGGCCCGTGTTATTTGCCCGTCACTAGCCACTTACTCCGGCTACGATACCAAATTAAACCGAATCGAAATTTCAAATCTGAACCGTACTATTTTAATTAAAAAATAATGATATTTAATAGTTTTAAATTCTACTTATATTTCAGTTTAACTTATTTATGTTTTTTTTTTTTTTCCATTTTTTGTTGTTTTTTATCTTTCTCTCACCCTCCATAACCGCATTGTCTATACATTTTCCTTTCGCTATGGTCTCTTGTCTATCCAGTAAACTTTGGCTTCCACATTATCACTTGGGATATAATTTCACCATGATTTAATGTTATATAACTTAAACTCCTATGTATCATTATTCAATTGTAAATATTTTGTTTGGAACTCTAATGATTATAAATATTATCAATTAGAATAAAATACTTTTAAAAACGGTTTGATTTGAAAGGAACCGAATCGAACCGAACCGCATTTGAAACAATTCAAGAGTAATAAAATAAGTGAAAACCATTTCCTAACTATCAATTTTCATTTGACAATAGTTCCTCGAGTTTAGCTCTAAATCAAGTTAATAAAATAGTCCACCAAGTCAAGTTCAAAATCCATAATATTTATTTCAATTAACTTGTAAGCTTAATAGAATTTTGGTTCATATCAAGTTTAAATAAGTTTTGATATTAATATTATTTAAGTTAAAAGGATTTTTTTTTTAAATAGATTTGCTACTATAAGTAAGACTTAAAGCTTAAAATTCTAGGTCGAATGAAATTAAGTTAAAGTCACATGCATGTCTTTTTTCTTAGCAAAATGAAAACAATTGATGCATAATTTTGTTTTCTTTTTAAGCTTACTATATAACAATTTCTTCCATATCATGTAAGAATAATGAAAGATTAATAGTCCATGAGAATATAAAGAGACATGCCATTTTTATATGACTTAATGGACATCTTTAATTATACACACACACACACAAAAACATATACGTTCTTATAGTAATCAATATATCATTATTACTCGTAGCAGCTATAATAGCTTTCATTGTTAGCAAGTATATAATACCTTGCTAAATTGAATAAGTTTTAGATGGGTATTAAAGATCATAGAATATTTTTTAAATATAATTTTTTATAACTTACTTCCATATTGTAGGATAAAATTATATCGTTTTGATAACCTATAGTCACCCTTAAACATGTATATTAATATCACATTTGGTACATGGAAATAGACTAAAATGGAATGGTGATACTGAATTCCATTCATTTCCCCACATTTAGAGGAAGTAGGCTTCATCTCCTTAAATTGTAGTGTCAATGGGCCTCAACCTTGCTTAGATTCCTTACTCTAAGTCATCTACAAAAAACCCCCTTGGGCATGTTTGCAAAGGCCTTTCGATCCTCAAGTTAGCAAGAAAGGTCAAAGGAAAGGAATTGGGGATTATCTGAGCACTCTAAATCCTCGAGGGAGGTGCTTGAGTTCAGTAGGATTTAATGTGTCAAAGGAAATATAGAGTACATGGGGTTCGAATCCCCTTACATATTAGCTCCTTGCAATATATATAATGCAATGAGTATAACTACTTAGGACAATGTTGGTATGGAGTTTGTCCGTACCAACTACTGGCAAGGGATATACACTGGGGGGGGGTTAGTAAGGTGGCTTTGGATGTTGGTCAACCATGACTATAGGGCTTTGCCATCTCCAAAGTATGTCACGTATGCTAGTCGTATCATGGATGTCAAGCTATAATTAATGAGTCGAGGAGGGTGACATGTACTAAAGACAAACATTGCCGAGGACGCAGGAAAGAGAATCCAAACAATCTACAAGTAAGAGGCCAGATTCTGAGAGAGACACCACTAGAGTAAATGGGGTCTTTGCATATTGGTCTTGGGCTTGGAGGTAAAGTAATTCCTCATAGCTCGGGCTCACCAAATAGTCAATCAAGTCTTGAAGGGGTCGAGTGCTCTAATGGTAAGACTTCAAAAGATTTGGTCGACGAATCCAACATTTAAGCCTAGTGAAGCGCTCAGTTAAGTGAGAAGTTTGATTAGCCAATTCCAAATGGGGCCTCAAGAGGCTTTTATTCAGATTAGGGCCTCAAGCCTATCCAAAAGTAAGTATCAATAGACTCTAAAACAAAAGATAAACAAAACGATCCAAATCCATTTGCTCCTTACTTTAAACCCATTACCCATCTTATATATGTTTAGAGATTAGTTGATCTTAGTATCTATCTTCTAATATCAATAAAAGAATTATGTAAATATGAACAACCATGACTTAGTAAGAGATAGAGATTGAAGTATACACAACATAACAAACAAGTAGGTTTTCAATGAGTTAGTTAAATGCAATGCAATGTATCAAGCATATGCAATCCAGACAACGTTGTCTAGTCCACTGTGAAGTTAAAAAAATTCCAGATCCAATGAAAGTTGAAAATTTCTAGCAATTCCCAAGACTTCTTCATTGAGATCATAGAGGCTGATTAAGTTGAAATAGTATTACTTGACTTCCACTTCTAGATGGCAATGTCATTATTGTCTACCTCTTGTTTAAGCTAGATATTAGTTGATAAGTTCTTCAATTGTTGATCTAAGGAAAGCTAATTGGGTTTTCCTTCCATTCTTTAAGCCCATTCCAAGTTTCAGTGCTTGTAACTTTTTTGTTACCCATGTTTAAAGGTCTCGTGAACACTTACCTAATGATGCCATAATCTAGCCAATTCTTTAACCAAAGCAAAGTACTCTTTCCATTCTTAAAATTTGTTTTAGAGTTCTCCTTAATCCATTTCATTGTGCTTATTATGCATTTTGCTAGCCGAGATTTTCACTTTATTTTTATATTTGAATCTTTTATATTTCTCTTAGAGTAGTCTAGAGTACCTTTCTTTTTCTTTTTCTTTTTTCTTTTTAGAATTCAAGCTATGTTTACCAAACACGCATTATTGTATATTCTTAAGTCCATTCATCTCGATTCGCTCTCTTGCTTTGGGTAGCATCAATTTATCCCATGCATCCAATGAGTCTTTCTTCTCAATTGACCCCTATACAAAATCCCTATTAAGTTATTCCAATTTGTCAAGAAAAGGGCTAAGTAAAGTTATAAGTTGCAAGTCTTTGCTTAAACATTCAACATATTTAGCTTCTTACCTTTCAACCAATTAATTTTTTTAATTAGTTTCTCAATGAGAAATGACACGCTTGTGGATTTGATGTTTCTTAAATTTAGAATAAGGAAGCCTGATTGATGTGAGCCACAGCTAAGAACAGACAAAGCTTGTTGTTGAATGAGTCCAAGCTTGCCAAAAGCTTGAAAAGAGTAATGGGAAATGCGCGAAAGAATGATAAAGTGAATGAAGAGTAAGCAAAATCCGCGGACAACTCTAAAGGATATGACGCACCAATAGAACTTTCGAGAACTCATGGTACAACTCGATATGAAGCACAAATTGGTCTGGTGAGATTACTCGCTATCTAGCCTTGCTTAAAGGTTAGGATAAGAGTGAAATGAAAGTAAACAATCAATGTTTACAAGAGGAAGAATATTCGGTGTATTGATGATTATCTTGTTCCGGCTACAACTACAAGGAGTATTTATAGCTAAGAATTTAGGGCAACTTGCCTAAAAGGAAAAGACAAAAAGGGTATTGTTCTAAAGAAGTAATGTATAAGAATAAACAAGGGTAAAAATAAATATTCAAAAAAAATAATTATTAATGTAGCAGATTCTTCACGTAGTCCTATATACATGGTAGTGATGCATTAGTGATGCCGTTAGAGGATGCGGATAGAAGAGTACGAGCAAATTGGTTGTCCGAGTAGAGGTAACTATGAATTAGTCCAGGGTAGCTCTCTCAACCTCCCGACAGGAGTGATGCCAAGAAATTGCTCGGCTCGGACATGGATGAGGAGATGCGCGAAGGTTAGTTACTTTCTCAACATTCAACAAGTCGGCACATAACTTTCGAAAGGTGGGTAGCCATACGACTCGACATACAGAATTGATCAGCAGCAAGGAGAAACTCAACCTTGGCATGAGTCGGCTGAAGCAGGAGGATTCGTTTAGCCAGTCTCTCTAATCCTCAGGTTTGGCTGCAAGTTAAAGGCCCGATAACCTGATTCTTATCATTCCCTCCAGGTTAATTTGGATTTGGGATCAAATTTGAATAGTTTTCGATCAGTTCTCCATCAGGAGGATATGGACTGAAGTTGGCAATGTTAAAGGTGTCAGAAATCCCATAGTCTTCGGGCAGCTCCAATCTATAGGCATTATCATTGATATTTTAGAGGATTCTAAAAGGTCCTTCAGCCTTTGGGGATTGTTTGTTCCTCCTTTTACTTAGAAACCTTTCCTTGCTTAGGTATAACCACACCAAGTCTCTCAGCTAAAACTGTTTCATCCTATCCTTGGCCTTCTCTCACATTCGTTTGGTAGCTTAGTCGATCTGCTAAGTTACTTTGTCGTAGATGTATTAAAGGGACTATACTCAGCCTCTTGCATCAAGGTCTTTTTGCTCAGATATAGGTACAAAGGTGTGATCGAAGGGCAACTCAGGATTAAAACCATAGACAACTTTGAAGAGGGTCTGCTTAGTAGTGTTATGTACTGTTCGGTTGTAAGCAAATTCGACCAATAATAAGTAGAGGTCCCAATTAGCCAACTTCTTGCTCACTACAACTCAAACTAATGATCCTAAAATGTAATTAACTACTTCTGTTTGGCGATCAGTTTGGGAATGACAGGAAATACGGAATAATAGTTTGGTCCCCATTTAACGCCACAAGGTCCTCCAGAAATGGTTCAAGAACTTGGGATCTCTGTCGGAGACTACACTGCTCAATATGCCATGTAACCGTACAATCTCCTATAAGATAAGAGAAGCAATAGCTGAAACACTGTTAGTTTTGGAGCAGGGCACAAAGCGTACCATCTTACTGAATTTATCCACGATGACCATAACAAAATCTTTGCCTCAAGCAATGCAGGGTAGTCCGAAAATAAAGTACATGCTCAACTTAGTCCAAGGTCTCGTCGGAATAGGTAAAAGCATGGCTTTCCCTTGCTTAGCTCGACATTTAGCCCTCTTGCATACGGCACAACCTTTAACAACTTGGTGCACATCTTGCCTCACTCTTGACTAGAAGAAATGACCATTTAACAACTCATAGGTCTTTCTCTCCCCAAAATGTCTGGACAATCCTTCATTGTAGGCTTCCTTGATTAGCAGCTCTTGAAGTAAACAAGTCAGCACATACAATTTCCCTTCTTAGAACAAGTTTCCCTCCTCCATATGATACTTGTCCACTATCCTTCTATTGACACAATGTGCAAGCATAGGCCCAAAGTATGGATCCTCATAATACTACTTTTTAATACTCATAAACCTAAATAGCCTGGTTTGTAGTTCAATTAAAAGCACTTGTCTTCTTAAAAGAGCATCTGCAACTATATTGTACTTTCCTTACTTGTATTTTATCACGAAATTGAATCCTTTAAGGAATTCGACCCATCTCACCTATTGTTTCAACAACTTTGTTTGACTTCGAAGGTACCTAAAGGATTCATGGTCAATATAGATGACAAATTCTCTCGGTAGTAGATAATGTTGCCATACTTATAGTGCTTGAATCAGCACCAAGAGTTCCTTATCATACACAGAGTAGCTTAATTGAGGTCCTTTGAGCTTTTTACTATGGTAGGGAATTGGTCGACCTTCCTGCATTAGGACAGCGCCTATTTCAATGCCTGACGTGTCACATTTTAGCTTAAATACTTTCTCGAAGTCAAGCAAAGATAGCATAAGTGTGAAGGTCAATCTTTCTTTCACCTCTACAAAGCTTCTCTCCTCCTTTTCTCTCCATCAGAAGTTAGTGTTCTTCTTTGTTAGTTCAATAAAGGATGCAACGAGGGTGCTAAAGTTCCTTATGAATCTCCTGTAGAAAGAAGCCAGTCCATAGAAACTTCTCAACTTGGCATAAGTATTAGGAGTCGACTATTCGACGATTGCTCAGATCTTCTTCATCCACTTGTAAACCTCTTATACATACTACATAGCCTAAGAATACCACTTTCTCCCGGAAAAAGCAACATTTCTTAAGGTCACTAAATAATCTCTTGGCAAATATTCAACATGGCACGAAGATGTTCATAATGACTCAGCATGTCAGCACTATACACCAGGATGTCGTCAAAGTACACCATGATACACTTTCCCATCAAATTTCTTAGCACATGATTCATCAGTCGCATGAAAGTACTCGGGGCATTCAATAAGCCAAAAGGCATTACCATCCACTCTTAGAGTCCATGCTAAGTTTTAAACGTAATCTTCTATTCATCACCCAATCTCATGCAAATTTGATGGTAGCTAGATTTTAAATTAATCTTACTGAAGATCTTCGCTCCACTTAACTCATCCATCATATCTTCTAACTTGGGAATAGGATACATCTATTTTATCGTTATCTTGTTCATGGTTTGGTTGTCAACACACACCTACCAAGTTCCATCCTTTTTTGGCACTAAGAGTGCCAAAACAGTACAAGGGTTAAGACTCTCCCTAACATATCCTCTTTTCGGTAGCTCATTGACTTATCATTAGAGTTCAAAAGCCTGTTTGGGACTCATTCGATAGGTTGACTTATTTGGCAGTGCAGCGTCGGGTATCAAGTCAATTCAATGTTTTATTCCTCTAAACGATGACAATCCTTTCGGCAACTGTTCTGGAAATAGATCAACATATTCATCCAATAACTCTCTTACTTCCGGAGGTAGTTCACCCTACTCCTTCAATTCTAATAGATGCTTGACTAACATGAAAGTCGATATGTTAACTTTAACGACCTCTTGAAGCTTGGCTTTACTCATCATCAGGGTCTTCTTGGATCCGTAAGTAAGTTTTGTCTATAGTTTGTTAACTTCACTCGACAGTATGGAGTTTAGTGTAATCTTCCTACCATCCTTCTCGAACACATATGTGTTCCCGTATCCGTTATGGATAACTCATCTATCAAATAGCCATAGTCGGCCAAGTAATACATGTGAAGCACACATGGTCAACACATCATAGAGAATCTCTTAGAGTAATTCCCAATAGTAATTGACAGTAATACTTGTCGAGTAACATGTAGTGCTCCCTTCTCACTTAGCCAATGCAACTTGTACGGCTTTGGGTGCACGATAGTCAGCAACTTCAACCTTGTGATTAGATCAACTAATGCCACATTAGTGCAACTTCCACTATCCATAGTTAGCACGCTCACTTGATCATTCACCTTACAAGTGATATGAAACAAGTTCTCCTTCTACTCCTCTTCGTGTGAGGCTTCTAAGTTCATTATGCCTCAAACAACTAGGATCAATTAATCTAAGTCCTTGGCAAAAACATCCTCCCCAATCAATTCATTCTCCTTAGTAGCTTCTTTCTTAGCAATGCTTTCCTCCTCCTCAAGTTCTTTATTAGAACTTTCCACTTCTAGCTTCAAAATGTCTCCCTTGATGACCACAGTCTTTTTGTTTGGGTACTGAGCAGCCATATGTCCAAACCTTTGGCTTTTGAAGCACTTGATCTGGTTCGTTTTCCTACTAGATCCTTGCCCTTTCTCATAAGTTCGAGTCGACACATCACCTTTTGTTCGACCCTTCTGGTTAGTCCTAACATCCCCTCGTTTGATCGGGTCGGTACTCTGCTGGCCTCAGTAGTTTCCCTATATAAGTCAGCTTGACTGAATAGGTCGATTATTTGGTATCCTTGTCGGCATTCGGCTTCTTCTCTGTTTTTCCATTCGCTGAGTTATTCATATTGCCTCATCCAATAAGGTAAACTGTTAGAGTTCCACAATGTCTCGGATATCACTCCTCAATCCAATAAGGAATCTCGAGATAATTCGCACTAAGGGCTCCTCTACTTCACAGTAAATCATAAACATTTGGAACTCTTGGACATACTCGTCGACAATTTGGCCTTCTCATCTCAACTCTTAAAGCCGAGTAAAAGTGTCTTGTAGATAAATTTTCGGTACAAATCTGTTTCTGAGTATTCTCTTCATCTTAAGTCAAGTATTGATCTCTTGGTAACCTTCTCGCCTTTTCATGGCCTAGAAATTCTTCCACCACATAGTGACGTATTTAAAGAACTCAACAACAGCAGTTCTCACTTTGTTGTACTCGTCATAATGGTAATAGTTGAAGACTCGCTCTACTTTCTCTTCCTAATGTTACGCCCTAAAGTCACAAAGTTGCAACAGTCCCACCGTATAAACCATTCTATGATAGTAACTGACCTCACAGTACCTACCATAGACATGATTTACACAAGGTGTCAACGACTCTTTACTTTGAAGTAAATAGTCCAATTACGTATTTAGCTAAAGTTACAGCAATTATCACAAATTTTAGATCAACATACATAATTATATGTAACTTCCACAAAACTTCCCAGGAAACTCTATATAAACATAACAGTTTACTAATTTACATAACGACTATCAATTTTTCATTCTTAACCTATAAAGGACACTCTAGCTATACATACATTGCTAAGTGAATTGATCCTCACACACCAGGCTTTAAAAGAACTAACTTCTGGATAGTTGTAAGGTAACATAACACTCAAAGTATTCAGAAATCAAGACCTGCAAAATGATCTATACAGGTATAAGTATCTACAGCTCAGTAAGTTGAATTGGAGACTCATGAATGTATACAAACATAAACACAAACACTAACAAGATTATTAAGCAATTATTTTCATGCAATGCAATAAGCAAGTGTCATCACACAACGTAATCCGGTCCGTTGCGAAATCAGAGAAATTTCACCCGCTCTAATCCGGGTTAAGAAGTTTTCATGTTACACAACAGCTCACAACCAAACCTAGGTTTGTACAATGGAGACATTGCTCCTCCTAAGACTATCCTTCGAACCAATGCCCTCATCCTTACCTTGACCTTCTCTCTTGTCACTTAGTTCGGTTAAGGATGAGAAAAAGACCAATCGCTATCCAGCGCTATCTTTATCGAAGGTATCGGTGTTTGGTTGGAGAATGCTAATAATCTCCTAAAGGGTTGCAGTGCATGATAATTTAGGTCATTAGGGTCGAATAAGATTAAATTCCATTTAGTGTGTTCAAATAATTTCACACCAATCCAGTCATAACACAAAATCAATCACATTATAAATTTCAACACAAATTCAGATACTCAAATACATGCATAAACTACTTACAATCACAATCATACACAATTCTAAGTCTCCAAGTACCATAAAATAGTACTCTAATACAGTAAATAATAACCCAACTTACTTGGAATTTTTAATCGCCCGATCACTTAATTGCAAGTCTGTTCGTCTTTAGGTATCCTATAATACAAATAGGTTTTTTTAGTACTTATACTTTAATGATTCATGTTATAAGTTATTATTTAACTCATTTCTCTATGTATACCTATTATTTACTAATAATTCATTCTACTTTATTTCGGGGTTCGGTTTCTAAATTAGATTCTAGTTTTGATTCTAGAATCTTAAATATGCTCGAATCCTAATGTGAAATTAATCACATTAAACTCGAGTATTCTAATATCATATTGGGTCTTAATTTAGCGTTCTAAACTGTTTGGTATATCCTAATCCTAATTGGGCTACTGGATTTATTCCCGATGTGAGAAAATCTTACTTCTTTTTATACAATTACCTAAAATTAAATTTTGTTTCAAATTTATTATATACTGATTTTTATTATTATATTATCTAAATAAACCTAATTTTTCAAATTTATTAAATTTCCAATTCTACATATTCCTAATTTCCTACAATTACCACATAATTCCTTCATTAATTACACTTAATACTCCAAAGGCTAATATTAGGTTTTCACATCAGAGGTTAACATCCCTAAATATCTAATTACTATCTAAATCAGTAATTAATCACTTAATCACCTAATTAACCCAAAATTATCTAATTTTTCCATCATTTTAGGGCTAAAAATTTACCTAAAAATTTCAAAATTAAATTTAAAAAAATAACTTCATAGCACTGTTCTATATCGCTTAAGCATTCTACAAAAAAAATTTGAGCTCCAAACTACACTCCTAAACCTATTTATTTCTAATTCTAATCATACTCGGTTTTGCTTAATTTATTAAGAACCATATATTTTCAGACGTGATTAAACTTAATTACTATTTTTCCTTAAATTTACATACAATAAAACCTCAGAATAATAAATTTTATAATTTTCTGGGTAAAATAAATAATTTTAAGAAATTATACAAAATCAGAGTAGATGAGAAACTCACCTGGTCCGATGACTTTTGGGCTTCCAACACCAGTCCAGGTGTATCGGTTAGTCTAGATGGTGGGTCTGGAGTAGGGTGGTGGTGGTGGCGACGGCTTGGTCCCAGGTGATAGTGGTATGTGGGTTTAGTTCACTAACCCTTACTGCACAGTTTTCCTTATTTTTTTCCTAACCTTAATTTTCTCTTCTAATTTCGATGCTCTCAATTTTTTTTTTTACTTCTAACTATCCAAATGAGCTCTGTAATTTTTTTCCTTATTTATAGAGCTTTGTAGTAATTATTATGCATTTAATTAGATAAGACATTGCCAAAATCCCTTAATTTTTGCCTTTTATGTTGCTTGATTTTGATTGGTTAATTTTTTTTCTTCAATTCCTGACTTGCCAAGACCAAATCCATATTATTCCTTATTCCTATGATTTTTTTCTTAATTAATTAATAATTTTCTTTAATTATTTAATAAGTTTTTAGCCAATTTAAGTAATTTCGCGTATTTTTATCTACACATAAATACATGTGGGGTACATGTGAACATTCCTAATTATTATTTAAGTCATTCTATGATTTTTAGTATACATGTAATCTATCTCTAGTAATTTATTAGTTATTAGTAATTAGATTATACTTTTCACCTTTTCGATAATTAACAATTATTATACTTAAAATTTGAAAATTTTATAGTTCCCTATTTTGTTACTTATTTTCTTAAATTCAAGTTTACGGAGTCATTTTTACTAATATTTCTATCTATAGTTTATAATTTAGGTTTGATCGAATCCTTTAACCGATCATCCTAAACTTTATGTACTAAATTCAATTCTACAGTCATTTGGTTTAACTTTAGGGCTTGCACTTAATCTAAGTAATCATCCGCATTCCCAGACCAATTAAAGCTCAGAATCTTAAGCTTTACATGATCGGATGCTCGGGGTGCTCAAGCTCACTCTTCTTCTTCATATTCTTCTTCGTCCTCCTCATCCAAATCTCCCAAGTCAATCCTTCTTTTCACCTGTCGTCCTACTCCTCCACCTCAAACTTATCAAGCTAGGTTTTGACTATTAGCAGGTTGGACAGCTTGTAAAGTGCTATTAAATTCACAAGGAGGTTAGCCACCTCATAAAGTCTTTTGTCAGTACTTCTGAGAGTGCCCCGGGATTATTGGCCATGGTAGACAACACCACTATTGTCATCCCCAATGCTAATATTAACACTTGGGTCTATCATTTGCTCTAAAAGATTTAAATCCTGACTACTTGATTAAGTGCTACAGCTAACATTATCTCTTAAAATCATACGATACACTTCCTCTAAACTAAAAGCTCAACAACCAGTAAACACGCAAGCTAAATTAACATAGAAAACTTGCTTTATTCCACAAGTATAAGACAGAATAAGGATAAGACTTTGAAACAACTACTACTACCCAAATGAGACCTCTACTCTGATACTAAGATGATGCGAGCTACAACTAAGAACAGATAAGGCCAATCACTAAATGGGTCCAAGTTTGCTAAAAGCTTAAAAAGGGTGATGGGGAATGCGCAAAAAAATGATAAAGTGAATGAAGAGTAAGCTAAACCTATAAACATCTCCAAAGGATATGACATACTAATGGAACTTTCGAGAACTCATGGCACAACTCGATATGACGCATGAATTGGTTCGGTAAGGTTACTTGCCACCTAGCTTTGCTTAAGGGTTAAGATAAGAGTGAAATGAAAGTAAATAATCATTGTTTTTTAGAGGAAGAATATTTAATGTATTGATGATCAGCTTATTTCAGCTATAAGTACAAGAGGTATTTATATCTAAGAATTTAGGGTAACTTACTTAAAAGGAAAAGATAAAAAGGGTATTGCCCCAAAGAAATAATGCACAAGAATACAAAAGAGTAAAAATGAGTATTAAAAAAAAACAATTATTAGTGTAGCAGATTTTTCATGTGGTCCTATATACGCGACAGAGATGCATCGGTGATGCCATTGGAGGATGCGAACATAAGAGTACAAGCAGATTAGTTATCCAAGCAAGGGTAACTGGGGATTAGTGCAAGGTAACTCTTTCGGCTTCTTGACAGGAGTGATGCTAAGAAATTGGTCAGCTCAGACATAGCTAAGGAGATGCACAAGGGTTAGCTACTCTTTTGGCATTCAACAAGTTGACACACAACCTCTAAGAGGTGGGTAGTCATACAACTCGGCATATAAAATTGATCGGCAATAAGGAAAAACTCAGCTTCGACATGAGTCAACTAGAGAAGGAAGATTTGTTTAGCTAGTCCCTTTATTCCTCAGGCTCGGCTACTAATTAAAGGCCTAGTGGCCCAATTCTTATCATTGGTATTAAATTTCCTAAGGTCATTCCCATCCATGTCTAATGCCAATTCTTTTGTAAATCAAGAACTTGCTAGTATCCATCATATTCTTAAAGAAAATAACTTTAGACTTATCATAGTTTGTTTTTAAGCTTAAATGTTGTTTGAAGGTAGCCATAAGATTCACCATGATTTTTCGTTTTTCATGGAAGTTTCATCCATTAATAGAAGATGATCCACAACAAATAGGTAAGAGAGTACTAAGGTAGATCCTCCAAAATTTAACTAATTTTCATAATTTCACTCAATTTAGCACAAAAGCTGAATAAAGTGTTCCCTATGATACAATAGCTTAATTATATTGGATTTATTTTTCAAAGATCTTCATGTGTCATTGCCATCTCCCATTAATATCATAGGATAATGTTAATGTTATTGTATTTACTTCCAATCTTATTTCAAACTCATACAAAACATATTAAGGTTGATTATCACATTATTTGCGATAATTTATTAATTGTGACATTTATATAAAGTTTATCTCCACAACCAACCAAGCAAAAGGTTTATCTACCTTAAGTCCTTCTGATGTGGTGCAACAACATGCTACACAAGCTTCTTAACCACTAAACCTCCCTACCACCAATGAGTAAGACATTCTTAATGTCAAGGAGCAGCTTCCTGCAGTGGAGCCTACCCTTATACAACATTCCCTACCTAAAGTAAAGGATCAAGGGATCCAAATTGGAGGGTCGTCATCCTCATGTGCCACCCTATGTGTCACAATTATTGAATATGCACAGCCTACACTTATAAATCTTACACGTACAAGCTCTATACTTATGAATCTTGCTTTTATGAACCTACCCCTAAGATGTTAATGAGGGTCGAGGCATCTATCCATAGGGGTTCATTTTTTACTAAAGAAGATCTAAACATGTATTTGAAGAAGATACAACTGGAGTACCAAAATTAAAGGTCTCATATCACTAGGGTATTGTCGCAAAGTTGTATTCTAAGGACTATGTAAGCCTGAAGTTCATGCTATTACATGGCAAGAAGAGGAGTGCTAGAGAACACTTATTAAAGTTCATTGAGACCTTGGAAATATATGGTTGAGACGACGATTTGAAACCAAAAGAATTTTCTAAGTCCCTCATTAAGAAGGCATACACTTGATATGTCAACCTTCCTACGAGGTCAGTTGATTCATGGGGAAGCATGTATAAAATGTTTCTGAAGAAGTTCTTCTATACTGAAGAAAGAGTTATCCTTATCGACATAGGTCGAATTTGATAAAGGCCTAAGGAAAACCTCATGGATTATATTGAGTGCTCTAGGGAACATTCCTTGGATATCTAAAATGTCTGCAATGAGAGGGAGTTGGTCAAGATATGCATTCAAGTGATGTTCACTAAATATGCTATACATCTTGAGAAACTTTCTCTAGCCTCATTTTCCACATTGGTTGAAAATGTGAGAAGGACTAATAACTAGGTTACACAATAAAAGGGTGAAAATGCAAGGTTCAACAAGTGCATACCAACAATAAATTCAGTTCAAGAGGAAGATCCAAGAGGAGTAAAAAAATCCAAAAGTGAGAAGCTTATGAGCACTAAACCGTCTTTGGCATACCCATGCTCAATGGGAAAAGTGCACACACTCCTCAACCAATGGCTATGTGATGGGAATGTCAGACTCCTAAAGGTTGAGCATTTACCAACAAATGAAGAGAAGAGCAATCCTAATTATTGCAGATTTTATAGGAGTATAGGCTACCCTACAAAAGATTGTTGGACTTTGAAGAAAATATTTAATAAGTGAGTTCAAAATGGAGCACCGATCATTGAAGATGATGTCAGGAATAACCCACCTCCGGTTCATAACAACCAACATGGCACAGTAAATGTTATCACTCATGACTCCACAAAGATAGAAAGTATGGACGTATAATGAATTGAGATGCACAAAGTTAAGCATGAAGGACTTAAGATCAAGACAAATGAAGATGACAGTGTTGTTCTTGCTTTATTGAAGACTATCAATGTTAGGAATTTCTTTGATTTACTTAGCTTTGATGATGATGCCAAGCTCGAGGCTATGACTATACTCATGAGGATCTCACAAGGTCAATTCCTATAGCATGTCTTACAAAGGGAATCATTTCAATGAATGGGGGGGTGGGTGGGTTCAATTAAACTTACTAATACTGACATTCGTACAATGAATCCTAACTACGATTGCCATCTATATGTCGAAAGCGTACTCAATAGTCATTCCATCAAGAGGATATTTGTTGACAATTGATCTTTACTCAATGTTATGTCAATGTCTACTTTTAAAGCTACAAAGTAGATATTCAAAACTTAGTGAGACAACGAATCATACTAAATAGCTTCTACAAGTCTTCCATGAAGACAATAGGACGAGTTAAAGTACATTTCAATGTTGGGCCTGTCCATAGCTTTATATGGTTTCGTGTGATTAATGCACCTGTATCTTACCAACTCCTTATAGGAAGGACATTGCTGCACAATCACAATATGATATCGTCAACATGGCATCAGTACATGAAAGGTAATTGGAATGACCAAGACATCTCTTCATTCCTACAATAAAGAACCCGTTCATACGTAATGAGTTTCACCTTACTGAAGTAGCCTTCTTTAATGAGTATGTAAATGAAGGAGAGACATCTATAGAGGAACCCCCTAAGGTACTACCATCAATGAGGAAAGAGCTCAAACTCATGTATTTAAGAAAAAAATGATGTGTGGTTGTCATAGGGAAATGAGAACTAGAGATTCTAGGCTCAATCCCTAGTGGAGTTGCTAAAAAATGTAGGGGTATGGGTTTGGATGCAAGGGTCACGTACATGCTATGTATTAAGTCATAGGATGATCATGAGAGAAGTATAAAAAAGAGGAGTAAGCAATCTCAACAGGGTTCTAACATTCGTAGTAATAAGAATCAAGCTATTAAGCCTTTGACCCATAGCCAAGCCCAAAGATTGGAAGGGCTAGTAAGGCAGATTCTCTTGCTCCAGTCGACTCCTGCCAAAGCCGAGTATCTCTTTGCCAGGTCACTCTATATACCGAGTCGAATGACTGTCCATCTCTCTAAAGTGTGCCGAATTGTAGATTGCCAAGATAATAGCCAAGTCGTTCTCGAGTACTCACTTACGTTCAAGCTGACCAACTACTTGACCTCACCCTTGCTAAGGTGCTGAAAGAGAGACCCCAGACCGATCCTTAGTCACCCCTGCTCAGACCAACAATCTGATCATACTCTTTTGCCCGCATCCTCCAACAACCTCACCAATGTATCACCGCCATGTGTATAGGACTATATGTAACATCTACCAAACTAATCATCGCTTTTCTTGAATATTCATTTTTACCCTTTTGTATTATTGTACATTACTTCTTTAGGGTAATACACTTTTTGTCTTTTCCCTTTTAGGCAAATTGCCCCAACTTATTAGATATAAATACTCCTTGTATTTGTATCCGTAAGCAGATTATCATTAATATAATTGAATATTCTTCCTTAACATAAACACTGCTTATTTACCCTAATTACACTCTTATCCTAACCTTTAAGCAAGGCTAGGTGGCAAGTAACCTCATTGGACTAATTTGTACATCATATTGAGTTGTACTATGAGTCCTTGGAAGTTCCATTGGTGCGTCACATCCATTGAAGCTATTTGTGGGTTTGCTTAATTTTTATTCTCCTTTGTTCTTTCATACATTCCCCATTACCTCCTTTTTAGGCTTTCAGAAAGCTTAGACCCATCCAGCGATCAGCCTTATCTGTCTTTAGTCACGGTTTACAACACATCAAACTCCATTGTTGATGAAGAATGAGGTTGTGTTCTTAAAATATTCAAGTGTTTGATCTTACAGAGTAAGACTCTAGCAAAGTAACGGTGTTTGTGCCAAAATCTTTCACTTATCCAAATGAGGGAGGCAAAGGGTTATTTATAAAAGATGGCCCTTGACCTCATTCATCGGATCGTGATGATGATTAAGGGCTAAAATTCATCCCTTCCTTTAATGAATTTGAAATGGATTTTCTTTATAGGCTTAGGCCTGGTAAAGATCCCATTCTTTTAGTATAAGCCAAGTTGAGAAAGGTTAAATCAAACAAATTGATCCAATGAGCCGTACTTTGAGCCCATCATGCAAAATCTCTTGTAATCATCCTAAATATTTAAACTTGACTCTTTAAGTCTCATTACCCTAACCCAAGTATGTGTGGCCCTAGAATAAAACCTTTAATGCATTTCCCATATACACTCATCAACAAAGACAAGGGTAAGGTATGCAGATGCTCTACTGTGCTTTACAATAAGGCCTTTAAAGGATGTCTCCCATTTTTATTGATTTTCTCTTGGTTGTCCCTATTATATGCCTTTTATTTCATTTTCTTTTTTCTTTAATTTCTATTTACTTTTAAGAAACACCACCACATAACACATTAAGGTTTCAATTTTGGCTTCAAGACTTTAAGAAAGGAGAGAACTCACTGTCCTAATGATAGATAGAGAGAAAGAGGAGACAGCATATCAATTGCTTGTTCTTTTCAAGTAAACATAGTGACTCGTAGCAGCACCACCTTTTCTTTTCTCTCTCTCTCTTTCTCTCTATTTTTTTTTAAATCATTCTACCCCTTTCATGATCACCACAACCCATCTATAAATACAATGGACATCATTCCTGTTGGTGCTTGAAGATAGAAACTTGAACATTACTATAGAAGATGAAACCACAAAGCTTAAAGATTGAAGGCTAACAAGAAATTAAGAGCTATTACTCTTAATTTGTGCTCGAGCTATTACTCTTAATTTGTGCTCAACCTGATGCTTAAACAAATTGCTTGAGTTTACAAATTAGCTTTTAAGAAGCCAACTACTTTTTACTTCAAGTCAATGCTTAGACTGAGTTGAAGTATTGAAGGGCTTGATTCCGTCAATCTAGTCAAAGAGCAATTAGAGATGGACTTGGGTCTCAATTTTGTTATGCACAGCTTTGTTGTATTGCTACTCAAAAGCAAGAGTCATTCAGATCCGTCATGGAATGCTTCACACACAAATAGGTAGGTACTCTTGTTGCTGTTCATTGGTGCTTGGTTCTCTCTCAGATTCAAAACTATAAATGCTGTCATTTGCTATTTTCTTAACCCGATACTTTCTTAGATTGTTTCTTATATGGCTACAAGGTACTCCTGGTAGATTTTCTTGACTTATTTATCTACTTTTTTTAGAGTTCTTAACGTATTCATATTTGCAAGTTGAATCCACAAGTTCTACTTAAGTCATGTAGAGATGATAGGTGGGCAAACATCAACTTGAGTTGATGTTAAGTTGCTGCCTCCATAGCCCGGAGTGTCCACTTAAAGAGCTCTCTAAAGTTGTTGCTGATAGTAGATTCATCTAAAAGAAGTTTAAGCAATTCAATGTCATCAAAATCTAAAGCTTTGTAAATCTTCTTGATTCTCTTTTCACATTCCTAACTAATAGAAGGTACAGTAAATTCGGTACCTTATTGAAATTTGTTACATAATTCATACTTCGATTGATAGACCATGAGGAAGCTCCTTCTATTTAACTATGATGTTAAGATTAGATGTTGCTATTATCTGGATGTAATGAGAAAGAAGCTGGTTTAAGTTGTAGTGAGAAGCAACTACAAGGATCAGGCTGATGTCCTCTACCAAAGCTTTCTTAACAAATTTGAAAAGATGCTATTGAATAAGCTTCACAAGCTCTTCAATTTGAAAAGTAGTCTGGGCATACATCAACTCTACAAAATAATTGATAGTAGGGTGACATGCATTATGGGGACAATTCCCATCCACACATGTTGACACATCTAGAAGAGATGGCAATAGCTTCCCAGTGTACACATAAGTCAAGAAGAACTTGAAGGCCTCATATCCAACATGTCTATGAGGTAGCACATCAAACATGAAGTACTAAGGTTTTCTTTCCTTCTTTATACTACCATCATTTCCTTCCTTAAAATGCTCATGAAAGAATTGACTTCAGGAGGCCAAAAAACACCAGTAGGCACTAATGGGTATGCCTTAAACAACTATTTCAGCATCATTAGAGTCATAATCACTATCTTCTAATAACTTCTCGAGACTTGAATTGAGATTACTTAAGCCAAGATAGTCAAGACTATGATCCTATTCCGAGTTGTTAGAACCTAGCATGGCTAAATTGAGGTTACTATTAGATTCACTCCCTACATATTGCAATTTGATTCTTAGCTTTAATGTCAAGACATCGGATTTGTCACTTTGAGGTGCTAGTAATATATTCTTTAATATAACATTATTGTAGCCTTGTTTTGTGTTCAATTATTGAAGTTGTTTGTTTATCCGCAAAGTGCTACTCATATAATGTTGACATTCCATTTGTCTTCCTTACACCTCATGACATTATAAATAGTTGCATAAGTTATGCCTTTTGCTTTCACTCAACTACGTTTCTCTTAGATTAAGACCAGCATTGAAGTATATGGCCATGTATACGTCTAAGTAGTGTTATAAATGTCTAACTAAGCTTATTCCCCTCTAATGCTCTTGTATAGTTACTAGTCTCTAAAATGTTCATTAAATGCCACTCATATGCTTGAAATGAGATGTTGAGAATCTTGTGTATAACCCAAATCTATGCATTTTCTTTGGTTCCAATCTTTATTTTCCATGTAATGAATAATGATATGGTTTCCATTACTCAATGCCTTTCTTCTTGGAGTTTTACTCATGCCTTTATGTGTGTCTTTAGATGATCAATTCTTGCATCCTTCTCCTACCCCCTTTTTTAAAATTTAAAATTAACATCTCTTCATTTTCCATGTTTTGCAAATGAGATTAAGATTTGGGGACCCCATGATCGCGTTTTGAGTGGCCACTATCTTAAACTTGCTGTAGTTAGCAAATCAACTTAGTTTAAAAAGGATCTCTATACTGCTTAGGCCATTGTTGCTTCCAATCGAGCATCAAAAGTCTGCAATCATAACTTGAGAACTAGATCTCAAAGTAGCAACAATCAGAAAATCAGCATGGTTTACCACCCTGACCTATAAGTGTTCGCAAACCGAAAGCCAACGAAGACCGATCTTCATGAGTGCGTGATAGTAAAGAGGAATAATGCTTGGGTCGTATATGGCCTCCTTTTGTGATCTCCATAAAACCAATTGCAATTTATAATATAAGTTGAACATGAGTCTTGAGTCGTAAGGACATACATAAACGAGCACATAAGAGCCAAGCGCAAGCCTTACACATGAGATGAACTAAACATGAGGCTTGGACGTTAATACATGAAAATGGAATGTGAGCTTATGGGTTAAGCAAGCGTGAATAACACATGAGCCTTGGATATCAATACATGAGAGTTGAACACAAACCCATGAGCTGAGCATACATTAATAAAACACAAGTCTTGATCATAAATCTTGAACATGGGTCCTAAATAAGATATGAGTCTTGAGCATAACGAAAACTATGATCATGACATAAGACTTTACACATTATGCAATGAAGCTTAAACATGACGCGATGCAAGCATTGAACATGTGAACTAAACATGAACCTCGAATGTGAACTTAACATGGGAATTGAACATAAGCTTTGAACCTCTTTAACATTAGTACTTGTGAATTGAACATTTGAAATGAACATAATCCCCTTGAATACGAATAGTTGTGAGCTAAATCATGTGAAATGGACATGAGGCTTTTACATGAGTATAATATATGAATTAAACATGAACCCTAAACATGAGCACGTGAGAGTTAAAAGTGAGTCTAGGACTTAAGCACACATAAACCAATTATAAGCTTTGCACATGAACACATAAGAGTTGAACATTTAAGTTAAGCATTTGATAGGGGCACTTATAAACTTTTGACAGGAACACACGTAACTTGAGCATGTAAATTGTACGTAGCACTTTTAGCATGTGAATTGAACATGAGTCTTATCATTTGAATAAAATACGAGCCTTGATACAAGAGCCTTAAGTGTGAGTGAACATAAGAGTTGCACCTAAGCATTAGAACATGAGATTGAACACGGGTCTTAAACATTAGAGTTGAATGTAAGTGAGCATGAGCCTTAATCGTGAGTCTTGAACATGATTTAACGTAAGAATCAAACATAAGCCTTAACCATGATGTGAGCCGTAAACTCGACGTGAGGCTTAAACATAATGTGAGGTCTGAATATAATGCGAGACTTAAAACATGACATGAGTTCTAAACATCACATGATCCTTAAACACGATGTAAGGCTTGAATATGATGTGAGTAATAAACACAATGTGAGATCCAAACATGATTTGAGGCTTAAACATGATGTGGGGCTCCATCCAAACATGAGCTTTGTACATGACATGGGGCTTGAACATGAGTGCACATTAGGTGAACATATGACCATACATGCCCTAATATCTACATACGTAAGCTGAATTTTTGACTTAAACACGATTCCTTTGACATGAAACACGTGAGTTGAACCCTTGAGTTAAACATGAGCCTAAATGTATCTATCGAAGGTGAACTTCTTAATAACACATGAGTTGAAACTTAGTGCTCATATAAGGCTCCGCTCCTTGATAAAGCTCCATTCCTTGTACTGCCCTTTTCATTTTTCCATTAACTTCCCATTTGTTTAGTTGTACAATTTCTATCTCATTTGCACTTCAATTTACTAACTCTCTTACTTTTCTTTGTTTTCACATGTAATCATTCATTCCTTCTCCCCTAAGGGATAGCAATCACGGTAGACGTTGCTACTACTTTTCAAGAATTAACGAGAGAAGGCAGCATGACATCACATATGAGCCATCTCAAGTGATAAATAACTTTAATAATGTTATCCTTCAAATTGAGTAAAGGGAGATGTCATAAATCAGCGTACTACTCGAATATTTAGAGCATTTGTTTGTCAAGCACTGCATGCACATTAAGCCTTGTGCGTACATAAGCTTCAAGCATCACGAGCACATGCACATTAAGCCTTATAAACATGCACACATCGAACATCATGTATAATGACTATTGTATAAAGCAGATATAATGAGTAGTAATCATCATCATGCAAGAATAATCTCTGCATATATCGTATCCATTTATAATTTTCCTTTCCTAGTTATTGACATGTGGAGAAGGGACAAGTTGACGAGTGTTGATGCATCTCATTCCCACATGACATCATTGACGACCCAACGCTATATTGTAGTGTACTAGTTTTTGAGAGTTACGATACCTTAAAGGAGCACACTAAATTAGCCTTATAACCACACACTATTTACATAGAAGCAATTACAAAACCTTAGTTGCATGTACATATCTATAATTGACTACTTGTAATAGACAGTCTTAAGCATTACTTCATGTAAAGTTGTAACTCTTCTATTTCCTTGTAAATGTGAGTTGTAATTAAATATGTAGAATCAATAACAAAGAAGTTTGATAACTGAATTTCGTATTGTTTTATCTCTTTAGGGCTTTCATTAGCTTTTATGAAGGTATCTTGTTGTTATGCACTTATGAGTGATAGCTCTTCACTTAATAATAATGTGTTAGACAATAATGTAGTGGGATAGCTTCAATTCCCTTAATGACTTGCAAAGTCTTGATAGATAAGGAGAAGCACATCTTAACCATGTGGTAACATGACCAAGCATATCTTGAGCTTAAACATGCTTTATTTTTAAAGACTTTACACACTTAGGAGCAATGGCTGAACTAAACAATGCTATTGTCTAACATAAAGTAGTAAGACTATCTTACTATCTCTTCTCTTCCTTTTTTTTCCCCTTAAAAATGACACCATGTAGTAGAGAGCAAATGCTTAACTTAGCCAATTATAATGACTGCTATTGCTGTTAAGTGAAGACATCGCCTCTTAAGTGCATGATGATTTGTACATGTTTAAGTGACTTCTACTACTAAGAGAACTTCAAGTGGCATCATGAAACGAGTTGGCTCAACAAGTTCATCAAAGTACACAGTTCCATCTAATGAAGGAACAATCACTTGAGTTATTACTTCGTCTCAACGAGACATGTTAGCAACTAGGGGAGGAGTAATATAAATAGGTGTATCGCACTGCTTACCTCCATATGCACTTGAGCAAGTAGCGCACCAACATAAGTACTAATCTCATCCCTCTTTCCCTAACTGGAACATCAATGACTTCATAGAGATCAATTTGTTTCTTTAATGTCATCATCATCACCACCATTTCCATCATTTAGGGATTCCTTATAATTCATCAAGTCTAGATCACCTTTTGTCAGCCTCAAGAGGCATTCAAGCCACCCTCCATGTCAAATAAGGAAAAATGGCTTCCTATAATGTACTACAAAGGAACTTTGTTTGAGAGCTTAATAGACTCTCATGGTTTTTCGTTGGAAACCGAAGCGGTAGTGATGTTAGTTCAACCTCAATTGTACAACTACAAAGTTGGATGATGTTTACAAATACTAGAGCGACTCTCTCTACAAAGTAATTAACATATGGGTTTAAGCATTCCATTAAAAGATGATGATTTAGCACGATCCCTCTTTGCTTATGTATGGGAACTGTTATCGAGCATAAGTAATGATGATATGAAGGATCTTATGCTCACCACACTTCCATCTCACTCATTACAGGAACTGCAGTTGAGCAGAAGTAGTAGTAGCATGAAGGATCCTAGCCTTCTTCAAGAAAGCTACATGTTTAGGCTTCATGGTAACGTACTCCACTCAATAGCTCCATCTCGATGGAATCAATTTCATAAGAAAAACAAATTAAGTATGTTAGAGGAGATAACTCCCCTCTTCTCATTCTTAGAACGGAACAAGTCTTCTTTAATGGTGGAACAAGTATTCACTCGAAGCCCTCCATAAACAAAGCTCTCGATGTGTAAGGCTTGTTCAAACCTATTTCTTATGAGGCTCATTATGCGCAAGTCATACTACTCTCAAGGCTTACTATGCTCAAGGCATGTAGTGCTTGAGACCTACTAAGTTTTCTTTTATGGTGATCCTAAAATCCCTTAAAGTTTCATCATAAAAGAGGATCGCTGCATGAGAGCCTTGCCCAACTAGAGGCTTATTGGGATCTTCTGCATTCAAAGCTTGCTATATGAGATTCTCACCACACTTGAGGCCTGTTAGGTCCTACTACGCTCGAGGCTTACTATGCCTAAAGCTTGCTTGCTCAAGGCTTACTCTAAGTCCCTAAAATTGTGTTTAGGACAACTGAACTTAGATTCAGGGCCTTTGGGAAAAAGTTATTAGATTGAGTTCAAATTTTACAATTAAAATAGAAAAGTTAGTTAAAGTGAATGGTGAAGTTAGATTTTGAAAGTAGTAACCTAAAATCCCAATTTTCTCCCTAGAAGTATGATTATTTAATATAATATCAAATCAAGCTCGAAATGCAACAAGAACTCAAAAATAAGTTAATTAAACTATAAAATGAGATAATATAGTATAATTTACTATACAAATATATACGTATTTTTATGAGTATATCCAGTATAAATAATAATTATACTCGTAAATTAACCTTAAATTAATTAATTATATATATTATATGTTGAATTCATGTAAATAAATAAGAAACATATCTTACAAAAAAAAAAGATATATTAGAAACTTAATTATACGAGTATAGTTATATACTATACGTGATATATACGTAGGATATATATACTCGTATATTACTAAATAACTAAATATTAATAAAATATATCTAAAATACTTAAATAATTACAATCTTATCAAACAAATCCAATTGTGGCTGGGAATTTGCAGGAAAACTTTCATGGCATATTGGAGAAATTGGAGTAAGCTGAATCAAAAGCCCAACACCTAGGATGGTGACATAACATGCTAAAGAAATATTGAGATAAGTATGCATTTATGGAGGAAAAAAAATTTCTGGACATCGCTAGCTAGTATAAAAGCAATTCCAAGGCATAACTTAAATACTTTAGAACTTAAAACATCTAAAGAAAATTGGAGGAAAAAATTTAGGAAAATCAAAACAATTTAGAGAAATTATTCAAAAATACTACTACAACCGAGCTAAGCTGGTAACTAGGGCAAAAGTGAACCTATTGTGTAACCCGACTAGCCAACACCAGTCTACGTCGTGCCCAGCAAGTTTGATACACCCTCACTACTCCATGGTTACTGGAGCACCCAAGAATACAAAAGTTAAATCTCTGCTCTATTTTTCAATAATTTTTAAAAAAATAGTAAATCTACCTAGAAGAATTCGAAAAAAATTATATTTAGATTATTTCATACATGCTTTCGTGTGATATTTTTGTTTTTGAAAAATTTGTAATATTTAATATACTTATTTAAGAAAGTCACTATTCAACCGAATTTTGACTTTCAAAATAAATGTATTAAATGATGTTGTTTTTAACTCAAATTTTTTGTGTACAATGTGCATGATATATAGATAATTTCTATGTAGCCTAAATTTTTATTTGAATATTTTTAGTATTTATTTTATTTTTCAACCTAAAAATAGCTAAAAAATAGGTTGAAATTGTGAAATAAATAGGAATTTATGAAATTAAATGATGGAATGAACCTATACTGATTCTTAGTGAAGTATAATAATATTTGGATAGGTTGAAATCAATTTTGTGCAAAAAGAATCATAATTGTGTAATTTAGTATAATTTAGGGGTTAAATCGTAAATTTGAATGTATAGGCGATAAATTGAAAACTTGAAACCAAGTGGTTACTAAATTCCCCATATTTTTAGGAGTATAGAAATTTTCATGGAATTGTTGGGTAACCTGAGTTATTTATTACGAATTTACGTAATAAAATAAATTAAATAATGAACCGATACCCAATTCTAGTAATAAGAGGTTAAAATATGATAAATAGTTGAATAAAAACTATCTATATGTGTACTAATTAGATTAGATAAATATTAAATATATTATTAATATATTTAATAATATTTTAATGATCAGGATACATTATAGGAGTATTAAGGTTAGATAATACCTATATTATACAGATATATTGACAAATTAGGTAAAATACAATTTAATAACATAAAATATGTATAATACGATAATATTTATTTAGATACGCATAACTGTATTAAAAACTTGAACTACCTGTTAAAAGTCATTTCTAGAAATAGAACTCATAATACATATCGTTAGGTTTGTATAAACCCAACGGCACTATTTTTATTGAAATCAGACAATTTTAGATAATATAATCTATAACTCTATAATATTACTAAAATGTACGTATTACAATAACCCTACCATAATTGAAACATAATTTAACCAATTAAAAGTACGTTTCAATACGATCAAAACAATATATTATACGTAATAGTGTAATTAAGTATATTATTAATAATTAATAACTTAATGCAATGTATATATATATAATATAATATAACTATATATTATTAGTATAATATACTATATATATATATATATATATGACCGTTTTAGATAAAACCCTAATGTTTTCGTAACTATTACGAAAACTGAATTTGGGTACCAAAATAGAATTTGGGTTTTATGTATATAGGATTTCCCAATAGTCAAACTGTTGATAACTTAAGTCTTCCGTAATAAGCTTCTAAACAAGTAAATTGGGATCGTAACTTTACTACTTATTGGGATTGTAACTTTACTGCTTGTTGGGATACTATATTAAAGTATTTGGAGACTCTAGAGTACTACTGTTTNTATATATATATATATATATGTATCTTAGTTTTAGAAATCTTTTAACATTAGTTTTTTTTTTATTTATGTCTCAATTAGAAAAATTATTTCGTAGAAAGAAAAATTAATAAAAAACCATTTTTCTTAAAAAAAAAAAATCATGATGTTTTAGAGAATTTTTTTTTAAAATAAAATACTTAGTGAATTAGGATCCTTTTAGAGTTTTCTTTGAAAAAACTAAATTGATAATAACGTAAACTCGGTCAGTTTTCAAAATTAAAATCAATCAACACACTAAAGATTTTTTTTTAAAGAACTACGATGGTCTGATCCGGCTAGCGGGTATGTAGGCACCTTTGGGGCAACGATAAAATATGTAGAAACTTAGGTTCTTTTTTGTTTTTCTCTTTCTTTTGATTTTATTTATTTATTTTCTTAAATATTATAATTAAAAAATAATCTTAATTTCGGTAAATAAATAGTGGTATCCGTTAGGGTTTAATAGATTAGCCTCCGAATTCGGAACTCTTTGGTTCTTTATTAAAATTGAAATCAAAGACTGGTAGCTAAATCGTAACCAATCTACCCAATTGGTTACGGTTTCTTTTCTTTTCCCGACTCTGGTCGGATGGCGACTCCAAAAATTATTTTCAATAAAAAAACCGGAATTTCTCAATTTCTTTAGTCAAGGATTAATATTAAATGAGTTAGGGTTTAGTATTAATCAGGAAATGAAGAAATTAATTTTAAATAGAAAACCGGAAATCAGACTCGACGGTATTGTATGAACTTATTTAGTCACCCCTAATTACAACTAATAATGACTCTACCACAACGAAACTGGACATGTATAACACCTATTATGGGAAATGATTAGGAATATCAAGCCAAATGCTAACTTCTTTTGATGAGGATAGTTGAAATGGTTATTTCCCTATCCTTAGTTGAATTAAGTAACAAGTAAGGAGGTCATGGTAAGGGTAAGGGCCATGGTAAGGGTAAGGGCTATGGTTCAAAGACGGTTACGGGAGGAGAGTGTTCTCTATTGTACAAACCTGGGTTTGGTCTAATTTGAGTTACAATAAAACTTCTCTATTTGGGTTGGAGCAAATGTAATTTCTCTAACCTCACAATCGACCGGATAACATTGTGTAATATTTAATATGATTGATTGCATTGCATTTAATCCTAATTAATAACCTTGCTTGTGATTGTTTAGTACTCTTTTGATTACGTCTCACTTATTGAGGTAATTGTGCTCACATCTCCATAGACTCTTTTGTAGGTATTGAGTGACAATTAAGATATTTAGATACCACTACCTCTAAGTTAGTATGTTGTTGACTGGGACATTGAGGAATGAAGAATCAATTGAACCTAAGCTTTTGACTTTTATTTTGAATTTTGAGGAAACTAACTAGAATTTTCCTAGGATGGCCACTACTTTTCTAACTTATTGTAATTAGTCTGCAAAACTTATGGTTTTTGATAAACCATGATTGTACATTATAACTTTGGATATGAGACGTTTATGTGAGTATTGTTGTGTTACGAAACAAAAAGTTATATAGAGCAGATATTTTGTAAAGCTATACTATAGGTTTGGTTATTCATAGATATCAGAATAAATACTTTAAGCTAGTTGAGTTGTATACGCCTTATGTAGATTATATTCACAGTAGTAGTTGTGAGACCAATTTCTATCTTAGATTAGTTTACACAACGGAACTGTTATAACTCTTCCTATTTGGGGCGTGTAGACAGCTCATTTTCTCCATTTTTCGTTAATTGAGTCAAGTTAATAAATAAATAGAAAAAAAGAGAGAGAGAGAATCAAGTCGTATCGTATTGCGTCGTATCGTATCGAGTCGCGTCGTATCGTATCGACTCGCACCATATTGTATCATATCGAGTCAAGTCATGTTAAGCCAAGTTGCGTTAAATCATTTAAAATCAAATCGGATAACAACGTGTGATTAATTTAATAAATCATTAAGTCATTTGAGAAGATAGGCTTTATTAAAATAATTTTAGCCCAGTCCGATTTAAAGTACGATTTTTATCTAATTTATATTGGGTTGGAATAGACTTAAGATTTATTAGATAGTTATTGGGCTAAATTAAATTGGATTGGATTGGGCCTGGTAAATAGAAAGCCCAAATGGGATTTTTAGAAGCTAAGTCAAATCCTCATCGTATCTTTCGTTTGTTAAAGATTAAATCCATAAAGATACGAAAGATTCAATAAATTGGTTTATAGATGAGAATTTAGCAATGAAGTTCAAGACTTTTTTTTTTTTTTAGTTACATAAGCCATGTGCCACAATCTACCCATGCAATATCTCAATTCACGAATTCAATTCTTCCCCTGACTGAATCCTCAATCCCAACTCCTTGACGCAATTTGAGGCAAGCTACGTCCATTCACATACGTTGAAAGTCCATAGCAAAAGAAACACATCTGAACTTCAATTCTCCCCTAACTGCAAGCCTGACATTCCATACCACATCCAATTTCCGAATTGTTGAAGTCTACATCCAATTTTTGAATTGCCAAAGTCAACACCAAACGAAATCAAATTCCAAATTTCAAAAGCAAGTTGAGACAAAATTTCAAAAATAAGTTGAGGCGAAATCCAAAAAGCAAGTCCAAACGAAATCCAAATTTTCAAAGCCGCAAGTCTAAATGAAATCCTCGCTCTACGCCGTCCATTATAGCAGCCAATTCCAATCTACGTCCTACGTGATCCAATACAACAACCATCACCAACGTTCTATGCAAGCTGAAGCATACATTGCCACCACTGACCAACAAACAACATGAGCACGACACACCGACGAACATAACATGACAATCGTACACAACTTGAACGATTTAGGTAAAAGAAAATTATTTTTATTTATTTATTAGTTAGTTTTATTGTTTATTTTACTAACCTATTTTTTTTGTTTTAGTATAGGTTTTTTATTATTATTTTTTTATTGTATAATATCTTTAGATAATTCTAATGAAATTTAGTTCAATTGAGTTTTTAGTAAAATCGAGTTATTTTTTAAAAATAAACGTATCTTTAAAGTATCTTGTAATTAAGATTTGGAAAAGATACATATTGAGATACATATCTTGCGATTGACATGTAGTTGAGATACATATCTTTTGGTCAAGATTTAAAAAGATACGTATCGAGATACGTATTTTATGGTTAGGATTCAGAAAAGATATGCATGAAGATACATATATAACCGTATTTTTAACATATCTTATAGTTATGATTTAGAAAAGATATTTTTAACACATATTGTTTTTAAAAATAAAAAAAATCTTAATTAAGTTTTTTTTTTTTAAAATTTAGTTAGGTAGGGTTTTCTCTAATTCGATAAAATTAGATTTCTTAAGTTTTTTTTAAATAATAAATTGATAAATAAACGTAAACTTGACTTATTTTTCGAAATAAAAAGAATCCACCAACTAAATATTTTCCAAAGAGAACTACAGTTGGTTTGATCTTAATTAGCGGGTACATAGGCACATTTGGGGCAACTGCATAAAAAAAAAATTCCCCTCTTTTTGAAAATTTCGTAATAAAAAATTCATTTTAGTTATCTTTTGTATATTTAAGTATATTTTTAGAAAAATTATAAAAATAAAGGCCATCGATTTTTCTTTAGTTTTTATATGGTAATTTAGTCTTAATAGGTTAGCTCCTGAACTTTTTTCTTTTATTTTAATTTTCTAAAAATTGTTTTATTAGAAAATCCATAGATTAGTGACCAAATTAGGGTTTTCCCACCTAAAAACTCTAATTTCATTTTTTACCAGTTAAACTAGTTGGTGACTCCAATTTTTAAATTTTTTAGAAAAATATTTCCTTAATTTGATATCATGTAATTTATATTAAGTGAGTCGGGCTTAATATAGATTAAATTAAAAAAAATCGAAATAAGGCTCGACAGAATTAGCAACTCTACTAGGGACGCTTGGTGGGCTCGGGTATGAGCCCACCGAAGATGAGATCCAAGAAATGAAGACTAAAACCAGAAGCAAGAGACGAGATCAGTTGTACCATGCTTAGATGGAATTTCCGGACATCCGTCAGACATTCCCAGCACCAGTTAATATTCAAGAATCCGAAGTAGCCAGTCTACCTAAGGCCTTGACTCAGCAATGTAACATCTGTCCAAACAAAAAGAAAGACATTTGCATACCAGTTTCCTTATGCAACTAGTTTTCTATTCCCATTATTATGTCTCTTTAGAAAAGAAATATTAGATTAATTAGGAACATTTGATTTTGATTATTAGTCCGATTAGTTAGGCATTTTCTTTTAGACAATTTGAATTCATTCATTCAATAAAATCCGTTCCTTTCTTTCTATCAATTCTTCCTTATTATTTATTCGTTGTCCTTTTCTTTTTCCTTTACTCTTTAAATTCGATAAAAACGATGAACGTAATGGATATCTCGCGCATGTAAATGATGAAAGTACCAATATTACCTTTAGCCCTGCTAGATCAGACATTGGAGATGATATTGAGACTCCAAATGAAATTTAAGAGAGTTGGCATCGATATGAACAAGGTAGAGTGATTACTAATGAATCGATGGTTGTGATTAATTTGGGGACAGAAGAAAATCCACGAAACTTGAAAATTGGTGGTAATCTAACAGATAATCAAAAATAGGAGTTTTTATGATTGTTATCAGAATACTTAGACATATTCACTTGGTCTTATGAAGACATGCCCAGGTTAGATTTGTCTATTGTAGTTCATAAATTGCCAACTAAGGAAGAAATAAAATAAAAAAGACAAGAGCTTAGGAGATTTAGGTTGGATATACGCGTTAAAATAAAAGAAGAAGTGAAGAAGTTACTAGAAGTCGAGTTCATAAAAGTATCAGATTACCCCGAATGGGTAGCTAATGTGGTGCCAGTGTTAAAGAAAAATGAGAAAGTTAAGGTCTGTGTAGATTTCCGTGATTTAAACCAGGCGACACTAAAGGATTACTTTCCTTTGCCACACATTGACACATTAGTGGATAACATAGCCGGGAATCATCTTTTTTCATTTATAGATGGTTTCTCTAGGTATAATCAAATTAAAATGGTAGAAGAAAATAAAATCAAAACTATTTTCATTACCACTTAGGGAACGTTTTGTTATTGCGTGATGCCTTTCGGGTTAAAGAACGTTGGGCAACTAATCAGCGCACTATGGTTGTCTTATTTCATGACATGTTGTACTAAGAAATCGAAGTTTATGTAGATGATATAATTATCAAATCCAAGGAGGATGAAAATCATGTGGATATTTTACGAAAATTATTTGAGCAATTGAGAAAGTTTCAATTAAAGCTGAATCCAGAAAAGTGCACCTTTAGAGTAACTTTGGGCAAATTTTTGGGTTTTGTAGTTAGTAGAAAAGGAATAAAAGTGGACCCAGATAAAGTCAAGGCAATTGTAAATATGCTAGCACCAAAGAATGTAAAAGAGGTTCGGGGACTACTGGGAAGATTGAATTACATCACTCGATTTGTATCCCAGCTAACTGATTGATGCAAGCTATTAATTAAACTTTTGAGGAAGAATGTAGCAATAGAATAGGATGAAAAGTGTGAGTAAGCATTTGCTAAAATTAAAGAATATCTTATAAATCCGCCAGTATCGGTCACTCCTGTTACGCCCCGAAGTCATAGAGTCGTAACAGTCCCGCCGTGTAAACCATTCTATGATATTAACTGGCATCATAGTACTTATCATAGACGTAATCCATATAAAGCGTCAACGACTTTTTGCTTTAAGGTAAACAGTTCAATTAAAAGTTTAGCTAAAGTTACAGTAATTATCAAGAATTTTAGATCAACATACATAATTATATGTACATTCCATAGAATTTCCCAGGAAGCTCTACATTAACATAACAGTTCACTAATTTACATAACAACTATCAGTCTTTCATTCTTAAGCTATAAAGGACACTCTAGCTATATATCCACTACTAAGCGAATTGATCCTCACACCTCAGGCTTCAAAAGAACTAACCTTTGAATAGTTGTAGGGCGACATAATACTTGAAGTATTTAGAAATCAGGACTTGCAAAAAGATCTATACAGATATGAGCAACTACAGTTCAGTAAGTTGAATTTGAGACTCATGAATGTATACAAATACAAACAAAATTATCAAGCAATTATTTTCATGCAATGCAACAAGCAAGTGTCATCACACAACGTAGTTTAATCCGTTGCGAAATCAGAGAAATTTCACTCGCTCTAATCTGGGTTGAGGAGTTTTCATGTTATGTGGCAACTCACAACCAAAGCTAGGTTTGTGCAATAGAGACACTGCTCCTCCTAAGACTATCCTTCAAACCAATGCCCTCATTATCACTGCAACCTTCTCTCTTGTCACTTAGTTCGGCTAAGGATGAGGAAAAGACCAATTGTTATCCAACGCTATCTTTATCGAAGGTATCCGTGTTTGGTTGGAGAATCCTAATGATCCCCTAAAGGGTTGCAATACATGATAATTTAGGTCATTAGAGTCGAATAAGATTAAATTCCATTTAGGGTGTTCAAACAATTTCACACCAATCCAGTCATAATACAAAACCAATCACATTACAAATTTCAGTACGAATTCAAATACTCAAACACATGCATAAACTACTTACAATCACAATCATACACAATTCTAAGTCTCCAAGTACCATAAAATAGTACTCTAATACAGTAAATAATAACCCAACTTACTTGGAATTCTTAATCGCCTGATCACTTAATTGCAAGCCTGTTCGTCTTTAGGTATCTTATAATACAAATAGGTTTTTTTAGTACTTATATTTTAATGATTCATATTATAAGTTATTATTTAACTCATTTCTCCATGTATACTTATTATTTACTAATTATTCATTCTACCTTATTTCGGGGTTCGGTTTTTAAATTAGTTTTAATATCATATTGGGTCTTAATTTAGTGTTCTAAACTGTTCAGTATACTCCAATCCTAATTAGGGTACCGAATTTATTCCCGATGTAAGAAAATCTTACATTTTTTATACAATTACCTAAAATTAAATTTTGTTTCAAATTTATTATATACTGATTTTTATTATTATATTATCTAAATAACCCTAATTTTTAATATTTATTAAATTTCCAATTCCACATATTCTTAATTTCCTACAATTACTACATAATTCCTATATTAATTACACTTAACACTACAAAGGCTAGGATTAGGTTTCCACATCAGAGATTAACATCCCTAAATATTTAATTATTATCAAAATCAGTAATTAATCACTTAATCACCTAACTAACTTAAATTTAACCAATTTTTCCATCATTTTAGGGCTAAAAATTTACTTAAAAATTTCAAAAATTAAATTTAAAAAAATGACTTCATAGCACTGTTTTATATCACTTAAGCATTCTGCAGAAAAATTTTGAGCTCCAAACTACACTTTTAAGCCTATTTATTTCTAGTTCTAATTATGTTCGATTTTATTTAATTTCTTAAGAACCCTATATTTTCAGACGTGATTAAACTTAATCATTATTTTTCTCTAAATCTACATACAATAAAACCTCAGAATAATAAATTTCATAATTTTTTGGGCAAAATAAATAATTTTAAGAAATTGTATAAAATTGGAGCAAATGGGAGACTCACCTAGTCCGATGACTTTTGGGCTTCTAACACCGGTCCAAGTGTGTTGGCCGGTCTAAGTGTGTCGACCAGTCCAGGGGGTGGGTTTGGAGTGGAGTGGTGGTGGTGGCGGCTCGGTCTCAAGTGGTGGTAGTGTGTGGGTTCGGTTTACTAGCTCTTACTGCACATATTTCCTTAATATTTTCCTAAACCTTAATTTTCCTCTTCAATTTTCGGTGCTCTCAATTTTTTCTAACTTCTAACTATCCAAATGAGTTCTATAATTTTTCTCCCTATTTATAGAGCTTTATAGTAATTATTATGTGTTTAATTAGACAAAACATTGCTTAAATCCTTTAATTTTTGCCTTTTGTGTTGCTTGATTTTGATTGGTTAATTTTCCTCTTCACTTCCAAACCTACCACCAACAAATCCACATCATTCCTTATTCCTATGTTTTTTTTCTGATTTTTAATTAATTAATAATTTTCTTTAATTATTTAATAAGTTTCCAGCTAATTTAAGTAATTTCACATATTTTTATCTACACGTAAATAAATGTAGGGTACATGTGAAGATTCCTAATTATTATTTAGGTCATTCTATGATTTTTAATATACATAAAATCTATCTTTAGTAATTTATTAATTATTAGATTACATTTTTCGCTTTTTTGATAATTAATAATTATTATACTTAAAATTTGAAAATTTTATAGTTTTCTATTTTATTACTTATTTTCTTAAATTCAAGTTTACGAGGTCATTTTTACTAATATTTCTATATATAATTTATAATTTAAGTTTGATCGGATCCTTTAACCAACCGTCCTAAACTTTATATACTAAGTTCAATCTTAGGGTGATTTGGCTTAACTTTAGGGCTTACAACTCTTACACTGGGACGGCCATTGATTCTTTAGTTAACGATTCTTCCTGAATCGATGGGATGCACATTAGGGTAGAAAGACGAAACGGGAGGAAAAGAGCATCCTATATATTACTTGAGCAAGAAGTTCACAAAAGACAAACAAAAATACTCAAAGGTGGAAAGAACGTGTTGTGCCTTAGTATGAGTGATGCATAAGCTAAGGCAGTACATGCTCTATTATTCAATAGAATTGTTGACAAAACATGACCCGTTGAGATATTTATTAGAAAAGTTGGCGTTGATTAGGAGAATATCAAAGTTGCAGATGCTACTCTCTGAGTTTAATATCAAATACATAAGTCAGAGTTCAGTCAAAGGGTAGGCGATGGCTGATCAGTTGGCAAAATACCCATTAGAAGATAAGGATAATGGTTCAGAAGTGCAATTTCCTAATGAAAGTGTAATGATGGCGAATGAATTGAACAATGAGAGATTGGGATGAAAAATGTATTTTGATGGAGCAGCTAATGTGTCTGGATGTGGGATAGGAGCAGTATTGGTATCACTTGAAGATAACCATTTTCCTATGGTAGCGAGATTGACATTTCCATATACCAATAATATAGCAGAATATGAAGCTTGTATTTTGGGGCTCAAAATGGCATTAGATATGGGAATACAGGAGCTTGAAGTATATGGAAATTCTTCGCTTATAATTCTCCAAATCTTAGGAGAATATAAGACGAAAGATAAGAAATTGATACCTTATCATGAACATTTAAGCAAGCTAATTGAAAAATTCCAAGAGATTTCATTCTCTTACATTCCAAGGATCCAAAATCAATTTACTGACACATTGGCCACATTAATGTCAATGGTGAAAATCATGAATGGGATAGAGATTCAGCTCTTGAAGATTGAGGTAAAAGAAAAATCAACTTTTTGCCTTACAGTTGAAGGAAGGAATCAAAAGAATCTTGGTATCATGATATCAAAAAGTTACTTCAAACGAGGGAATTTCCTGAAGATACTGATGGAAAAGATAGAAAAACTTTAAGAAGATTGGCTACTCATTTCTTGTTAAGTGAAGCCACGTTGTACAAGAGATCACCAGATGCAATACTGCTAAGGTGTGTAGATGAAGAAAAAGTTGAGAAATTAATGAAAGAAATGCACGAAGGAGTTTGTGATCCTCATATGAATGGGAACATGCTAGCCAGGAAGATCATGAGAATGGGGTATTTTTAGATGACGATGGAATTAGATTGTATCAAGCATGTAAGGCACTATCACCTGTATTAGATGTATGCTAATAAAATCAACACTCCTCCCCAAGAATTACATGTGTTATCAGCTACTTGGCCTTTTTCCATGTAAGGAATTAACATAATCAAACTAATTTCACCAACAACTTCAAATGAGCACAAATTCATTTTAGTTACGATCGAATATTTTACTTAGTGGGTAGAAGCAGCATCGCATGTTATGGTGATCAAAGGAGTGGTAGTCAGATTCCTGAAAAGAAATATTGTTGCAAGATACGGTGCACTCGAGTCTATTATTACAGACAATAGGACGAATTTGAACAACAAAATGATGAATAAAGTATGTAACTAATTCAAGATCAATCACAGAAACTCGACTCCACATCGACCTCAGATGAATGGGGTAGTTGAAGCCACTAATAAGAACATCAAAAGAATCATTGAGAAGATGATGATCACTTATAAAAATTGGCATGAGATGCTTCCCTTTGCTCTCATGGCTTACAGGACCTCAGTCAGAACTTCTACTGGTGTAACCCCATATTCATTGGTGTACGGAACTAAAGCAGTACTACCGGTGGAAGTAGAAATACCTTTGTTCCGAGTATTGGTAGAAGCTTAACTTGATAAAGTAGAGTGGGTAAAGAAGCGAACGGAGCATTTGAATCTCCTAGATGAGCGAAGACTTGCAGTAATATGTCATGGTCAGTATTACCAACAGAGGATGATCCAAGCTTTTAACAAGAAAGTGCACCCAAGACACTTCAAAGAAAGAGACTTGGTGTTGAAGAAAGTATTACTGAATGCAAAAGACTTTAGGGGCAAGTTTGCTCCAAATTATGAAGGCCCTTATGTAGTGAAAAGGGTATTATCAGGAGACGTATTAATATTGATAGAAATAGATGGCCTATAATTAAGGGGACTAGTGAATTCATATGCAGTCAAGTTGTATTATCTATGAAAATTGAGTTCAATAAAATTTCAAATTTTCTTGAATTGTTTGTGGTTAATTTTTCATCGTTTACAAGTAAAGTTGATATTTATGAATGTTCTCGAATTCAGATGGTTATTGACTGACAAACACTTAACCAATAAGCATTTGTATACTATGTTTCTTAGCCTCATACCCTTAAACACCAAAGCCTTACCAATGAATTTGAAGCACCAAATAATTTGAAATCGAATGATCTTAATAATTTAATCTTGTTTCTTTTGAAAAGAGATTTATCGTTCAGAAGTCATGGAGAGTGGAAATTGAAACTTAGTATTGAGAAAAGCAAATTCAAGGCATGAGCATGGTACAGTTACAAGACTCAAAAGTTTGGAAGGTTTTATTGAAAGAGAAAAAAAAGAAAAAAAAAGAGAGAAAAGGAAAAAAAGAAAACAAAAAAGAGAAAAAAGAACAAAAAAAAGAAAGAAGAAGCAAGCACAATCTTTTGGTGAAATTCTGCTGATTAAATAAGTGAATATCGGAAGTTAATGTGAGCATGTCAATTGATTGCTATCTGAGAAATTTTCTATTCCTAAGTAAAATGACCCTAAAAGTCCTTGGAAGTAACATTCAAGAGAATTAAAACAAGTTTTTTTAAATTTCGAAGAGATCTATCCTCTTCGGATTAACTGAAAAGAAATCTTGAAGAAATTTATCTTTTTCAAATTGTTCACCAAACCAAAACAATTCTCGAGGAGATCTATCATCTTTGGATTAACCCAAAACAATTGAAATCTCAAAGTGATTTATCTTCTTCAGATTAATCAAAACGAATCTCGAAAAGATCTATCCTCTTTAGATTAGCTAAAACGAATCTCGAAGACATTTATTCTTTTCAGCTTAGCCAAAATGAATCTCAAAGAGGTTTATCCTCTTCATATTAGCCAAAAGAATCTTGAAAAGATCTATCTTTTTTAGATTATCTACTAAATCAAAACGAATTTTGAGGAGATCTATCCTTTTTGGATTAGCCAAAACGAATCCCGAAGAGATCTAGCCTCCTCGGATTAACTAATGGTGATGAGGTCAATAAAAGACATATTTATAGCCAACACTAAGAGGCTTTGAAGCTAAAGCTCAACAGTTTGGTTCAAGCTTTTAATATATTTAAAATAGAAATGGGTTTTGAGGAGAGATATGGTAACACCATGAAGCAACGGCATAATGGGATAAGGCTTTGAGAAATTTTCGAAGAAAAATATTTGAAAAGATTCAAAGATTGGAGATAAAGAGGAAAAAAAGAAGAAGATTTGAAGTAGATTTGCCAATAGTGAAGAAGAACAATACAAGAAGATATGTGATTTTAATTCTTGTTTAAGCTTTAAAGAAGCTTCGATGCCATTTGATAAATATTGGTGGAGGAATGGATGTCTTTTGTGTCATTCTTTAAACAAGATTGAGCTCCCAAAAAAATATTGGACTAGATTATTGATTCAAGCTGGATCATATGAAGATATAAGAAGCTGATGGGAATTTAGAAATTTTTTATTCAGTAAGGTAATTACATGGAGACACGTTTTATTCTTGATCCAAGGACAACGTGAGGTCATAACTTGAGTCATTAAGGATTGATTTATTTTAAGTTATACATAATATACTCCTAGTGAAGATATTTTAACTTATGTAAGATTTGAGGGAATAAATGAAGATTTGGAGGACATATTGAATTGCAAAAAGAAAAAGAGAAAAAGATGTGAAGATACATGAAAGTATCTTTTGGTTTAGAGGTATTTTCAAGAAAAGAATTCCCAAAAAAGTAACTACTCTTTTAGAATAAATATATGTATGATATATGAATTTACCAATTCATCTCAATGACTCAAAAAAAAAAAAAAAAACAATTAGAATCACTAGCATGCAATGGATGAATTGCTACATGGAGAGTATCACAAAACAAAAGTCCGACCAATAATGAAGTTTGCTAGATGGAATTATAATGAAGTAATTTTATTTTAAGGAAACTCTCATATACATGATTAATTTGACGTAAATGAGAATTCAATCATGAATATATGCATGGCTTGTGAATTTATGAGCTTATCTTTGCAAACTGAAATCGAGAAGATGGTTCAACTTATTAGTACAAAGATAGTACATGAGTGGCAATTTATTGAGATAAATAATTCACAAGGAAAAGTGGAATTAGCTTATTTGAAGGAAGCGCATATGATATATGATTGATCTAGTGTATTGCCATGGGGGCAAAACCACCCTGACATATGAAAAGCGATACGTACAATTAAACAGTGCAGCGAGCTGCATACTAAGGTATATAAAAAATGGATTTGTAGAGTAAACCCTGCAAATTCTGAGTAATAATCCAAGTAGTCGGAAACCCCTTTTGGATATTCCGAAGATCAACTAAATTAAGAATCAAGCTTAATATAAAAGTTGTCCTTGTAATAAGTGACTTTACAATTATAAACCAACTTAAGAACTCTAAATCCCAATATTGAACCTAGAATTATCCAAAACCTTAAACCCCTAAGTATAATAGAATACTTTCGAACTTGTGAAAACCTTAAGATGGAAAGATCAAGCACCCTAATACTTACTCAAATGTTTGAAAACCCTAAAACTTAATAACAACCCCTAAAGTACTAAAACCTTAAACCCTAAAATAGAGTGAGAACTTTCAAGCTTATTGAAACCTTAAATGAAAGATCGAAAACCTAAGTATTAAATGGAACACTTAAAAACTCTTCATCGATAGCCTAAGCCTAACTGTGCTTGAATCAATCCTAAGATACTTATAACCTATTATGAAAACTAATTTGAGGAGGGGAAATATTTAAGAACTAAACCTCAACTTAGGCACTTGAATAAGATAACCAAGTAAGACGTTTAAGGGTAGAAATTGGAGAGCCACATGTATGAAGCTAGGATCGGCCATCTCCATCCAATTTCCCTCCCAATTTAAGTTTGAACAAACCAAAGTCAAAAGTGTGAACTTAGTTGATTTGTAAACTTAGCAATTTCCCATAAGTTTAGACAAGAAAATCTTCAATTCCTTAGATAATTTATATCATTTAAAGAAAAATGTAACTTAACCATTTTTAGATTAAACCAAAAGTAGAGTTGACAAGACAATTTCCCATACCCTAAGCCCTGCATTGTTGGTTGGGAAGAGGTATGCCATGTCCTCTTTTCATCCTTTTTCTCACTTGTTATATCACAATTAATAGCCACTTAAAAGCTTACACAAACAATCACATCATGTAGATTATATATCACCTTAACACATTAATGTGACAAGATTTGAACAAGGAAACCTTATCCCCTAAAACCGATGATGAAAAGCTCCCAAACCTTACTTGCCCTTCCATTTCTTTTCAAGACAGATCACACTTAAGCAAATCAAGAAGGATCTCCTTACACACACCATCTTCACCGCCCATAAACACACATAAGCCACATGCTAACTACCCTATTTTAGCACCCTAGATTTGGCCTTTAAGGAGATACCCCAAACCCTACCCTCCACTTCACCGTTTAAGGAGACTTTTGAGCACCAATGAGCACCCAAAATCATAGGATTCAAGGAGCTAAGGGTCACTAAGGGAGTGGGACGAAAATAAGGAGCTAAGGGAGACTTAAGTGAGGCGCAAACTACCATCCATCCATTTAGTAAAGTATACCCTATCTTTAAATGTCTTTAGAACACCATAAGTAGAGTTCCATTTCATATTTTTGTAAATATATCACGTACTTTAGAAGTTTTCTTAACTAGGATAAGTAATAGTTTTCTTGAAGTTTCCTTACAAGTGGTAGAACATAAGTGGCTTAAGTTTGTTTTCCTCTTAGTGTACGTGTATGTTACTTATAGTATAGCCTTGTAACTTGAGAAAACTACAAAAATAAGCTTATGTAAAGCTTCCCAAGGTGCTAGATGTGAAAGGCTTAAGGGTTATCAACATGTTATCTTCACTTATATTAAGTTTCTCATGCATCAAATTAATCGTAGGTGATGGAAAAACCATTATATGAAGTTTTGGTAAAGAAATCATCACATAAAGGCTTACCTTAAAGCATTGCACCTGAGAGTTATACATGTTTCATGTTTTCCACTTGATATTATGCTAAAATAATCTACTTACAAAGAGTAAAATAAGCATGAGTTAAAGTATAAGTAGTGTAAATCCTTAGTTAAGCACCTAAGCTAATAAAACAAGGAGTTAAGTTAGAAGAATGGGTTTAGGATCTAAAGAACCAAACTGGCCAGATCTGCAATTAACTTTTAATCCACTTAAGCACCTTTAAAAGTATAGTAATTAAAGTGAAAAGATTAACCAAGACTTGTAGGATAAGTGTTAAGGTTTTAAAACTCAAAATCGAGTCCAAAGCTCATAAGACGAGCCAAAAGCTCATAAGAAAAGCCCAAAACTCCTAATTAGGCCCTATGAAACTTTCTGACCAAAAAGTTAAAGGTAAGATAAGGATAGCATAAAGCCTATAGAAAGCCCACATTAAATTTCCCAAGCCTACCAAAGTGATAAGTATTACTAATGCAAGAATCGGATCCATCTTTGATCATAAAAGCTACTTAAAAATTTAAGAAGTGTAAGGCAAAAAATATTAAATGAAAAACCAATCTTAAGAAAGTAATTAAGCCCAAATAAAAGATCCAAGCCCAAATTGATCTTAAGAAAGTAATCATGTTTCATACTTTAAATTTGATAACTTATCTGATTATTTAGTGAAAATAGCTACTTTCATCGTGATACTATTTGTCTATGTGACCGAAGCAGCCTTGTACATTGTATGGAAGGGTAATGATTGATAAATGAGTTGATCGTCGCCCTTTGTATGATGTATGGTGATTTATTACAACGAAGGTACTATCCAGGTCATGATAGATATTTAAGTGGTATCAGAGTGTTAGGTTTAAAAATTAAGAAATAAATAAAAATAAAACTTGACCTTAAACATTAGAACAACCTACCTTATTTGTAAAAGTTTAGAGAGAAAATCTTAAACAAAAGTTCTTAATTAAACTACTTAAAAATCTTTATGTTGATCAAGGGAATGCGCTTGTGCTTCGTCGCAATTTGGTACTATTTAGGATGAAAGAGGGCAAGACTCTCATCGCCTTTCGCCGTAGACTTTGAATCCTCTATGATAAGATGGAGTTAGTTGGGAGGCCATGTAGGATCTAGGACATTTGGATTCCATAGAGTGTAACCCTAAGCCTCCATTAGAGACACCACTATAAGGATCTCTCGATTTATATGCCTAGGTTAGCTTTATCAAATGTAGAGCTTATGTATATCATGGAGCAAGAGGAAAGAGCCGAGATTGAGGCTGAGGTGGTATTTCTGGTCTAGGATGGCCAGAGGCTAGATACCCTTAACTTATGCACTAGCATAAGGTTGGGTAAGGGTATGCCCTCGCCCAAGATGTGTAAGTTGACCACCTTAGGATCATCTAATAGGATAAGCAGTTAGATGTTCTCCCACCAGTTGTACTAATAGTCATTTTCTCGCTAGTAAAGCTTGATGTGATCAAGATATCCTTGGATGCCCTTGAGGATGACGATGTTGAGATGCTAGCATCACCCCTTTGGTCGAAGACTTGGAGTAGGTGTAGGTGGATCTCAGACTTCCATTTATGGTATTAGTTAGAGGAGATCTGAGAGAAGAGCTAACCATTTGACCTGAACCCTTAGACTATTGGCTACCTTAGGAGCGGTTTCAATAAGCTTCTAGCCCGGATTCCTCATTTGACTCAAGTGCGGGATTTTCTTCTGCAGCTTTGATGTGAAGGCCTTGACAGGTAGGATAGTTAGGTGATGATAAGACAAGACCTTCCACTAGGCACTGTTAGATGTGTTGTTCCTGATTTCAAATGCTAGCTTCAATTGATCTATCTTGCTTCCATCAAGGTAATGGCTAAGTGTCATCTTGCTTCACTCCTCTTAAGCCATGTGTAGCACTTTACTCCTCTTAAGTTACGTGTAATGCTTCACTCATGCAGTATATAGTTGATTATTTTAGTTGAACTCCTACATTTACAATATGTGAATTATTGAAAAACTTTACCAGAATTGGCTTTAATCATCGTTCAAAATTGGTACATATGTTATGGCATGTTTCTTTCAAATCAAAAGTTTATTATTAAAGAAATGAGCTGTTAACAACTACATCTAAACAAAATAATCTTGTTTAAATGAAGGATTTTGTATTGATTGGTGTGCAATTTCGTTTGCATGACCTCCTCTAAAATAAATAATCTTGTTCAAATGAAGGTTTTTGTATTGATTGGTGTGCAATTTCATTTGCATGACCTCTTCTAGAATAAATAATCTTGTTTAAATGAAGGTTCTTATGTTAATCCCAACATAATTTTGTTTACATGAAATTGATCAATTTATGCTTGAGCACTTTCATTCAAATAAAAAAAAAAAAAGATTGCATTTTGGCTAAACCTAAACTTTGAGCTTCCCTAGTTTAAAGCCACCACACGGAGAGTGTTTCTTAAGAGTCTTATTGCTAACCTTTTCATGTGAATTCCACTTAAATTTCTCAGTCTTTTTAAATCTTGCTCACATTTTCTCTTTTGAATTCTCTTGTTAGTATGTTGTAACAATATATATATACAATAAATAAAATGAATTTTACAAAAAATAAATCTAATTAAAAATGAAATAGAATTTTCATTTTCTTTAATTTTTGTCATTCTCTTTTTCTTTGCCAACTATTTTTTTCTCATTCTTATATTGCGTGTTTTATATTATTTCATTTTATTTAATTACTCTATTTATTTTGTTGGTGTCATTTATTTCTTGCGTTTATTTTCTTGTTAATGTTGTTTTATGTGTAATTAAAGGCTACAATGTATTTATTATAGGTTCGTAGGATCTATGTCTTGCGTATTTAAATTGGTGTATATAAGATGAATTTATGTGGTTTTGAGTTCTTACTGTGATTCTTAAATGAACCATTCATATTAATTAATTAGTACACTTCGAGCAACATTTGAGATTGAATCTTAGTTTAACTCCAAAATGCACACTAATGATATTTAAGAAATTTGGAAAATTAGTGATAGATTTCATGTTGTACGTGAATGTTGAGTAAATCGACCAAATCCATCAATAGGCTCATTTTTTTACAAGAACATTATAAGTTTTCATAAGATCCAAATATAATAATGTTTCCTAAACTTTTTTATAGGTAATTTTAGTATTATCTACTTTAGAGGTAGAGCTTTTATGCAATTTTTTGAATTTGTGTGAATAAAGATAAATTAAATTCATAACTTGCAAGTACTGATCCTATGCCGGTGAATTCAACTTGTTTGGCAATTTTAACAAGAATAGAAATATGTGGAAACAGTTGAAAAAGAAAAAAACAAAGAAATGAAAGAGATAAAATCTCTATTACTTATTTTAATTTAGATCATAAAAATGAAAAAAAAAAAAATGGTTTCGTTGTAACTTGCTTGCTTAATATTGCTTTTCAGGGTATTTTAATAATTTTATTTGATTTTTACTCATTTCTTTCTAAAGTAAATAAAAATTTATTACTTTAAAAATCGAAATATTTATTATTTCCATTGATTTCCCTCAAATTGCCACCATTTTTCACTCTCATTTTTAATACCTAAATACAAAATTCTCACTAATTCTGTTGCCATATTCCATCTGTTTCATTTATGCCCAACACGAGGTAAAAACAAATAAAACATTTACTTGTTTACTTTATATTTAGTTTAAGATAAAGCCAATTGTAGTATCATTTTTCAATGAATGAAAATGTATTTTTTAAGCATCTTTATTTAAAAATATATGAATTTTTGCTCACTAGCTCTGATTTTACGATCACCATCTTTTATGATGTTGTAAAAAAAATTCACGATCTTTCATTATTTATTCATCCTAATTTTAATATAAAAAATAACCAAAAAAAGGCAATTTATCAAAACATTAAAATCCACGCCGTCACGCCCTATGAATGAAAGCTTGAAAATCGAACACCCCGAACCATGGTCCGTGGCCACCAGTGTTGGTACCACCACACCACGCACTAGCACACTTATTCACGCACCTTATCGCGCGTCCTCACTGTTCCCCCGCTTTCTCCTTTCGCAGAATCAAAAATCATCAAAACACAAACCAACCGTAACCAGAACCTATTCCATCTCTCTCTCTCTCTCTCTCTCTCTCTCACTTCCACTTTCGCATGTTCTCCGAGCTACGGCTCCACTAAAGGAGCCCCGGCGCCATTTCACACTATCAGATCTCTCTTTCTCTCTCTGTCGTCCTTCCTGTTTCTCTCTCTCTCTCTCTCTGTTGCTGCGGATCTCAAAATGACAGGACCATGGGGCAAAATCGGCGCATGGGCGGCCGAAGCCGAGGCAGCGGAAGCCGAGGAGCGCGAAGCCACTGCCAAGGCCACCGCCGACGCCGCCGCTGCTGCAACCGCCGAGCCGCAGAATTTCCCAAGCCTCAAAGAATCGGTAAGTGCTAAACCTAAGAAGAAGAAGATGACCCTAACTGAATTCTACACTTCCTCTACCGCCAATTCGCTCTCTTCCTCTTCCTCCGCCGCCCGCGGCCTTACCCCCGACGAGCTACTGATTCTCCCCACTGGCCCCAAGGAACGCTCCGCGGAGGAATTGCAGCACGGCCGTCTCGGCGGCGGCTTCTTAAATTATGGCAGGGCTGGGTCCGGCCCTAGCCGAGGCCGTGACCGCGATGAAGGTGATAATTGGGGTGGAACTGGTGGGAACAGGAGATCTTATGGTGGATTTGATGAGGATCGTCGAGGTCCTAGGGTTTCGAATTTCGATATGCCTTCAAGAGCCGATGAGGTGGATGATTGGGCAATGGGGAAGAAGCAGATCACTCCAATGCACGAAAACCGCGGTAACAGGTACGGTAATCTAGGTCTTGGTGGTGGTTCTAGAGCTGATGAGGTTGATAGTTGGTCTTCGGGGAAAAGAATGCAACCGCCACCTCCAATTAGTGGTAGATCATCGGGTTTTGGGTCGGGATTTCGTGATTTTGGTTCAGGGACCGATTCTGATAGGTGGACTAGAGGTGGAGGATTTGGAGGAATGGCCTCGGAGAGGCCTAGATTGGTTTTAGATCCTCCTAAAGGGAATAACTTAGATACAGGTTTGGCTGGCAATGAAACAGTGAAGAGTAATAGGCCTAATCCATTTGGGGAAGCTAGGCCTAGGGAGCAGGTTTTGGCTGAGAAGGGTTTGGATTATAAGAAGTTGGATTTGGAAATCGAGGTGAAGAAGACGGTTAGTAGGCCAACTAGTTCTCAGTCGAGTAGGCCATCTAGTGCTCATTCTGCTCGGTCAGAGAGTATAGGGCTAGGAGGAGGAGAAGGAGGAGGAGGAGGAGGAGGGCTGGGGATTGAAAGCGTTGTGTTGAAGCCAAGACCAAAAGTAAATCCTTTTGGAGATGCTAAGCCTAGGGAGGTGCTGTTGGAGGAGAAAGGAAAAGATTGGCGGAAGATTGAATTTGAATTGGAGCATCGCGGTGTTGATAGGTATATTGTATGCTTAATTGATAATTGCTATTTGGTTTTTCATTGCTGATGCTCAAACATTGGTTGAGCATATGACTTCAATTGCTTAAGATTAATGTGTTTGTGGCTGGGCACTGTCTTGTGCATTTTGGTTTCACACCTATGAAGAAAAATCTTGATTGTGAAAAAAAAGAAATGCCAGCGGATTTCTTTTTTTTTTTTTTTTTTGAATTTTTAATTGTCTGGCATTTGTATTGCTTGACTGTTTCGGAATTTTAACAGATTTAACATGACGACACATTACAATCCTATACATGTTGTGAAAATATCTTTCCTTTCTGGCTAGCCAAAATAAAGGACCGTCTTTGGAACTGCCTTGCCAAAATCGTACCAACCTAAACCATGAAACTTTGTGGTGTCTCAACATCTTGTGGCCTAATATACTAGGAGTATCAAAATGTGTTTTTTGTGATGGGCTGTTATAGGTTTTAACCAAGGTAGGATATGAAGGATATATGGATACCAAAATTAAGGCTGAGCAGGAAGGCCAATTCCAGTTGCACCCATTGATGATTGAGCAACATCTAGCCTCTTTTTGCAATTCTGATGGGTAAACTTAATCACCAAAACGACTGGCCATCTAGAAATTTCCAAAAAAAAAAAAAAAAGGAAAATGCCATCTTGTGTCTGTTGGTCTTACCTTAAGGGTATGGAATTGACATTATCCCTTTTCGATTGTAATGAGTGAGTAACTGGATTTCTCAACTTTATAATCTTCCATTGGCATACCTATTGCCAGGAATTGTAACATTTTATGGACCAAAAGTAAATTTCATTGTTGAAATGGAAAAGGAGATTTGCAAACCCTTATAGACATTTCTAGACTTAAATCAGAGTGATTTTATAGCTCCTATATTTGATAGCTTTAAGCTCCTACTGAGCATGTTTACTTCTAACTCTCTAGAGATCTAAGTAAAAACCAGATTGAATGCTCTCTCTCTTCTAGTCCCCTATTTCTGGTGCCAATTAACCACCAAATAACTACTGGCAGATTATTCCTTCAAACTACTGACTATTTTTAGATATGTACAACTGCTTTCTTAATCACTCTCCACTATTTCTTATTGTCAAAGCGTTGTCCCCTAAAGATTTGATTTGTCATCAGGGTGAATAACAATCCAACTTTTGGATGAAGTCTTTTCTTCACGATTCTGCTGCCCTAACTGATTCATGGCTTCTTCATCACATTCCTTTTCCAAACTTACAATTTGCAATGTCTTGTTAGGACATTGGGGAAGAGGATGAAAGAATTGGTCACACCTGAAACGAAACCCTTTTCCTTTTTTCTCCATAATCTCTGCATATGTAAAGTGTCTATTTCGCTTTGTACCCTGAGTTCTAGTGGATGGAACTGCACTTCGAGGTCATGAACTGAGGTTAGATTTTGTAGAAAGAGCTTTCTGGAAAGAGGAAGAACTTTGCTTCCCTCCCACATGACCACCTTGGACCCAAACACAGATTGCCCAGACTGATTGCCATTGTCACAAGCAAAGGCACTACCTCTCCTAAAGGCCAACTCCATAGCTCTTGTTATGGTGACTGATATGTGAGTCCACACTCTCAAGTGAATATCATCCTTCAATTTGTTCAAGAAATAGCCAAGCTAATGTTCTTCTGGAAGCTTGGAAGCCATGCAATCAAATCTTCAATGTAGTGAGCAATAGTCTGAGTTTGTTGAATGAAAGTTAATCACTTATATGAATTTAAAGCTATCTGGCCACATTTGGAAGAACTCATGCTTTGACATTTCCCACTTTAAGTGAATAAGTCTCTGGCAAAAAAATGTAGTACCAACAAACAGCTCATCCTTCCTTAGAGATGAAGGTTTGTTGAAGTTCCATCAGAACAGGAGTATGATTTACCACAATAGTACTGCTTGGCATGGCTCATCCAACTAGTAGGACTGATAACAATGTAGAGGCAGAAACATAGGCATAGTTGCGATGCCTACATCCATGCCCTGCTTTGAATATGTTGAATCTGCGCTCTTAGCAGGATCTTTGTGAAAGGAGTAAGTCTTGAGTGAGAATCCATAGTTTCCGCACTTGTCTTGCAATTGCCTCCAATTTCAGTGCGCTTATTTGTAATCTTCTCCAAAACTCAATACAAAGGACAATCTTCAATATTTTCTTTTCTTTCTTTTTGTTCCCCCTTTGCCATGGTCAACCTTCAACATTTTTTTCATGCCTCAATCAAAGTCTGCATTGAAGTGTGTGCAGTCTTCCTTCATACTTCTCTCATGTGCTTTAACTTTTGATTCCTTTCTTGCCATGCTTCAATTTGAAGGCACTGCAGACCAATTCATCATGTATCAAAAATAAATTTGCTGTCTGAATTAGAAAAGGAGATTTAATAAGCCCCACTAGAGGCATCTATACCAAAACCTGAACTGAGATCTCAGATTCTGGAGCTTTAACTCCTACATGGGGTACATTTGCTTCTGACTTCATAAAAACTGAATTGAATACTTTCTCTCTCATCCAGAACCCTATTTATAGTGTGAATTTCCAACTAATCACCAAACAATAAAAGGTTATTCTCTCAAACAGCTAATAACTTCTAGATACCTTTAGATATGTGCTCTAATGGCCTTCCGCTGTTTTGGGATGAGAGATTGCATATGCCGTTTACTTGAGCTGCCTTATGACATTGTATCCTATCTGGAATTCCGTCATCTCCTTCATTATTATGTGCCTTGACTGTTTTCCTGTCCAATTTTAGCTCATGGAATACATTCTTGCCTGTTCTCCAAAATAAATTGCTTGTGACTGTTTAACAGTGTGTGAATAGGTTGGATGCTGCTAGCTTAAGAAAAACATTCATTGGTCCAGTGGCTTATTCTTCAGCTTACTATGTTGACCGGTGATCCGCATTGTTGATTCCCATTTATAAAATATACATGGAACCTCTAGTTTTTTAATAGGATTACAGGAGAAAACCTCCTTTTTGTATCCCAGTAATGCCGTTAAAGCAGTCCTCATTTGCTTCTACACAACATACATATAGATTTGACTTTTGATTGAGTTTGCTTGCACGCTAGAGAAATGCTGGAATCACTGCAGCTCCTTCTTGATAATATGTAAAACAGGTTAGAATAGTGTGAGGTCATCTGCAGCATATAGGTGGAGTTAGCTGTTTATTTTTCCACCTCTAATGGTAAGGGGAAAAAAAGTTTGTTTAGTTTCTTTAATCCAGAGAAAACTTCAATCATCAACATGAATAGATAGAATGAGATTTGGATCCCTTTGCCTTACACCTCAACCACTAGAAGAGAATCTTGTTAGTTCTGTAATTATCTATTCTTTTGTTTCATAGTTCCTTGATTATATCAGCAGAGAATTGTGCATTGGCCATATATTCCATAGCTAAACCTGAGAAGTGGTTAGGAGAATTCCTAGCAGATTAGTGGTAAGGACCCTAGAGAAGTTCCGGTAAAAAAAATTATATGCCTTTTTTAGGTCCACTTTGATGGTGAATCTGGCTGAACCACGATCCCTGTGACGGCATCTCAAGAGTGCTCTTGTGAAATTAAAATATTGTTGGTTATCTTCTCTCATGTTTGAGTGCAGATTACTCATTCCTCTCTCAGTCAGCTATAAGTCGTCTCTAGATAATCTTTTAATGTACATTGGTAGGCTGTAGGATGACAGATGTTGTTTTGAAGTTTGAATGGAACTTGAGACTTGGGATCCAAAGTGGCAGCATTAATATTTTCTGTTTAGCAGCCTACCACCTGCAAAAAAATTCCGTAGTGGCAGCAGCTATAAATATTTTCCAGCTATATGGGCAACATACTTTTGAAGGAGTCTGCATTAGAACCGTCTGGTCTCTGGGCTTTATTAACAGCAAAGGAGAACATGAGTTGCATAAAAAAATAATAAGAAACACACCAACAGGAACAAGAACATGGATCTTTCCTCACCCTGTCATCAACCAGCTTCATTAATAGAGAGGTAAATTCTTCCATGGATAGCCTCCTCATCACATGGTAACATGGCACTTCTTTTGGGAGTTCCCATGTTCAGTCTTGTTTTAAGCTTGAAATTAATTTTTGATGTCCAACTTTATTTGAGCATTAGCCATTTGAGTTGGACTGTCTTTAAAAGATCTTGGAAACAAGGAGTATCCATCCATAAATCCAAGAAACAAAGTGGTATTTATGGTCGTTACTGATATATATGGTGTCTCAAAATGGTACTGACATTGATTTAACCAGAGAGCTGCTGCAATCACTGCTTGTTAAACCTACCATACATGCTAAATCCTCGCTGCTGATTGTGCTTAAGTATTTTTACCTTAGCAATCATAGCTGTTCACATAAAACGGTGATGGATAATATATATATAAGTCTTGGAGGCAAAATACTGTTCTTGGTGCGACTTGGTGGTGATTTCTCATGGAACAATTTAGTTAGGACTTATACTGTTCTTTAATGTAGAAAGTTGAAAGTACACAAGCTTAGAATATTCATTTGGATCATCTTTAATCACATATCTAGGACTCCTCCATTAGAGAGTAATGAGGAGGTTGAAAAGCTTTTCTTTTTTTTTCTCTCTTATTTTTGGGGGGGGGGGGGGGGGGGGGGGTTTGGGGGGGGGGGGGGAAAAAAATAGCAGCAAGATCTAAAGTTTTGAGCAGATGATATCAAGGCTTATTGCTTGAATGAGCAGCAACTGCTTGAAGCTTGGACTGAAGCTTTGTTGAGGAATGCAAAATCTTCTGATAGCAAGAATTTAACTGCTTCTGCAATTTTTTTGCACTATTAGTTCTCCAGTGGACTCATCAACAAAAACTTACCAGTCATGTGGGAGGATGGAGTGAGCATGGCTTAAAGATGGAAATACATGTAAGGCTGATCAGAATAAGTTTTTGGGATCCAAAGTGGCTGCATTAACATTTTCTTTTTAGCAGCCTACGAGTAGTGAAAAAATTCTGTAGTGACAGCAGTTACAAATATTTTCCAGCTATGGGCAACATACTTTTGTGGGAGTCTGCATTGGAACTCTCTGGTCTCTGGGTCTTATTAATAGCAAAGGAGAACAAGAGTTGCACCAAAAAATAATAAGAAACACACCAACAGGAACAAGAACACAGATCTCTCCTCATCCTGTCATCAACCAGCTTCATTAACATAGAGGTAAATTCTTCCATGGATAGCCTCCTCATCACATGGTAAAATGGCACTTCTTTTGGGAGTTCCCATGTTCCGTCTTGTTTTAAGCTTGAAATTAATTTGTGACGTCCAACTTTATTTGAGCATTGACCGTTTGAGTTGGACTGTCTTTAGGAGATCTTGGAAACAAGGAGTATACACCCATAAATCCAAGAAACAAAGTGGGTATTTATGGTTGTTACTGAGATATATAGTGTTAAAGATAGAGCCTAAGACAATTGAACACTTGGCAAAATAATTTCAAAATGGTACTGACATTGATTTAACCAGAGAGCTGCTGCAATCACTGCTTGTTAAACCTACCGTACATGCCAAATCCTTGCTGCTGATTGTGTCTGAAGTATTTTTACCTTAGCAGCCTTTGCTGTTCACAGATATAAAATGGTGATGATAGATATATATCTATCTATATATTAGATAGATAGATAGACTGATAGACAGATAGAGAGGGGGAGGGAAAATACCGTTCTTGGTGCAACTTGATGATTTCTCATGGAACAATTTAGTTAGTGACTCGTACTACTTTAATGTAGAAAGTTGAAAAGTAAGCAAGCTTAGAATGTTCATTTGGATCACCTTTAAGTACATATCTAGGACTCCTCCATTAGAGAGGAATGAGAAGGTTGACATGCTTTTTCTTTTTTTTAGGGGGGAAGGAGAGGGGTGTGGGGGTTGGGAAAAAACTAGCAGCAAGATCTAAAGTTTTGAGCAGATGATATTAAGGCTTGTTGCTCGAATGAGCAGCAACTGCTTGAAGCTCAGACTGAAGCTTTGTTGGGGAATGCAAAATCTTCTGATAGTAAGAATTTAACTGCCTCTCCAATTTTTTTATTTTCAATGTTTTTTTGCACTATTAGTTCTCTAGTGGACTCATCAACAAAAACTTACCAGTCATGTGGGAGGATGGAGTGAGCATGGCTTTAAAGATGGAAATACATGCAAGGCTATTCAGTATTCAGAATGAGCTTTTGGGAGTGCCGGAGTTTTAACCATTGTAACAGAAGAAGGTTTGTTTCATCACGATGATCATTATTGTTTAAAGGATTAGGGTCCAAAAGGGGGGAGGGTACTTTTCAACATATAATGTAATAATGTTACTGAATTTTTCCATCATAATCCTCGATAGCAATCTCTCTGTTGTCAATGGATTCTTTCTTAATCACATTTACTTGACTAGTTGTTACAAGCCTAGTGTCATATACAAATAGTTGCCTAACATATGTGTGATATAAGGTAGATCTAGTACTATTCTCATGCTTTGGATAGAGTGAGGTTCTTAGAAGGATCCTTGAAGTTGACCCTATAAGCAAACATTTCTCAACGATTGTATATTAATTGGTGCTCATTTTAGCAACTTTGAAAACTTGGTCTTATAAGTGGTTCTGCTGAATGAGAACCTTTGCATGTAAGTTATGATGACTGGCATTATCCCCATGCATTAATAACAAAAGCATAATACTAGATCTCAAGTTAGCCAGGTTTGACTATCTCTGTCTACAAGCTGATATAAGGTGGATTTGTTTAGGTCATGGGTAACAACTTTTGTTAGACATCAAACTCTACTCATTGCTGACTGGTCCTTTTCCCATTTTTCTCCTAAGGTTCTTAATGGAAGTAATGCATGGTTTCTAGTCAGATCTATAAAATACATCTTGTAGTGGTGCCCTAAACCCTAACAAGATTGTGGTTTAGCTTGCATTCTGCAAATTTCCCAAAGTGATTTTTAGCTCTAACTAGTAATTTTCCAATCGCTTTGTTTTGTTGGGTTCCAAATGGAACATTTGAATGTGAGAGATATGGGGTCTGTACTGGTATACATAAAGTATGATTCGGTACAAAAAATCTTTTTTCTTTTTCTTCTGGCTAGCCAGGATGGTCACCTTGAGTTCTCAAATTGCATTCTCATTCTCCTTAGCTACTCCTGTTTTGTCAGTATGCACAAGAAATGTGCTGAGTTTATGGTTTCGATCATTAAGTTATAAGTATACTTTGCTAGTATATGATGGATAAATGATCGTGTCCTCTGGAAATTTTACTGATATTTTGTCAATTGGTCATTTGTTTATCTTCAATGTATTACATTCATTCAGTTAGATTTTTGTTTCCTTAGGCAATTTTTTTCCTTATCCATTCTGTTGCCAATCTTATATTGGGACTTTGACCTTTCAACAACCTTGTAGATCGTTTGGTCTTTCACTTATCTCATTTAGTTAAGTCTTTTTGGTTTGAGTTGCCTGTATCTTTGATTTATTTGTGTATTCTAACTCCTAAAGGCGTCCAGCTTATGTGTGACTGTCATCTGTCTTATTTAGTGAATAACCTGTTGCTCCTGCATTGAATGTACTATGCCATTTTGATACAGAATCTTATTTGCATTGTATTTTCTGAATTCCCTGGCATTTGATACCACTGTCTTATTAAAATGAAATGTTTTAGGCCTGAGACTGAGCAGGAAAAGGTGCTTAAGGAAGAAATAGAAAAATTGAAGAGAGAACGGGGGGAGTTTGCTGCTAAAGGGAATGATGAATCTTCTCAAGGATCGGAAGGACCTGATTTAAGTGATATTATCTCCCAGAAAGAAAGAGATCTGGAATTATTGATCCGTGAGCTGGATGACAAAGTTCGATTTGGCCAGAAGGCGGTTGAGAGACCGGTTTCTGCATCAGGCAGGGTTAATAGTTTTTCTGAAAGACCATCTTCAAGGTCTGGATCAATTGATGACTCTCGAAGCGCTGATTACAATGATCGTCCTTCATCCCGGGGCTCTGGAGATGCCTGGTCGAGAGTTGGTGGTGACAGAAGAACATATCAGGGTGGCAGGGATAGAGGATTCCTGGCCAATAGAGACTTTGATAGGTAATTATGCTACCACTCCCAAATTTATCAGTTTTCTTGCTCCCTCCTGTTCATAATATTCACAACCGTACCTCTGACACATAATCTTAACGGTGTACCATGACACACACTCTATGACAAGCTTTCTCTTGAAGGCTCTTGGCTTTGGCAGATTATATTTATATCATTTTCAGTGATGCTTTATTCTAGAAATACTGATGTTACTAATCCCTGCAATCTTCAAATATAGGGTTATGGTTGGGAAGAATTACAAACTAGGGAATTAATGTTTGGAGTCAAGTTCAAATTGTTCAAATGAAAATTGAACTTTTAAGTGGTTAAAATAGAGGATTAATATTATGTTAAATTATTCAATTAGATGATTTGAACTTTCAAATAGTTAAAATAGAGGATCAACATTGTAATAAGTGGTTCAATCCTATATTTTAACCACTTTATTATAATGTTGATTTTCTAAATCACTTGAAACTTCCATCCTCTATTTCAACCAATTATTATAACTTGATCCTCTATTTTAATTATTTGAAAGCTCGATTTTCTATTTTAACTTGACTTTAATGTCCTTTTGTATGTAATTTTCTCATGGGTGCGATATTAGCATGGGTGACACCACTCAAAGTCTAAAATAGATAGCCTCTTTTATGATCATGTATATATATGTATGTCTATATATTTGCAAGGTAGCTATTTTGGCCATGATATGGTTGCATGAGCATTTTGCAAAAGATCTAGTCAGTCATTCTCAATGGTGCTTGTGTGTTTGAGCAAATTATGAATTCCTTACACAGTCCTACTTTATGTATCTTATGCAAATATATATCTTGATAATGTATCTCTTCTTCTTCTATGTTAACCTTTAACACACACTCTCTCTCCCACCTCCATTATAGAACCAACTTCATCTACTATCTTCAATTGAGGAATTCCCCTTCCTGTTCAGTTGTTATTCATGATGAAAATTGAGAATGCATGGGCTTATGTCTGATTTTGTTACTCAATAGGTCAAGGACGAGGGGAGGATGGTAAATGGGAACTTGACTTATCGAGTTCTCCAAGACTTTTTGACAACCCGAGGCAGATCCAAGTTTGCTTTGCCCCTTTTTTACCTTTTTTTTTTTGTATGCTTTCTTGTTTTTGTCTTGGAAATTTGAGCAGATTATTGATACTGCAAAACTCTTACACTTGTCTTTTGTTATGATTTTGTTGGCAGTTTTGAGGGATGAGCAATGCTCTTAGGACTCGTTATTATTATTGAAAGCTGGACAGTATTATTCTTCTGAGTAGTGACAGATATTTTGGTTGTTGATTAACAGAATTTGGCAGTTCTATGCCCAAAATGTGGCCAAATTATATTCGATTATCCTTCCATCTTCCCGATTGGTCAATTTTCTTTATTTACTTTGTGGTTGTAGGTAGGAGATGGCTGTATTATGGTCTAATTTCATGCATTTAGTCTAGTGCATTTAGCCTCCAGCTTGTCATATGTCTTGTACATTATGTTTCACTGCCTAAAATTATGGATTATAAATGTCGACACCCAGGCCATGTTTAAATAATTTCTTGGTGATCAGTTTGTTATTGGTTTAATTAAAGCATGGTGAGGATTGAAAAGGTTGGATCAAAATATGCACTCAATAGATCTTCTTTTAAGCCATGAGACCAAGCATGTTTTTGTTCTTTGTTTTGTTTTCTTTTAATCCTCCATTATTGCATCCTCCCATTAATTCAAGAACTTGATGAAATCCATGGAATCAACCAGACATAATACATGTATTTTTACTCACTGTACCATATAGATTGGATCTGTTCTTGAGCTTGTTGGATGGAGTAAGCAAAGAAGTGTTCTCTCTCTCTTCACACCTTTTGTTGTAATGTAGATGCAGAGCAGGGAGCTTCAAAGAACTAAAGGCGTGATGAACATTTATAATACTCTGAGACCAACTTGGCTTCATCGAGATGTCTCCCTTGAATTTGATCTGTTTTTCAATTATTTTATATATATATATTCTAAAAATGGGCTTACGAGCAATCTGTCCTTCATAAGCGATGGATCATTTTGCGATTGGTTGGGGGGAGGTCAATTTCATGTAGGATTTTTGCTTGGACGTGTGATCTGCACCTACGTAGTTGTCGCTAGGAAAATTTGAATTTTATTCCTTTGTGTTTGTTTATTTCAAGGGGAAGTGAATCTGAATCCTACTGTTTTTCTTGCGAAGTTGTACAATGTTTTCTCATGAATAAAAAGCAAGAGGCCGGCTAAGACTTGAGAGCTATTTCAGGAAACCATTTGGTAAGTGGCAAAGCCAACAAAATAAAAAATATAAAAATAAAGCTACATAAAACATCGCTTTCTGAAACTTAGTTCAGTGAATGTCGCGGAGAAAAATAAGAATCCGACTCCACTGGGGATCGAACCCAGAATCTCTGGTTCCGTAGACCAGCGCCTTATCCATTGGGCCATGGAGTCGGCTGCACGTACGTGGACAATGATAAATAATCATAAATGATGAGGTCAATGACAACTCGATTCATTTTTCGTTTTAGTTGTCCTCAGGCTCAGGAAAAGGCATATGTTCAATTGAGCAAAAGATCTTTTGGCCAAAGAGCAAAATATCTGCTTTCATATCTAAGCACTTTATTTAGTCGTTGATTCTCTCTTTTCATCTACAAACCTGAGAATCATTTGGCCTTTTAGTGAATGGTGATTGTTTATAGATTAGATATTTACTCAGTGACAAAACAAAGCAACTTTAGAAATTATATCGTTTTAATCATACATTTGTGCCCCCAATATGTATCACAGAAATCAGCTGAAAAATCTCACAAATACATTGACACCCTCGGACAAGTTTCTGTAAGTGTAAAGGCACCCCTGATGATTTTCATAAATGTATATCTAATGCATTTTAGAGGGATGTAAGTGTACCATTCAAGAACTTTGGATATTGATATAATTTTAAAAGTTTGTAGGGGTGAGAATGTAATTTACTCCTTTTTTTTTCCATTTTTTTTAATAGAAAGACATGATAGTGCTCTTTCTAATGCTAAGGTTATGGATTATTAGAAAATATTTCAACATAAAAAAAAAAAAAGAACAAACCTCAAGCTCATAGGAGGAGAATAATTGTATAAGTGGATATATTAATAATTTTTTTTTAAAAAAAAAGAAAGAAAAGCCTATTAGAAGTAGATGGAGGAACTTAATAAATTAAATGCCACATTTAGTATCTAAACTTTGCCGATTTCTTACAATTAATTATTATTATTATTATTTTTTAGGAACAATAATTACTAGAAGTTTAAAAGCATCAATTTAAATCCTAACTTTACTCAATTTTGCAGTTAGCTATGAAACTCCATTTTGCACTTTACTACTTAGTTTAAGTATTATAGATGAATATGATAAAATTTATAGGTAATAAATTGATGCTTCTAAATTTTAGGTAATTCATTGTTAAGACGAAATGTGTTAAATGTGATATTTACCCACTTAATAATAGATAAGACAGTTTAAAAAAGGAGGAGTAAAAAAGAAATGAGAAGAGCAAAGTTTAGTAAGACGCAAACATCCATCCATGGTGCTTTGCAAGAGCAAAAGAGTTCTTGACTATTTTATTTTTACTGGTTATACCAGATACTTGACTAAATGATCCCATCGATCTTAATGCATGGAATCATAAAATTTCAGTGTCTGTTCAACAATCCAGGCGGTTAAAAGTAAGGATGAGAAAAAGGGAAAATAATAAAGTCCAAACAATGGAGCTTAAAAATAAAAAAAATAAAAAAAAAAGGTGACCTAAGTAGATTATTTAGGTGATTGTCTGTAACAAGCCATGTTCAATGGAATTGGAGGGTAAGATAAGGTACCGTCAACAATGTGATTGAAAATCTTCTTGTTAGCTCCCTCAGTGAAATGGATTCCATCCCAATTCACGTGACGGGAAGGGTCTTCACAAGATTTCCCAATCAACACTTCTTTTCCATGTTTTGTGATCTTATGCCCACATCCAATTTGCCTGTTGTAGTTGTACTTCCCACCGTGACCACAACACGCCTTCAATGGTACCTTAATTCCTACATTAAGAATACACCATCACATATTTGATAAGTTAGTCGTCGTGCTAAACTTGATAGTATTGCTGTCATTTGATCAGTTACCATGCTTCCTTGGTTGGCTGATGAGAGCATATTTTATGGAGTAAACATCAACATATGTGATAGCCGCCGACGGCAAATCCTCGCGCAATCGCATCACGGCTTCCTTTAACCCTCGGTTGAATTCTTGAGCTACTTCATTGAACGGCGATGAACACCCAGCATCATCTACTTGTGATGCGAGGACTGGTAAGCGGTCCATGACATATGGTAAACAACCCACTGGACCCGTATTATGTATCCAAAAGTATCTACCACCTTGATCGTATACATTCTACAAATACAGATCGAATAATCAGAAATTCTTTAGTCCTTGGTTCTTTTTGTTAAACAGTGTTGACTTTGTTCACCTTGACGATTTTGCTGAACTTTTGTAATAAATCAGGAATGTATGCTTTCACTTCAGTAGTAGACATGTTAAGGAAGTACCCAGCCGTGAGGTCATTTTGACCAACATCAAAACTGTACAAAGCCTGGGAGAAATACTCTTCCTTTGGCATCAATGTCTCAAATACTCCACCTGGATTTTTGGTCAATCAATCAGCATTTACCCATTCTAGAATGTCAGTTGGTAAAATCTCGAGTCAATTATATAATTTTACGAGTTTACAACTCAATATTATTTTTTTCTTTTAGTTAGAATCGATATAAAATTATTTAGGTATAAATTGTTGATAAGATTATGAATTTCGATATGTAATTCTATAAATTAACAGTTTCATTGTTTTTGTATTATTATATTGATTCTATATATTTAAAGTAATAGAAGAATTGCGATTATGATGCGAAATGAATAGCAAAATGGGTGAGAGGACTCACCTCTAGCGCTTGCAACTTGGGATCTAAGGCGGAACTCATAGAATTCATTATACTGAACATCCAACGAAATAGGACTGTACCCTGTTTGCTGAAAAGTTGTGTTCTGAGGTCTGATGGTGGAGCCTGCGGTTGCAAAATTGGCTCCATGGGTGAAGTTGCCATCTACTGCGTCGAGGTATGCGCTCAAATATGGCAGTCCTAACCTTTCAGCTGAAACACCATGGACAAAAACGTGTAGACAATTGGAAAATATGAAGAATGTTTTTTTTGGGTCTTGTGTGATAAACAACAATTGAAAAGATTATGTAAAAACATTTTATTGAAATTGAAAGATTGCCCGCATTGTAATCTGACACCTACATTATTCAATTTGATTACTAACTTATGTTTTCCCTTATAGTACTAATAATTTGTATAAACATGAAATTTACATGGCATTTCTGTTATTTCCATGGTAGTTATGTTATGCCATGTAGATGTAAAAAATGTAGGTTTTGATTTTAAATTTTAAAACTTATAGTTGCAAAATAGAGTATGGGGTATGGTCTTGATACATTATATAAGACGTGAAATTTTGTAATTTAAATTTTCATAATCTGTTATTAAAGGAATAGGGTGTAAAGTGTGACTTTTTAGCCAACGTAATATTTAAATAATTTTATATTTAAACGTTTGAAGGTAAAATATATATATAAAAAAAAATCTAAAATATCCACAGTAAATATAATTATAAGTTGTATATAATAAATATATATAAAAAAATAGACATGCTTGTCCAATAACAAGAATCCAAAGGACAAATTGAGGATGTCTCGATAATTTCTCGTTCCGTGGCCCACGAACGCATGCGGTCAGGGCACTGAACATTGACTATATTGTATTGAAAGTCACATGCGAATCTTCTCCCTGGGTCCAGCAATTATTGCACATGGTGGAAAGGCTTGTCGTCGGTGTGTTTTGTCTAAGTACCTTAGTTGTCAATATTTTTACGCTAACGTTGGATGGGGTGAGTTAGCTCGACAATCCTAGAAAGGGATAGTGATATATTGAATGCAGAAGTATAATATAGTAAGTAAGGGGAAAGAATATTAGGAAAAAAAAAAAAAAGTGAAAGGAAAAAAGTATTATACCTTATTTTGTTTTGATATGAAAGGTATTTGAAAATGGAAGGAAAACGAAATAATTATTTATTTTATAAAAACACCATAATAATTGTTATAATTAACACTGTGATTTTGTTTCAACTTTCGAGTAATGTTATCAAAGTTGAACTGGGAGATTGATCTAGAATTATGGAGTCAAGGTTTGAGAAGGTTGAGAATATAAGTATAATTATTAAAATATTATTCATATTTATTTATAAAATAATAAAATTATTCACCTTTTTGAAATTTGAAAGTTGGAAGCTCTTTACTATTTACTTTTTTTTTTTAAAAAAAAATCTAGATACATTTTTTAGTAAATTGTTGTATCTTTAGCAAAAATATAAAAGAAAATAGTACATTTATTTTAACATAAAATACCCAACTGGATCTTATAGGGCTCGAGTTAGACTAATCAGGCCAACTGGATTTTTCTAGATTGCTATTAATGCGAGTTAAGGGATGGTTTAGACCGATTTCATGATTAGGTCAAATTAAACTAGGCTCAACTAGTCTCGTTAACTAGGATCTAACAACATTGGATTTAAGAGCAAAATAATACTTGTATTTAAATTCTTTCTTAATTCTCTTCAAATTTATGAGAGAATGTATATTGTGAACCTTTAAGAAAACCTTGCTTAAATCTTTTGATTTCCAAAAGTAGACCAGTAAGCAAACAACAATTTGATTTGCAAATCTAACAAGCTTGAGGAAACTAAAGAAAAAGAAAAAAGGCAAAACAAAGGAGGGGAAGTAAGAACCGGAATTTCTTAAGGGTCAATATTGTTCAAAACTTGATCTATTTTCTGGCGAAAAAAAGAAGCTTGGTTTTTTTTTTTTTGTACTATTTTCTTTATTTATATTGGATGTTCTTGCATTGGTAAAAATATAATAATGAGTTTGATGCTATTATTTCGATTAAATAATTAATCCTAGGCCTTATGATGGAATGTAAATTTGTAATAGCATTCTGTCATTAAATTATTAAATTATATTAGTAAGTTAAATATTATAAGATATTGCAATTTTGTAATAAGATTCCGTGATAGATTATGGTGGAATTATATTTCAAGTCCATGATATATCCTTTCATGAGAAGTATACAATAAAATATGTAATTGAATTCTTAGAGGCTAACGTATTGATGAATATACATGTTATAAATATATAGAAAAATAGATTAATTATTAAACACGAAAGATTTCATAAATTCTATAAAGCACATATACTTTATAAGTCCTATAGAATATATTCTAGTTCCAAATTTTGGAAAGTTATATCTTATGACAAGGCTTACGACTCCATATCTTCTTGATCCTCTATCCATTCCCCCTAGTAAATCACATGTTAAGAATTATTTGGCTATTCTATATCCTATTTCTAACATGTTTGTCTCGGGTGATAATGCCCAGCTGTTATCATCAATTGGCACGAATTCTTAACAAATAAGACTTTGATGAGTGTATTAATTGCTCTTGTCAATAAATCACAAATAATTAATTTGCCAAAATACATTGCGCTGCGTCGTGCATGATTACTACTCCTATTTCTTATTTTGATGGGGGTACTACCAATCGACAATCATAATTAGTACATTTAAAAATGCATACATAAGCCTCAGAGCATCAGTAGAATAAAAAATGGTATTATTTATAGTCCTTTTTAATGATAAGTTTGAGTATTTATAACCATTCCAAAGTCATTAGTATATTTTCAAAAGTTATGCTCGATGAAACCAGGCTTGGGAAGTTTTAAACCATCTATTGCTATTTGACTAATATTTTATGCAGTAAATTTATAATTATCCTTAATAGAATGATCAAATCATAAATTGAAAATTGAATTATTTTTATTTTTAAGGTATTACAATAGAAAATGTAAAATCTCTATTCATATCAAAACTTGCTTCTCTTATCCTGAAAATCAAGACGTTAATGTAATTTACCTTTTCATACCACATATTATCACTCATATATAGTATCTATCGCCCCTGGATATTCCACGAGATAATTGCCCTCATCTTTGAATAAACAAAAAAATTAATTATAATCTAATCCCAAAAAGTCATGATCCAGTTGGGAAAAACCCACAAAAATCCTAAATCCTGATGTCCAATACCATACGCTGATACGCATGTTCATGCTCACGCAAATTGTTAATAAGCTAAGTGTCATACTCACTTATTAAGAAATTAAATAAAAACGATTTCCATCTTTTCATACATTTTTTTTTTCTCGTAAAATATATAATATTGAAAAAATGCAAAAGTTTATGTTAAGCACTTGAAGTGTCCCTCAGGAATACCTATCCGTCCTAATAATTAACAAGCTGATTAAAATGATAAAACATTATAAACAAGTTTGTCCAAAACTCTAAACATTACTAAAATGACAATATGACGTGTGTTTTTACGTGTACAAACAATATACAATGAATCTTTCAAGAAGAAATCAAATTACCTATGAAATCCACCACTAGACGGCCGTCGCAGTACCGGCCTGCTGGTTGGCCAAAGAACGACTCCCCATTGGGCTCAGGCACCTGGCCATATATGGCGGCGAGGCCACCGGTGTCTGAATTCGAGTCACCAAAATTGAAGATCGCCGGAAATTCACAAGTTGCTCTTACCGAGACTTGTCTTGGACAGATACTCACCAAAGTAACCACGAAAACAGTGGTGAATGCTAAAAAGTTGAGTGACCCCATAGAGCATGTGCTAACAAAGTTATGGCTTTCGACTATGAAGTGAAGCCCTGAAACTAGAGGGTGAATTGCATTGAGGGGTTGAATATATAAAGAGTTGGGGTGGTGGGAGTCAGTAAGGCATATGTAAATCGGATTGAACCGGAAAGGCATATGAGCAGTGGCAGTCCGTTTTGTTGTTTCTTTGTACAACAGTATCCACCGTGTCACTTTGATTTTATCTGTGATTTAAAACAATTATGGGATGCCACGGGGTCACAACTTGATGGTATAAAAATTAAAAAATTTCAACATAGATTAGGTTGAATTCTGTCTTCTTTCAAAATTATAATATGATTGATGGTTAAAAAAAAAGAAAAGAAAAGAAAAGAAAAAATACTAAAAGTCCTCAATGTTGGTCTATTTTTCTATTTCAATTTTTAACATTTAAAAGTTTTTATTTAAGTTGTCAACATTTGTAAAAGTTTCTAAATGAGTTTTTTTAACTGACAACGTTAAACATCGACATGTAGCAACATTCTATTAGTTCACATATTAAAAAAAATAATGAAAATTAATTAAAAAAATTTGAAAAGTAAATAAAAACACTGCAAAATTGAAAAAAAAAAATCTAAGATAATATATATAGCAATATATATATACTTATATGCATATACATATATATATTAATATTAATATTGAAGTAAATTAATAAAATTAACAAAATCTAAAAAAAAGGAAATTTACACAAAAAGGAAATGTGGTCATGATTAAGGAATGCATTTGAAAGGGTGGGTTCCTCGAAAAAATAAAAAAAAAGGGGTTGCAGGTAAAAATATTATGTTTAGTGGATTGTGGATCATTAATGCTTTCATTTTTTGTAAATTTAACACCAAAGGCGCCTTTTCAAAAGTCACCTTCTTTGTATTTATTCTAACAAGACAACGCCTTACATTAAAATTATAACTCAAAGGTGCCTTCCTTGCTTATAAAAACTCTTCAAATCACAAACAAGTACTCCATTTTCATTTTCAAGCACCCATTTTCTCTCTTCTCTCTTGGCCACAATGTACACACGTCTTTAAATCCTCTCTTTCAATGATTATTTTTTTTCTCAAAATCTTATCCTATAATCAAAGGTAAGCATTTTGTATTGTTAACCTACTACATTTTCATCAATTTTATGCATGAATTTTGATTGGTTTTCTATTTCCTCAATTAGAACCCTAAGATTACATGTGTATATATTTGACTAATTTAAGTTGATGAAACATAGTGTTTGTATGTTAGTATATGTTATGTATCATATAGTTACACTATATATGAACGATTTATATATTGGCATATAAATTTATCATAGTGGAATTGAAGTTTTAATGTTTTGAAATGTGCACTCCATGTGTTCATTAAATTGTCCGTTAAAGAGTTGTTTAGTGCGATCATATTGAACATTGCACTAAGACTTATGTGCTAACCGAAACAATAATTGTAACATGAGTTGGATGTAGAGTAATGAATGTCATCATAAACTAGAGCTTGGTGTTAGGAGGTAGGCAAGTGAGTTGGATTTGTAGTTTCAAGTTTTCAATTGCATTGTAATTGTCAAGCCAAATTTTTTCCTAGTTTTTATATATTTTCCTTAATTCAATCAATATTAAACTTTACCTATTTAATATTAACTCTCGACTAAGAATTAAGGAAAATCAAAGTTTTTAAACATGTTTTGAAAATACTTGAAGTCACTACTCGATCGAAGTCAAGAAAAAGAGTGGGTTAGGTTAAATTGATTAGGTAGATCGATTTAACCTAAATATTGGTTTATTTGAAAAACCAATTTTATCTTTCAGAATACATGTTAAAAATAATATTTATTTACATGTAATTAAGTAAATTCAATTGAATTTATAAACAAGATAAATTGAATAATTTTTTCTAGAAGGTGGAAAAATAATTTTTTTTTGTATTTTAAGTTGTCTTGTAATTGCTATAAGTGCCTATATACTCCCTATTCGGGATTGGACTTCCTTAGTTCATTTCCGAAAAACTTTAATTTGTTAGTTTATTTTAATCTCGAAAAATGGTTGAGTTTATATCTCTTAGCCAATCCATTTTATTTTGAAAATTTCTAAAAAGGTCCTCAATTGGTTTTTTTGTTTTTTTTTTTTAAGTTCTAAAAATATCCTAATTTTGAAAAGAGTTAATTATTTTTTTATTTATTTGTAAAAAAATTTTCCAGGTTATAAAACTCATTTATTTAGTATTTATTTCTATTTTCTATTTTTATTTTTTATTTATTTACTTATATATCGAAGCAAAAAGAAATAAAAAATAAAAAAGCTTCCCCCCGTTTCCTTTTTTTTTTCTTTCTCCATTTTTTTTTATTTTCTCTCTTTTTTTTATGTTTTTCTTTCTTGATTACAATTATAATTGGATAAAAAAAATCACATGAAATAAAAAATAAACAAAACGAAAGAAAAAGAAATTCAAACCAAGAAGGGGTGTGCATGTTAGACTTCAACTGAACTGATTTGAGTCAATTGCATAGGTCAGACTATCGATCTACTGAATCTAGGTCAAGTAACATTTGGATAAGAGAGAAGTGGCTGAAGTCCTCGATTTACGTTGGTTAGGGCATTAAAATTAATGGGTGACGCAGGTTTTGTGCGAATTATATTAGGGAATGTAGGTTTAGTGCTTGTGCCTCGGTGATTGGTGGCTTTAGAGTTCTAACCGATGGTAGTGGTGGTGATTCGACCAAAAGGTGGTTGCTAAGTGTTAGAGAATGGCGTGGCTAAGGGTTTTAGGACGTAGTAAGTCTCATGGTGGGGCTAGTTTAGGTTTATGTGGAGGTTAGGATGGTGTTTTGAGCAAAAGGGTTGTGGTAGCCAAGGTTTGGATAGATAGGCGATGATGGTTGAGATAGAGCACATGGTGAAGCTTTCGGGGAGTTAGGTTTCAAAGCTAAAGCCTTAAGGAACTTGGTTGTGACATTAGTTTGGTTTAAAGATCAATATGGCTAAGTTTTGAGTTAGAGAGAGAGAGAGTGTAATGTAGAGAGAGAGGGCTTGAGAAGGTATGTTTTTTGGAGTGTAAGCTTAATCCATTTTCCCAAATTGAGATGAGTAGCAACTATTTATACAAGTTCTAGCTTGATTAAACATGCAAGGGGCTTAAATGCTCAAATTGGACTTTGATGCAAGTTTGAATGTTGATCTTGATTTTGATGGAAAAAAGGCGAGATTCAAGTGTAAAATGCATGCAAAGAGTGATGCACTTACTTCTATAAGCAAGAAGAAGCTTTTGAACCTTCCTTTAATGCTCGAATTTGAAAGTTATGGTGGAGCTAGAATCTTGGACACTAAATTTTTTCCACTTTTCATGATTCAATTTGGACATGGAAACAAGTGAATTTGGTCTTGATACAAAGTATTCCATATAGTCTTCACAATTTCAGCATTAACTAAGTAACATCATATAGAAAAATGGATCAACAGAGGTTCTAAACTCAACTGCTTGAGCGGGAAAAAGGCAAGAAAATCTAGGGAAAAAGGAAGGAAAGGGAAAGAAAAGGATTTTGACGTGACACCATGTCAGTTGAGTAATTGAAGGCGTTGTGCTATGTGTCTTGACAAGATACGTAGTTGAAACATGTAGCAAATGTTGATGTATCATTGTGCCATGTGTCAAGAATGCTGACATGATGCCACATGGCACCAAATTACGGGTCATATCTAGGTGGTGCCACGTATTAACAACAAACATGTGATCTAGTGACATGCTGATACGTAAAGTGTAGTCTTTGAAAAATAGAAGGCACTTTATGCTTGTTGCAAGATTTGAACCCATGATCTCCAAGTTTGTACAAGTACAAGTACAAGTAAAAAAATAGAAATGTTAGGCTATTAACTTGTACTTTGTCCTTATGTGCAATCAAATTGCACATATAGACTAAGTTGGCCTAGGTTAGATTTAAATCTAAGCCTAAGCCTGACATTCCTTTTCTCTTTTTATTATTTAAAGCCTTAAAAAACACTAAAGCTATACAAATTTCCTATTCTTTTTCTTATTTCCCTTTTTTCTTTTTTTATTATTTAAGGCTTAAAAAAAAACTATGGCTAAATTAAAAAACTTTATTCTATTTAAACTATCTACTTTTTTTAAAAAAAAATTTCTACTTTTTGTGATTTTTCTAGATTTTCTTAAATTTTCTAATTTTTTTGTACTCTTCTAGATTTTATATTTTTCTAAAATTTCTATTTTTTATTTTCTAAATTAGGAAACTTTGTTCTATTCTAAAATATATATATATATAGGAGAGAAAAAATGGAGCGTCTACAATAATTACTCGTTTTACTTTGTTTTATACTTCATAGTGTGGTTTGAGTTACTTTTTTTTTTTTTGCAAAGTGGGCGCCTTTTCAAAAGGGGCCTTCAATTGTAGTAAAAATGACTAAAAGGTGCCTTTAGTTATAAAAAAAAATTACAATTGAAGGTGCCTACAAAGAAGGCGCCTTTAGTGTTAAATTTGCAAAAACTGAAGGCATCTTTGCATCCCCCTAGATGTAATATTTTTCTCCACTACCCTTTTTTTTTTTTTCACCCTTCGGGTGCATTCCTTAGTTATGATCCCTTATTGGTAACTGTCGGCTATCCCTTACCATTGGGTAGCTATAAGTCATAGGTAGCCGCTTAAACCAAAAGCAATCCCCTTCCCAGTGGCGAACAGTCATCTACAACTACTGAAAAAAAAAAGGGTGAAAAATTGATAAGAATCAACCCTTTAGATCGATTACAAGAAGTTGAGTTAAAGGACTTCAAGGGCTCGCACAGAAAATACTAACTCTAAGCCATAGCTGAGACAAGGACTCCTATCCCAATCTAACCTCCTGTAGACCTGTCTCTCAGATCCTCATGTGTGTTTAACATACTCTTGCCCAACAGTGAAGTCTTAATCCAAAAGACAACCCCGAACTAGTCGAGTTGAGCTACCGACTTGACCCATTAGCGTCTAACTTCAAGACAACTGACCTTTTTGCCAGGTTGATTGACTCCCAACTTAATCTAGATCAAGTCGACCACTAACTCCCAGCACTTCTTACTTTTGCCCGTGTATCATACTCTTGACGTACAGTCATCAAGTAACACGTACCTTTTGACACAACGCTCCAGAATAATTCTTTCTTTTCCGTACTGGATATTGTTTATCTTTTTACCCCCTTTTTAGTATGATTAATGTAACGTAATTGTAAAATACCCTTTTGTCTTTTCATATATGTGAAATAACTTTAGTAAGCAAGTATATAAACCCTGACTTTCCTTATACGCAGACAATCATCTAACTTTCAATATAGAATTATTCTCTTTGAGTAACCTTAGTGTTCTTGTTATTGTTCAACTTTTATCTATTCCCTTTAGTAAGGAATAATGGTGAGTGATCCTTCAATTCGGACTGATGTGTCACATACGGTGGATTGTTAGTAGAGTAGGAGCGAGTGTTGTGTCATATCCGTTCAGTAGTTGCTTGGACTTTGCTAACCATTTTCCTATTTATTTTGGTTCGTTTGTTATGGTGCTCCTCCATGTGTCTGACTCCGGAGACTCATCAGCTTTGCTGGTATCGAAGCACGGTTCCGTGAGGGAGTGTGTGAAGTTGCAGTGAAGTTTTGGTTTGCTTTATTGTTGGTGATTGCTATGTTCCTTCTGTAGCTACTACAGTGTGTTTGAGCGTTCATAAGTGTAGTTTCATTGATACTCTGTTTTCCATTGCAACAACAGAGCAAGTTGTTAGTAGTTTGTTAATCTGTTTGAAAAGGTATTACGCTATGTCAGATTCAAGTGTTCAGGGAGTTATTAGTGACCAGGGTAGTGGTGCTCAACCTAGTCGAGGTCATAATGGTAGTAACACCCCAGGGTTCGTTGATGACCAACTTGACAGACTCACAAACCTTGTTGAAAGTCTAATCATCGCAATGCAAGTTAATAGGCAACAACCTCAAGGTGTTTAGCAACGAAATGCATAGGATGGTGCGCTTGAGAGACATTATGGCCAAGGTAATTAGACCTATCACCCAGTTCGACCGCCACGGGTTAGAGGAGTAGTAGATAGAGCTGCTAGACGAAGACTAGAGTTGGAGTAGATTGGGGAAGATGACAAAGAGGTGGATGTTGAAGAGTTTGGTGAAGAAGAAGTTGATTATTACCAAATGCAGGGATGAAGACGCCGAGTTCCTCAAGGGCTAGATAATGTTAAGGTGCAAATCTTATCCTTAAGTGGAAGTAGAGATGCAGATGAATACTTAGAGTGGGAAGAGAAGGTCGAGAAAGTATTTGAGTATTATGGGTATGAGGATGCGGTCAAGGTCCAACTTGCTGCATTGGAGTTTATTGGATATGCCACCATGTGGTGGAAGAATCTGAATGCTGCTAGAGCTAGAGATGGGAGACGAGGTGTTAGGACTTGGGATAAGAGAAAAGGTTGTTGATGGGTAAATTTGTTCCTAAAACGTACCTATAAGATACGTTTGCCAAGTTGCAGGAGCTTTGCCAAGGAAGTTGACTTATTGATGACTATATCAAAGAATTTCGGATGCTTATGATCAGAGACGACGTAGAAGAACCAGAGGTTCGTACAATATCAAGGTTCATTTCTGGGCTCAAGTATGAGATTTCCAATATCGTGGAAGTATAGAGATTTTATACCTTAGAAAAAGCCATTAAAATTGCGTAGAGGGTCGAAAGGTAGAGAAGGAATGTTTCGTGCAAACTTGGGTAAACACCCTCTTGAGCTCTTGTATTGCGATGACTTGAACAAGTTGAGCTGAAGAGGCTCTATCGAGCCAAGGAAAGGCATGATCGACTAGAGGATGGCTGACCACATTAGAATGGTCGAGTAGGACAACCAAGCCAAAATGAGGCTAAGTCGCCCATGAGAATGTATGGCAAAGGACAAACCTCTAGTTAAAAGACCAACGAGGTAAAGTGCTTCAAGTGCTTAAGCTTCAGACATATGGTCGCTGAGTGTCCGAACTGATACGTCATGGTGCTCTGAGGAGATGTAGTGGATAGTACAAATGAGAGTGCACCTAAGGAGGAGAAGGAGGTTTGAGCAACTGAAGCCAAGAAAGAAGAGGAGACCTGTATCTACATTGACTAGAGAGAAGTAATGGCCCTAGTCTTGAGGCGGGTATTGAGTTCGCTACTAAAATCTGAAGAGGACCATAGACAGAACTTGTTATATACTAAGTGTAGAGTCAAAGGCTAATTATGCATAATCATTGTGCATGAAGGGAGTTGTATTGATGTGGTTGTACAATCCTTTGTGTAGAGGTTGGGTTTGTTGACCTTAAAGCATCCTTGACCTTAAAGCATCCTTGACCTTATAAGCTACATTGGCTTTATGATAAGGGTACTTTGTACGTGATTGAGCAAGTGACCATACCGTTCAATGTTGGGAACGTGTATAAGGACGAAATAGTTTGCAATGTTGTTTCTATGGGAGCTTCACATCTATTGCTTGGGTAACCTTGGTTGTTCAATTGACGTGTTACTCACGACGAGTATAAAAACACTTATGCCTTTATCAAGGATGGAAGGAAGATCGTGTTGTAACGTCTAACCCTATCCCAAGTGAATGAGGCTCATAACTAACTCATTTGAACTAGTAAGAAGAAAGCTTTGGTGATGAGCTGTCGATCTGCTAAGAAGGGAGCTTTGATTTGCTAAGAAGGTTGATGAACCCATGTTCCTATTAGTTAGAAGATTATTGGAGATGAGGGAATTAGAGAACGTTCTGTAAGCCCCATAATCAGTCACTCAAGGTTTCGATCGGTTGAAAGATCCGATCAAGCCTAAATTATAAGTAAAGTCAGAAATATTAGTAAAAATGATCCCTTAAGTTTGAATTTAAGAAAATAAGCAATAAAATAAAAGAATATAAAAATTCTAAATTTTAAGTATATAACTCGTTATTTATCGAAAATGCGTAAAATGCATTTCAATAATTAACGAATTACTAGAAATAAATTATATGTATACTAAAAATCATAAAATGACCTAAATAATATTTAGGAATATTTATTTGTACTATATATGAATTTATATGTAGGTAGAAATACACGTAATTACTTAAAATATGCGAAATGTACTAAAATAATACTAAATAATTAAAGAAAATTCATAATTAATTAAGGAAAAATCAAGAAAAATTAGGAAAAATAAGGAATGATCCAAATATAGGTCATGGCAGTTGGGGAAAATAAGAAAAAAAAAATTAGTCAATTAAATTAGAACAACACAAAAGTTAAATTAGAAGAAGATAAGACAATTATCTAATCAAATTAATGCACAATAATTTTTCTAAAACTCTATAAATAGTAAGAAAATTTCAAAAGCTCATTTGGTCAGTTTGGAGAGTGAGAAAAATAGGGAGAGACGAAATTGAGAGAAAAATTAAGGTTAGGAAAAGAAATAAGAAAAAAACCGTGCAATTGGGGCCATAAAGGGGAACCAACACTAAATGAGCAGCTAGGAGTGGATGGCCACCACCACCACCATACGGTGGTGGTAGCGCCTGGACCGGCCGATAAGGCCACGGCGGCTGGAGCCACCTAGATCGATGAGTTCGATTTCCAATCTAATTTTGTGTAATTTTGTAAAAATAGTAAATATTCTTAGAAAATTATGAATTTTTTTATTTTGGAATATTTTTGTATGTAGTTTTTAGGAAAAATATTATTTTGATGAAAATATGTCTTGTGATATATGGGTCTTAAGAAATCATACAAAATCGAGCATGTTTTGGTTTAGAAATTAATAACCTTAGGAGTGTAGTTTTGAACCCAAAATTTTTATGTAGACTACTTAGATGATATAGAACAGTGCTATGAAGCCCGTTTTGAAAAATTAATTTTCAAAAATTTTAGATAATTTTTAGGCCTTAAAATGAGTAATTTAAGGTTAATTAAGTAATTAAATGGTTAATTACTGATTTAGTGAATAATTATATGTTTTAGGATGTTAAAATTTGATGAAGTATGATATTTGTAGTATTTAGGGTGTTAGATGTAATTATTAGGTTAATTATATAATAAATGAGTAATAGGGAAAAATAGTAAATTTTAAGTTAATTTTGTAAATTAGGGTAATTAAGTGTAAAATTTGATTTAGGATGAATTTAGATACTTTGAAATGATAATTGATGTTGGGAGATGGTAATTAGAGTGAAAGAAGTATTAGATGTGTATTATATACATAATAGGTGATAATACATAATATGTAATTATTGGAAATATAATAAATAGAAAATATTAGGATAAAAATTGATATTATATAAATAATAGGGATATATAATAAAACTAATAGAAAACTTAAATTTATGTAATTATATGAAAAATGTAAAAATTTCTCACATTAGAAGTAAATTCAGTACACTAGTAAGGATTTAAGTGTACTGGGTAGAATAAAATACTAACTAGGGGTAACGATGTTATTTAGGATATCTGGAAGTAATGTGATTAATTTCACATTATGAGTTGAAACGAATTTCTATGGTTCAAGTATAAAACAGTACTTAGAAAATCGAACTAGAATCTAATTTAGAAATCGATGCGAAAACCGAACCCAAGATCTAAAATAATTGTAAAAGACTCAAGACCTAGATAATTAGGTATATTAAACCCTAAACAAAACATAACAATAAGTGTTATAGGATAAAACGAATCTATAATAGTTATATGAAAAATTGAAATCACGTTTGTGTTATAGGGATGATCGACGATGGCCTGAGTGAGTTGGACCTCGAGTGAGTGAGCGAGGAGTCGAGGTAAGTTGGGATTAATACGTTGCTGTATTTTGGAGGCTTGAAATTATACTTGGTTGTGCTTGTTAGATAGTTGGTTGTGTACATGTGCTTAATTATGAGTGATGATATGATTCTGTTTGTTGTTTTAGCATATATTGTATGATTTGTATGAAATGAATGATTACCTTAAACTGGACCTAATTAAATATACGACTTGTAATTATAATCGGACTTGCATGGTAACCCATTAGGGGAAACTTAGGATTCTCTGGCCAAATATCGTCTCCTTCGAAAGGGATAGCGCGGGATTGCAAAGAGTCCTTTTTTCATCCTTAATCAAACTAAGTGACAAGTGAGGAGGTCGCGGTGAGGGTGGAGTCAATGGTTCGAGGGTAGTCGTGGGAGGAGCGGTATCTCCATTGCACAAGCCTAGGTTTAGTCGTGAGCTGTTGCATTAATGGTAACTCCTTAACCTGGATTAGAGCGGGCGCAATTTCTTTAATTTCACGACGGGCCGGACAACGTCGTGCGATGGTATTTGCTTAAACATGCATTATACCTAATAAGTTGGTTGATAACCTTGTTATGTTTATGGTATAGTTTTAAGTCCTCTATCCTAACTTATTGAGTTATGGTTGCTCACATCCTCATAGACGTTGTGTAGGTGCTGGCTAAGAAGCGGCATACAACTGCTTTGAAGTTAGCAATTGCTGGATCCTGGGGAGTGAGGACAAACATTTGAAGAATAAACACATATTTTTAAGGTCTAAGTTTTTACTTTAGAATTTTTCATTTCTGAATAATGTAATAACTAGGAAATATATTACGGACAAAATATTGTAAACTTTAATTGTAATAACTGAATTATAGTGTATATATATATATATATTTCCTCACTTTCTTAGGTAAATGATTTATTTAAATTACAAACTGTTTACTTCAAAGCGGGTTAGTAGTAGACGCTTTGTGTAGATCAGGTTTAGGATAGCGGTTGTAAGGCTAACTTTTATTTTAGAATGGTTTACATGGCGGAGCTGTTACGACTCTGCCGCTTCGGGGCGTGACACATTCTAAGAGAGATTTAAAGCTTGCTAAATGAGTTTTTCGACCTATTTTCGAAAGAGCTACCTAGAGGATTGTCACTAGTCCGAGGCATAGAGCATTGCATTGATCTGCAGTTAGGTGTCACCTTGCCAAACTGACCCGCATACAAGATGAACCTTGAGCAAGCTGCCGAGTTGAAAAGACAGGTGGACAAACTTATTGAGTAAGGATATGTGAAGGAGAGCATGAGCCCTTATGTTGTACCAGCATTACTTATCCTGAAGAAGGATGGATCATGGCGTATGTGCATCGATAGTTAGTTGTGTGACCTACTTCACGGGTATTGGGCTTTTTTTTTCATGCTTTCTTAAAATTTTGAACTTTTACATACTTTTTATTATTTTAAAAATATTTAATTATTTGACTTATTTAATAATTAGACATGAACTAATCATATGCTTTCACGTGTCTTCACTATTGAAAAACTAATGGAAGTAACAGAAAGACTTATATGATAAAAATTGAAAACGTTGAGGATTTGAATAGAAAAAAATAAAAGGATAAGGATCGAAATAGAAAAAGAGACAATCATTGAGGATTCTTTTGTACTTTTCCTAAAATAATAATAAAAATAATGGAATGGATATCTAGGCTTTTTATTTATTTATTTATTATTTTCAAAATCTTCTTTACAGTGTATTCTAATGTAGGAAAAATGAACCTGTTAAATGGCAAGAAATATTTAGAGCATTTTATTTCACTTACATTTTCTTAGAGTTATCATCAATTTTTAAAATATAAAAATATTATAATCAACACTTGTTGGAGATACATGCTATTACCTAAATAATTTGTGTCGAATATTTTGAAGAAGTTTTTTCATGTCAAGCTTAATATTTTTCTTTTTATGTTTTAGAAATTATTGCCAGTATATATTGGCGTAAAATTACAATATAAATTGAATCTAAATTGAACCAAATAGTAATTATTATCTTTATATGTTTTTAAGTAAAAATGTTTTCCAACAAAAGTGAAAAAAATTTACGGCTATTTTAGACGAGGTAAATCCAATCAAATCAAACTAACTAAACCAAACTATTTCAAATATTTATATAACAACAAATCATGAAAGAAAAGGGTTAGCTCTTAATGTTAGAAGATTCTAAATTAATGGGTGTTGGAGTTGCTACAATTGCTTTATGGGAGTTGTTGTCAGTATTGCGAACATTTTTAGTTATTATTCATTCTATAATGGAAATCCGTCATTGGCTAAACAATTATTTGACTATGCAATTTGGGGCTTTGCTCTAACTAAAGCAATTGCATTGTTTGCCTAGCATATCAAATTATAAAAGTTATGTCATATTTTGTAGAGTTTCTTTCATCTTTCTTTAAAAATGAAAATATCATAGTTTCATTTGTTTATAATTCTTTGCATATTTGATATTGTACTTCTAAATCAATTTGGAAAATTTAAGATAACAATATAAATTCAAGTATTAAAGAGAACCAAAGAATTAGGCATGAAATCAATTTGTAGTTGAACTCAATTTGTAATGATAGCAATAGAATGGTATTTGATATGTACAACAACTATCACTTATATATGACATGTAAAAATCCAACTAATTAAACTAATCAACTAATGAGAAATATATAGGTGTACTAATTAATAAATGACGCATGGAAAATAAATAATGTAATCTTTACATCCCATCCCCCTTCCCTTTCTCCCCTTTTAAGGTGGAACTTGTCGAAAGCCAGCTTGCAACAAAAATCCAAGAGTTTAGCTAATGGAACAAGCTTGATATGTAAATTCGCTAGTTGGGAAGAAGAGGGAGCATAAAAAGTGTTCAAGAATCCTTTGGAAATATGGTCCTTAAATCATGCTCAATATGTTTTGTGCAACGGTGAAAACAATGGTCAATTCAATCTGAGTAGTCCACTTGTTATCACAACATAGAGTAATAGGCAATAAAGTTGGCACACATAAATCATGTATTATATAAGATATCTAAAATAGTTCCTTGGTTGAAGTGACCATATTGTAGTATTTAACCTCAATAGTAGGGGTATTGATCGTGTGTTCTTTTTTGGTCTTCTAAGAAATAAGAGAGTTGTTAGGAAGAGTATAATAATTAGAGAGAGATTTATGATCAAGTAAGGAAGAATCTCAATTAGCATCACTATAACCCATAAGATTCAATGAATTCAAAGAATAATAAAATAAAGAGAAAATGCAAATAAATTCCCTTAAACTTTCAATTAAGTGTAGATTGACTTTTTGAACTTTCAAAGTATGATTTTGACCCTCTAAACTTTGATATATTGGTAAATAACTTTCACAAGTAGAGAATAACCTTATTAAACTTTGATTTTAGTGCTCAAACGCTCTCTAAACTTATTAAAAACATGCTTTAAGAATCCTCAAATTTTGACTATAGAGTGATTTTTTCTAATTAAAAAAGGAATTGTTTTGTATATTACCAATTTATCAAAGTTTAAGAAGTAAAAAATTATACCTTAAAAGTTCAGAGGGACCAATTCACACCTATATAAAAGTTTAGGAGAGTTATTTATAATTTCTCCATAAAATAAATCAAGTGATCTATTATCATATATGACATGGAAAGCAGTTTGTAAAGCAGTTTGTAAATAAGCAACTCTTGATTGAGAAAGAAATATTAAGATAAATAAGTGTTAAGTACAATCGATGACTAATAAGACGTCTATATTGCAATGGCTGATTAACAATTGCATTGTCATCCTTAGATAAATTCTAGCTTGTTGGAAGTGGAATTTCAACAAGTCGATAACCAATCATACCAACATCAATTAAGATATCGAGGATGAATTTCCTTTGATTAACTAAAATCCCTTGTATTATTCTACATAATTCAGGTTATAAGAATTAAACCAAGCTGCACCAAGATATTTTATGGTGAATGCTTGATGTTAATCATGTTTAATTTGTTCAATAATGGTAACACTAGTACTTATGAGTAACAAATCATAATATGCAACAATATAACGATAAATTTAGCTCTCTATCGTAAACAAACAAAGAGTAATCATTTTGATTGATTAAAAGCTTATGCAATCAGAAATTGAGAAATTTCAATATTTCATTACTTTAAGGCTTACTTAAGACTATATAAGGATCATTTAAGCTTGCAAACTTACTTGCTTTAATTTAGTACAACCTTCATGTGGGAATATGTAGATTTCTTTATTAAGAAACTAATTGAAAAAAAAGTTAACTTCTACTTGGAGTAACATCAAGTAAAATTCAAACAGTCCTTATTTTAGATATATAAAAAAATGTATCATGATAGTCAATGCCTTTTATTTGATTATAACTCTTTAGTTATCAATTTAGCTTTACATCACTCAATCTTACCATCGAGTTTATACTTGATTTTACGAACCAATTCAACCCTATAGCTTATTTGTCATATCGTAAAGTAGTAAGTTTGCATGTATTATCAAGTTTTAAGGCATCTAGTTCCTTGTTCAAAGCAATAACCTAATCCTTAATCTTAGTTGCTTGTGAATAATGATGGGGTTCTATAGTTGCTGACATAAGTACCGTTGATTTAACAAATTCATGTAGATGATTGATAAAAGTATTACTAGAAAAGAAAAGAAAAGATAAGGGTTATGTATATGAATGAATTGTAAAGTAGAAAGTATAGTGCTATCATCATAGCAATAGAGTGTATGGGCATAATCTTACAGCCATGTAGGAATTTTAGTAACTTTATGAGATTTATGTACAATAACTAAAATATTGTTATGAGAATTAATAGTAATATGTTGATCATCAGATGTGGACTTTATATTAGAATGTAATGTTGACTTTGTATCAAAATATCAAGAACAAATAACAAAGAATTAGGTATGTAATTAGACCGAAGCATATTTAGGGCATGAATGGAATCATCATATGAAAGAGAAATGTGAGAGAGTATATGAGAGGAATGTGCGTAAGAATTTGTGAATGAATTGAGTTTGAAAGGAAAAACATCCTTCCAAAAAACTACATTTCTACTAAAAAAGCATAAACACGATAAGAATCAAAGTTGTTTTTAAGACTAAAAATATACATTAATCACCACAAGAATCAAACTCAGCTTTAGGACTAAGATTGAGCAACAAAGCATAAATATGATATGAAGGTGATAATAAGTAGGTTTTTCTCCAAATGAAACTTCATGTGAAGACATCCAATTGAGAATGCATATGGACATATTATTGACAAGATAAATAGCAATCAAAATGCATTCTCTCCAAAATGAGTTTAGTAAATTTGCATTAACGTACAAAGCTTTAATTGTCCTTAGGATATGTTTATATTTACTTTTTATTTGACTATTTTCTTGTGGTGCATAAATAGTGGTGCATTGGTGTATAATTCCTAAATTATCAAACAAGGATTGACAATAATGGGATAAAAACTCAGTTTCATTATTTGATTGGACCAACTTAGGTACAATTGAGAATTGATTCGGAACATAGAAAAAAGACTTATCAAGAATAGAAGGTGCTTAGGACTTGTTGTACGTTAAATAAGTCCAGGTATTTTGAGAAAAATCATCTAGTATTGTGAAGAAATAAGAAGCACTAAAAATATATAGAGTACGATATGACCCCCTAAGCATCAACTAAAAACAAATGAAATGAAGTAGATGAGTGATGATTGCTATGATTAAAGAGAAGTCTATGAAATTTTGATTTATGACATGATAAACAAGAAATTTGTAACATTAATGGACTTAGAAGAATCAAGATGCTATAGTTTAGAAATGGATGAATGACCTAATCTTATATGTATCAAATGCAAAAGATTAGGCTTATTGCAAGAAAAATTAATTGAAGGATAATTATGCTGTATATAGAATTCTTTAGCCTTAAAATTCTATAGTTGAATGTTTCATAACAAACAATCCATTTTGAACTTAAGTTGATGTAACAACCTTCTTAGATTTTTGGTCCTAAATATTTAAGAAAGAGGAATCAATTGTGGTTATTAAGGATGGTTTTATAAATTGATAAAAGGTTATGACTGAAGTTTTGGATATAAAAAACTTTATGAGGAGAATGTTGAGGATTAATTGAAACTGATCCCACCAAATGTACAAACTTACTATCATGTGGTAAATGAACTAGTATGGGCTTATCTAAGGTTTGTATGTTGAAAAGTAAGTTCTTAAATGGGTTTATGTGGTTGCTGGTATATACAATCTAAGAACACAAATTATTATTCAAAGTGTTAAAATTAGAATTAGAATTGGAGTTACTTACATATAGAATAATATTTGCCATGAAACATGAACTTTCTTGAGATTGCTTTCCCTTCATCGACTTTAACACTTCCTAATAAACACTTTAAATGATTTGTTGATCCAAAGAAGAACAAGTATGAAAAGCACTTGCAACATCAGTAAGATTATGAAAATGAGTATTGCACATTGATAATTCTACCTTCCTTATCTTAACTTTTGTTGTTGTCTTTGATTACATCGTTGTTGCTTTTTTACCTTCATACTAATATGGATATTTATTAGTTTAAAAGCGATTCTCCATAATGCCTATAAACTACCTTACCACTCTAAATTTTTTCGTTTTCTTTTGTTCTTTTGAGAAGCACTTCTATATACACAATAGGTAGATCCTTTTACATCAACCAATCCAATCCCTGTTATTTGTTTTTGTTGCTTATCCTGCTACACTAGATAAAAACATTATTGACAGTAGGCAAGGGTTTTATGGAGAGGATTTGATTACATACTGTCTCAAATATTGCAATTTTCTCCACCAATGCAAAAGTACAATATTCAATTCTACCTGATCATAAGTAGGATAACTATTTAAGGCTTATAACTTATCTCAATATCTTTTAAGTTTATTATAATATATTAAAATAGTTTGATTCCCCTGCTTCAAATTGAATAGCTCATGTTGTGATTAGAAAACTAATGGTTTATTTCTTTGACCATATTGTTTGTTCAATTCTTCTTAGAGTTTTAAAGTAAGCTCCTATATAAGAGGTTTTGCAAAATTTTATTAGACATTGAATTCAATAGTCAACATCTTAGTATGTAATCATTTCTTGTATACCAAATTAGATTTGGAGATTTATCATCAGGTTTTGGGATATTGCCATTGATAAACCTAATTTCAATTTTTCTCATAATCACTTCCAATTGCATAACTCTATGTAGTAGATAATTTAATCAATAAAAGGTAATGTTACCTATGATCATTCCTAGATTATCTAATGTTGAAAGGTATGAAGGATCTAAGGAGATCAAGCCTCCTTGTACAACAATGATTGCCTCAACTTGATTATTCATCACTCAGTCGAGATAAGAACTTTGATTGTTATGTAATTGGAAAATTAGAATGAATGTATGCAAAATACTTGATACTTTGATCCTATGTGGGAATTCAAGTTTTATGAAAGAGCATTCAAAGAATTAGCATAAGAGTCAGTCTATAGTTGAACTAAGTTTATAACGAAAGAATAATATCTAATACATACAACAACCATCACTTATATACAACGTGTAAAAGTCCAATTAAACTTATCAATCGATTAGAAATGCAAAAGTATACCAAAAAATAAATGACACTCGAAAAATATATAATTTAATTATATTAATAAGATCTTATTAAATCTTGTATTAGCTTGTCCTGAATTTGCATGAAACTTTCTTATAGAAAAGTAGGTGGATAAATGTAAAATGGGCTAGAATAGGGTTATTATGTTGTTTGTGATATCTTATTTTGTTTTTTCTTGTTGTCTAAATTATTTTTGATTATATGTCATGCCCCAAGAGAGTAACAGCCTTGTTACATGTCAATACCTCGACAAATTCCACAATAAATGCACATACTTGCTAGTCTCATATTAATTCATCATTGTAAATACATAATACGTAACTCGTTGTAGTGTACTAGTATCGACATATATAACAATGATACATCTAAACTGATTACATAATGTAAGTATGCTAATTGTAGTATATAATACACATAAAGGCTCATTTAGTAAGTGCTAAAAACATCTATTCATGAAACCCCATAATCACTAAACCTCATAACTAATAAGCTGATGAAAAAGACAAAACAATAGTAAACAAGTTTGCCTAAACATTACAAAAATAAAAATATTATATTTGTTTTACATGTAACAATCAATAAACAAAAAATCTTTCATAGAGAAATGAATTATCTATGAAATCCATATATAACTACTGTTGATACTTAATTTTGGCTCAACACAAGGCTCGATTTTGATGGAGGCCTTTAAAGGCCCAAAGGAGCTTAAAGGACTAAGCCCCCTACCTTCTCTAAGGATTTTGACCTACTCAGAAGCCTCCATGAGCTTCGAGCCCTACGCTCATTGACAAGCCAAGCACATGGTCTTGAAGAACTATACGAGCACCACCTCAAGAGCTTGCTTTACCTACAAGGTCCTTGCTAAATAGTTCGAGCACGAAGGGCGAAGTCATTCATTGACCTTGTGAGCTCCATCCAAGGCTTAGTTCACCATGCACACTCGCATCCTCTCGTCCTATCACTTTGCTTCTTTCTTGTCTCAAGTGCCGGTATTGTACCTTAGCTCGTTAATCATGCTCTGGCATTTTCGGTACAATTGACAGACCCAACATATTCTAACATTGTTAGGGCACCGAATTATAGACGTAGCTGTAGCATGGCCATGGCTGACAACATGGTCGTGGCCAACCAACTCCTAAAGTCATCCTGTCCTTTCCATAGTACATATCCTTTGCCCACTACCCTATGCAGATGGGTTCTAAGCCAACACATATTTAGGAAATTGTACCCCTCCATACTATAAATAGTGTAAGGGTCTAATAGGTAAGGAGATTGACTCCTTAGATCCATTTCCATCACTAAACTCTTACATACAAACACAACCCTGCTCGAGCATTGTCCTTGTAGATTAATGTTATGCCCCAAAGTGATGGAGCTGTAATAGTCTCCCTATGTAAACCAACCTAAGATAATAGTCGACTTTACAGCCGTTATCGTAGATTTGATTTGGGAAAAAGTATAAAAAAGTTTTCAATGTTTACTTTATTTTCTATTTCAGTCCTCAATATTTCAAAATTTTCATTTAAGTTCTTAACATTTGCAAAAGTTTACAAATAAATCCTTTTAATTAATGGTGTTAGATTTTAAATTGGAAAAATACAAAAAGGTCCTCAATGTTTGCTTACTTTTCTATTTTAGTTTTTAACATTTCAAAATTTTCATTTGAGTCCTCGACGTTTATTAAAATTTATGGATTAGTCCTTTTAACTAATAACATTAAATTATTATTTATACATTGACAAGTAGAAACATTTTATTAGTCTATGTATTTCTTTTATATAACTAATATAATAAAATATTGAAATTAATTAATTAAAAAATTATAAAAATATTAAAAAATAATGAAAATTTATCAAAAAATGAAAATATGAAGAATGAGAAAAAATTACAAAACTAAGAAAAATTAGTAAGAAGTAATATATATATATATATACTTGGATACAAGTATATATTAGTATTAATTTTAAACTAGATTAATAAAAGTCTCAAGCCTCCTTATGCCCTAAGATGGTTGAGTTTATATATATATATATATATATATATTTCCATTTTTAGAAATTTTATTTTATTAATTTATTTAAAATTAATATTAGTATATATATATGTATATAAATATATTATCTTACTATTTTTTTTTTCAATTTTACATATTTTTCATTTTTCCAATTTTTTTTTATAATTTTCTGTTATTTCTTAATATTTTTCTATAACTTTTTTAATACCTTAATTAATGTTTAATATTTTCTTATATTATTTATTAAATATATATATATAGATTAACAGCATGTTGTTACCTATTAATGTATAAATGTTAGTTTAATGCTATCAATTAAAATAACTATTTTATAAATTTTTGCACATGTTGAGGACTTAAATGAAAATTTATAAACATTAAGGATTAAAATAGAAAAAGAAGCAACCGTTGAGGACATTTTTGTACTTTTTTCTAATTTAAAATCTAACGTAGTCAATTGAAAGAACTTACTGTAAACTTTTACAACGTTGAGGACTCAAATGAAAATTTTAAAATGCTAAGGACTGAAATAAAAAATGAGGTAAACTTTGAGGACTTTTTTTGTACTTTTCCCATTTGATTTACACAAGACATTCACGATTAACCCACTTTAAATTAAACAGTTCATACAAAAACACCAATAAACTTATATATGGAGATTGAAAACATATATACATATGTATTGACTTTGATATCTCAGGAGATATTTACACATTATAGTAGTTTAGGATAAGGAATATTTATACATTTAGATTTATATGACCAAGAGTTAAAAGCAAAGCCCTCAAAAGTTCAGTAATTCTCAAGTTTAAATCCTCATACCTCCAGAATTCCAAAAGTAACTAATCTCTGGGTAATTATAATACGACATTTTGGTTAGTGATTGCAAAAAGATCTACAAGGGTGTGAGTAACCAACCGCTTAGTAAGTAGGGATGGAGACATAAGACTATACAATAATCAAAAGTAGGGTTATCATACAATTAATTAAATGCAATTCAACAAACAAATGTTATTACATAATGTTGTTTGGTCCATTGTAAAAATAGAGAAATTTTACTTACTCTAATATAAGTTTGAGGAGTTTCAATTTTCAATAAATATGCAACATCTCACAACCAAACTCAGGTCTGTATAATGAAGACATCCCTCCTCCTATGACTATCCTTCGAACCACTACTCTCTTTTTTACCGTGGCTTTCTCTTTTGTTAATTAGTTCAACTAAGGAAGAAGAAGGGACCGTTATGCTATAGTGCTATCCCTTTTGAAGGTATCGGTATTTGGCTGTAGAATCCTAATTGACCTTTAATGGGTTGCAATGCATGCCTGGCTATAGTTTTAGATCAAATTTAATTAAGTCCAATTCAAGGTAAGCAAACAAGTCCATGCAGTACAAATGGTTGCAAACCATAACAAAAAGTCAATAGATTCAGTCAATTTCAAAGATACATAAGCATACATATAAGGAAGCTACCTACAAGCATAATTGAATACAATCTTAAGCCTTTAAGTACTAGGAAATAGTACCCTAAAAAATGGTACGTGTTGATCCTAAACTTACCTGGAGTCTTTTGCTTACTTACTAAGGTCTAATTTGGGATGCAGCATTGCTGTTCATTCATATAATAGAAACAACATTTTAGTATTTATACACTCGTTACGTATAAGCTTCAAATTATTATCTTTAGTTTGAGGTTATATTTCACTTAGTTGTCTAGGTTTTATGTTGCTTATAATTAAGCTCATCTTAAGCTAGCCTTTGATTTCAGCTTGCGAATTAGTTTTTGAATCAGCCTTTAATTTAGCTTCTAATCACAGGTTTACACATAAGTCCTAGAAGCTCCCCCCTAATCCATTCTATGGAATTCTATTAATTATATTTTAGGTATACTAAGTCTCTCATTTGGCTCTTAGTCAACACCTTAGTTTATCCTATACACTCTATTCTTGATCTAGCTTCTGAATTTGCTTTTGATTTGAGGGTACCCCACATTTTTAGCATAATTTCCAGAATATATTATTCATAACCAGAATTATAGTTCACTACTTAACTCATCATCACCTCAATTTGATTCAACACATCTTACTCCACTTATTACAATGTTTTACATATTACACATTTACCCATACTATGCTCATAATATCTACATCCTACACTCTAAACACTACCAATATCATCCATCATCATTTAACATTTCAAGATATCAAAATACACCTCAAATCAGAATCTACATCAATTTCTTGAAAAATCTCTAAATATATATTTAAGGAATTAGCCATTTAATAGGGTTTTTAAGGCATAAAAATTGGATAATGATATAGAAAATGTTTTTCACAAAAAAATTTCCATAATAATTCAATATACATCATAAGTAGCATATAGGAAAATTTTGAGACCAAAACAATATTAATAGAGTTTTTGAAAATAAAAGTGAATTTAGCTCAGGTTTTATTAATTTCTTAAGGGTGATATATTTTGATACTTAATTTTCTTAAGATAATATTTTTCCATAAAACTACATATAAATATATGTCAGAATACCGATTTTCAAAATTTTCCACAAAGATTTAGTATTTTTCGTATATTTTATAATAATCGGGTTGCTAATTATCTCACTGTTTTCTTAGCTTCCACCTGCCAACGGTAGCTCCACCCTTGTTAGTAGCCCTAAATGGTGGCCCAATTGTTCTATGGTGGTGGTAATTTTCCTTCTAGGTCATGGTTTAGTGTTTGAACTTGAAATTAGACTTAAAACACCCTATTTTTTTTTTGTTTATTTTTGTAAAATTATTATCCTAACTCCCCCATACCTCTCTATATTTTTACTACACTCTAGCCTATCCAAATTGAATTACAATAGAGTTCTTGAATTTATAGGGAGGGTTTAGTTGCTTAGTGAATTATTTCCTAGCTAAGTGTCCCTTAATTTTTACTTTTTCTATCCTTATGTGTCATAATTTGTTTCCTTATCCCACTAAATTGCATCCCTGGAATGCTACGACCCCTTCTAGATCTTTCCCCTAAGTAACACCTATTTTTCTTAATTTTGTTTAGTATTATTTTAGTACATATTAGGTATTTTAAGTGATTTTGGGTATTTTTGCCTACACATAAATACATATGTAATAAAAATAAATATCCTTAAATATTATTCAGGTTATTTTATGATTTTTAGTATGCATGTATTTTATCTCTAGGAACTCATTAATTGTTGGAACTCATTTTATGTATTTCCGATAAATAAGGAATGATATACGTATAATTTAAATGTACTATATTTAATTATCTTACTATATTATTTTCCTAAATCCAAATTTATGAGGTCACTTTTATTAATATTTTTAGCTTTTTCGTAAGATTTGAGCTTGATTGAATAACTTATGTGATTATCCTAAATTTTATGTGTCGAATTCGAAACTTCTAGTTACGAGGCTAACAATCGTTAGTACCTAGTGTACCCTTAACCCCTTATTCTCTTGTCCTCTTTGTTAAATTGAGCATCAAAGGGCTCTTGTGGGTATACCTACAGGAACTTCTTGTAGGTAATAAGGAGCAGGAAGCTTATTCTAGCTAAAGCCCATTCGAACCTCTTCTAAGGAGTTAAAGCCCAATTTACTCGATCCCAACCGTTTTAGCCTAACCCATACAAGATGGCTAAGAGCAAAAATATCGATATGCAAGTTGCATAGTTAGGTGATGCCAATATGCTATTGTTAGCTAGTGGTAACAACTCACCTCCACTGCAACGTTCACCAATACCTTTAGCTTTGAGCACTAAAGCCTACGAAATGTAACAACTCAAATTGCTTGTCTAGTAACTGCTTGAAGACAACCATAAAACTAATGAGTCTAATGAGGCCCTTTCTAAGGATATAACCCTATTGAAAAATACATCCCAGAAAAGGCTAAAAGAAGAAGCAATAGTTTGCTCATCGTCACTGTTAAACAGAACTCACGATTCAAGAACTTCATGCCTAGTGCTTTTATGTGATAAGGTCCAGCACGATCGACAAGCACTTGAAGACCTATGTGATTAGCTAAACTGCAATCGCACTAAAATGTAAATGTAGGGCAAGTTTTCTGCAACAAGCAGGCCTAGGAAGGAACTATCCTTGAGGCGATATCCTAAGGCATTCAGGGACATGAATATCGATGAATTGAATGAGCACATTCGTAGTGAATCTAATGTACGTGACCAAAAGAAAGTTGAGCCATTAGCTCAAGCATCATGTCAATCAATAATGAAAAGCCTACTCACATCGCTCATCTTTAAAGAGACTTTAACCACGAGCGTACAGCTCCCATACCTTAACACCTACAATGGAACCATTGACCTAGATGACCTCCTCGTCTACTTTTGTGGCATGATGAGCTTGCACAATTTCACAAATGCCATTATGTGCAAGGCTTTCCTAAGTACATCGGTGAAAGTAGCCTTGTTGTGGTTCAATACCTTATTTAATAGTTTTATCACATCCTTCGATGACTTGGCAGGCAAGTTCCAATAGAACTTCCTAAGCTCCAAGGTCCTGAGAAGAGACTCGTCCATACTCTACAACATAAGAAAGTGCCCGAACGAGGCCTTGCGTGCATACTTCAAGCATTTCAATTGTATGAAATTACAACTTTCCAAACTTGATATAGGGATAGCCCTATGAGCCCTAATCACAAGAATAGACCTTACTGGAAGACTCTCTGATGCGATCTTGCCAACAAACTGGACTCCTTGAATGAGTTCATGTAGGTGGCAAGAAATATGTGGTCCAAGAGGATGCCATTAGAGTAAGATTTAAGGTGGACAACAATATTTGCAGGTCAATAAAAGATTGACTAAGGCCAAGATACCCTAAACCACAACCTCCCCCAAAAGATAGACAAGACAGAAGTATCAAGATTACACTTCATACACGCCTCTTAATTGACCTTTGGGGAAATCATGTACAAAGTTAGGCAATAGCTCCCCCGACTAACAAATGTCAAGGGGACCCTTTAAGTAGTCAACTTAGGTAAATACTATGACTACCATTAGGTGCATAGCCACAACATTGATGAGTGCAATCACCTAAAGAATGCGGTCGAAGGCCTTGTTTGCAAGGTCACATTGACTACCTCATAACAAATGATAGAAACCAAATACAGTGACCGACCTAGCATTGCGAAGCTGAACAACAACAATAAGCTTGGCAACAATGGCAAAACTAACAAGGGGATGACACCATAGACAATGAGAATAGTCGAGGAGGATGTAGATAGGTGAACACCATATTTAGAGGCCTTAACCTTACAGCAAACACCACCTCTATAGCAGTTATGCACGAGATATACCCCGTTGGGGCCAAAAAGCTCAAAACCCCATTGTTAGCTTCACCTTGGAAGACGAACATGGTGTTAATTTCCCTTATAGTGATGCCCTTATAAATAATGTCAAGATTAGATATTTCAATGTGCCTAAAACCTTCGTGGACAGCAACAACTCAAAGGATATAATCTTCTATCGCTCTTATGAATAGATGAAAGACCAACTCGATGAGCCCGTGCAACCATATAAGTACGGCCTTATAGGCTTTGGAGGAGGAGGGCATGTGCTTGCAAAGCGAATCATCACCCTACTAGTACGACTAGGCAATGATGGATACGTTGCTACACAGTCCATCGACTTTGAGGTGGTGGTTGATTATTGGTCACCATACAGTGCTACATTAGGAAGACTAAGTATTGCTAAATTTTATATGCTCATCAGTCATAGATGCTTAAAAGTAAAGTTCATGACATCGACAGGAGTCGGCGAAGCCCAAGGAGACCTAAAGCTGTCCAGAACCCTTTACCTCAAGGCCTATACCAAAGACAACATCATGAATATTGAGTCTACCATCACATAATCCCCAGTACTTCGAGGCGATCCCACGAAAAAAACTGAAGAAATCGAGCTCATTAGCACCTTAGGAATGACCACCAAAATTGGGGCAGAGCTACTCGACGAAGAGAAAGCTAAGCTCATAGATTTCCTTAAAGAGAATGTAGACGTATTCATGTTTGCACCAAAAGATATGCTGGGGATAATCAACATCTTCGAAGTAATGTATTATGTTAATGTTGATCCTACCATCTGACTAGTCAAGCAGAAGAAGCGACATTTCAACACCGAACGCTAGGCGACAATTAAGTAAGAGGTCTAGAAACTGCTACAAGTTGGATTCATAAGGCGGGACAATTTTCCCACATGGCTTGCAAGTATGATCCTCATGAAGAAAACTAATGGGAAATGGCAAATGTATGTTAACTATACTGACCTTAATAGAGTTTTCCCTAAAGAGTTCTTTCCTCTCCCCAACATTGATTAGCTTGTCAACTCCACATTAGGTTATACACTCCTCAGTTTCGTGGATGCATACTTAGGATACAAGCAAATCTGAATGGCACTTAAGGACGAGGTCCATACCTTGTTCATCACAAACTTTGATACCTATTGTTATAAAGTCATGCCCTTCAGCTTGGAAGAATTCATGCGCAACATACCAACGGCTCCTCAAGAGTAGGCAGAAATGTCGAAGTATACATGGATGACATGATAATCAATAGTAAGGAGAGAAAAGGACACATCGAAGACCTTTGAGAGAGATTTAATACACTTTGCCATTATAGAATGAAGCTCAACCCTCAAAAATGTCTTTAGGGTCAATAAGGATGGTTCCTTGGCTTCATGGTCATGAAACAAGGAATGGAAGCAAACCTAGATAAGATCAAGGGAGTTTAGTATATGATAGCTCCCAGAATTATAAAAGAAGTACAATAGCTAACAAGAAGAGTTGTTGCCCTTAACTGATTATATCCCAAGCACTGACAAATGCTTAGAATTCTTTAAACTCTTAAAAAACCATTCCGAGTTCAATTGGACGACCTAATGTTAGAAAGACTTCATTGACCTCAAGAAATTCCTTGGGAGCCCACTAGTGCTCTCAAAACCTAATCCCGATAAGGAGCTATACCTTTACCTTACCGTTAATGATAAAGCATTATCATCAATCCTTGTCTGAGTGGATGGGTGAGAACATAAGCCTATATATTACGTTAGCCATATCCTATAAGGACCGGAGACCAGGTACACCTAAGACCGAGAAATTCGCCCTCATAGTAGTCATCACGACATGGAAAATTAGGCCGTATTTTCAAGCTTACCCAATTGTTGTCTTAATTAACTAACCACTCGGTGCTATCCTTTAGAAGCTTGACTCTTCAAGTAGAATGATGAAATATACCCTTGGGCTTAGTGCCGCCCACGGAGTCCAATTCCATCCTTGGTAAGTAATTAAGGCACAAATCCTCGTTGATTTCATTATGGAATACACTAGAGAAGAAGAGTCGTAATTAGATATCCAAATAATGATGTGAACTCTCCATGTGAATGGTTCGTCCACTAAAGGAGAGAGTGGGTTGGCATAACATTATAAGGCTTACATAGCATAAAGGCTTTAAGCACTGAAGTTCAAATTCACATCAAGCAACAATGAGGCCAAATATGAGGCACTCATTGTAGGGCTGAATATAGCTATAGACATTAGAGTAGAGAAATTACACATATACTCAGACTCTATGCTTATAGTCTAATAAGTGAAGGGGGAATCCAAGACCAAGGGAGAAATAATGATCGATTACCTATAGATAGTCCAGTACCTGCTTACGAGCTTCTCCTCTTAGAAGATTAATAAGATCCCTTGTGTAGAGAACTCAGAGGTGGATAGGCATTCCAGGTTGGCCTCATCCATTGTCCTCGCCCAGTATACGACAACAAATCACTCTTCATACAGTACCTCCTTGAGCGAAGCATGAAAGCATAAGGGTAAGAGATTCTCCAAGTCCATTTGGTAGATGCTAAGCCCTGTTAGATGGATCCCATTGTAGAGAACTTGATGAATGAAGTACTACACAAAGATAGAACAAAAACAAAGCAATTAGCTTATGCTATAGCTAACTACACACTCATCAACAATGTGTTGTATCGATGAGATCAGAGCATGCCACTCCTTTAGTGCTTCAATCCTGTAGAAGGCATCCGTGCTTTAGAAGAACTTCATGTAGGAGTATTTAGCAATCATATATTATCTTAGGCTTTGTACATTTAAGCCTTAAGACTGGGCTACTATCAATTGACAATGAAGGAAGACGTCGGATTCTTAGTTTAGAAGTGCTACTAGTGCTAGAAGCATTTCTCAATCTCTGATACATTGAGTTTCGACTTGTATCCTATGATAAGCTCTTAGCCATTCGCCTAGTTGGGATTAAATGTGTTTAGCTTGTTCCTAAAGGCATCTGGAGGTCGGTAATTTATTTTAGTTGCAGCTAACTACTTCACCAAGTGAATAGAAGCCTAAGCAATGGTGACCATCATGACCTGAGGCATGGAAGGCTTCGTCCTTACTCATATCTTCTCCTGCTTTGAAGTTCTCTACATGTTGATCACCGATAACAGTTGACAGTTTGATAGCAGTAAGTTTGAAGAGTTTTGTGAAAAGCATCACATAAGGCTCTATTACACCTTGGTTACTCACTCGCAAACCAATGGCTAGGTCGAGGTAATCAATAAGATTGTTCTTGGCAACCTAAAGAAATGGGTTGAGCGAGTTAGAGGCGGATGGGCAGACAAACTCCCCAACATACTTTGGGACCACCGCATAACTTACTGAACTTCTATGAGAGAAACCCCCTTTCACCTTGCCTTTAGATCGAAAGCTGTCCTTCCCATCGAACTAGAGTTGCCCACCGGCAGAGTTTAGAAATTTGATGTATACACTAACCACATGCCCCTTTAAGCAAGCCTCGATACCATCAAGGAGATACGCGACATCATATGTGCCCGAATAGTAATGTACTAACAATGAGTGGCCTAATATTATGACAAAAAAGTAAAGCACAATGTGTTCCATCCTAGGGACTTAATGTGCAGAAAATTGGAGGCCATTGACTTGAACGAAGGATAGGGTAAGCTTACCCCTAATTGGAAAGACTCAATACATGTGGTTGAAGACGTTGGCAATAGAGCTTACATGCTAGGGACCTTTGACAGGTAGCCCATCCCCAGAGCAAAGAATGCCAACAACTTAAGACCATATTTCGACTAAGTGGTGCAATTGAAGATGTCTATAATAGTTATTGTGATTAATGAAATGATGAGTTCCTTATACTTATCTATACTGTTTTTCCACAACATTGATTGTTGCCCATCTCTACCTTCGAGTTGATTTTCATCCCTAAATGTTTGCCCATGTTAGTTACTATACTAACGCCTCGGGATACACAATGATCTTTAGTGTAGTCCTCATCACACCCTCACTCTTAGGTCGATTTACATCCTCGAACATATACCCCTTGTTAAGTACCTACACTAACATTGAGGGTTGCATATTAACTATCAAGTGCTAGTTTACATTGTGTTCCCTATCTATAGGTTGATCTTCATCCTTAACTACATGCTTAGAGTTAGTACATATATTAATGCAGTGAGCTCACGTAAAAAAAAAATCGAGTATTGGTTTTCACTGCATCCTCTTATCATCAGGTCGACTTTCATCCCCAAGTGTATGCCCCAAGTTAGTATCTACACTAACCCCGTGGGCTACGCATCACTTACTAGTGTAGCTATTAACCACACTCTCGTATTAAGGTTGATTCTAAAGCCTGAACGCACACCTGAAGTTAATACTTACACTAATATCTTACGAAATTCATTGATTAATGGTACGAGTACATCTCATGGCTTCATCTCAGGTTGATTATCATTCTTAAATAGCCCCTAAAAGTTAGCATTTACATTAATGTCTTAAGGTACGACTTTGTGACGATAAATGAAGACAAGTTCGTTAGGCATGGCTCTAGAAACTCAACGGCACCTTCTTCAAATTGATAAGTTTGAAGCAGTAAAAGGAAAAAGAGAGGCGTAAATCATATGAGAACCAGATAAGCAAGGATGAACAAAAATAGAAATTTTATTAGATAGAGAAGGATTATAAAGCTTTACGAGTTGGCATCCTAACCCCGAGTACATTCACAAACAAAAAGAAAAGTTACAGGAGGTTCGAGGCCAATCCCTAATCTACTGCTTGGTACTAGATCTTAATGCATATTCTCAACTCTAACTCAGTTGCCCGTACAACGTTCCTCTTTGTGATGATTTTCTTTCAAATTTGACTTAGCTCGCAACCTTCATCAGGGGAAACCTCACTACATCCCTAATTTTCAGTTAAGCTGAGGGCCACATCTTTGCAAGCTTGGTAGCTTTAAAAGCAGGCCTTGCCCTACTCAGATGAGTTGATCCTCCACAAGAGTAATTGAAGGGAGGCTATCAAGGTTGATTCTCCCACTCCATCTATGCTACTTGTGAAGTAACACTAGAGCCTAAAGCCATCCCCCTAAGCTCTTTTAGGCTCCCTTAGTTAAAAAACCTAAGAGGAGAAAGAGGCCTCCTTTACCATCGTAATCATCACGGAGGCCCAGCATACATAAGGATTTGGGAGGCAGCATCTAAAATCCCTACTCACAACATTGTGTAGACAAATGCCCCTCTTGTAGTGAAGCTACCCTAATAGGTGGTGAATATACACCTGAGGTGTTGCCTTTGCACAAGCAAAGACGGCTTGGATGAAGACTTGATCGAGAAGCCCATGTACACCTCCTGGCCACTACTCGAGGCCTACCCTCCAGTATCGGGTGACTCTTTCAACCTTACGATCACCACTCTAACGAGGACCATGGAAGACCTAAGGTGATACAGATTCGTGGATGAACTCACAAACCCAATATCATGTGTAACCAAGGGGTGGGTTCGGAACGCGAGATGGTCCGAAAGATAAATGATAGTCAAAAGATGAGCAAGTGGATTCCGTGCACCAACTTTAGATATGATGTATCGATGCCTTACATGAGCTTAGGATACACTTGATATGACGCACAAGTGTGGCTGAAGGTTACTTGCCACTAGTCCAAGCTTAAAGGGTTAGATAAGAGTATCTCGGGAGTAAGTAACCGAATACTTAACTTAAGAGAGTATGTTTGAAAAATTTAATCTCATAATTGTTGTGGTAATTACAGTGTACAAGTGTTTATATGACTAAATTGGGGTAAATCCTAGGTGAGAGTAAATTACAAAAAAGGATTCCTACTAGTAAAGGAAAGAGAGAATAATTTACAAGGGTGTTAATGTAATCATGCAAAAAAGAATATCTATCAGCAGTAAGGATAATACAGATGTTAGAAAAGGATAGCATGTATATAATTTGATCATTTTGTAGTCCCAATGATACTATTGGTTGGGCAGGGGTGGACGCCGATTGGGTCTGGTTGACATCGGCAGTTCGATAGCTCGAACAATTGGAACTAGGTTAGGGTTAGTTAAAGGGTAACTCATTTTTCAGGTTAGCTTTGGGTGATTGGCTCCTGATTGCTGTTAGCTCAGTTTTGGCATTGGTGAAGTTAGTAGTATCCTGATTTAATTACTTGGATTGGTATATGGCGATGGGGTGGGGTTGGCTTAGCGTGTTGGCTAGTCACCTTAGCAGTTTCCTAGATGGTGTAGAGAGCGAAGTAACTCAGCAAATCGGATTGGGGAATGCATTGCACGTCAGCACTCAACTCACCTTGGATAGCTTGGCGAACCATCTAAGTGAGCCTTTGGGTCTGAAAGTGCATGATTGGTCCTTGATCCCTATCATAAGGACCTCCTTTCGAGCTTGTATACTCTCTTTCTCACCTTGATCATCCTCGACTCACTTGTGCTCAAGTAAAAGGAAACATTAGCTCTTAAGTTGGTTCTACAATAGCAGAATATTGGAATGTGTTTGAAATAGGGAACAAAGGAAGTTCCCCCACACGTCCTTTATATAGGGGGCCTAAAGTAATCCCAACCATCCATGTAACACTCATCTAACAGTCTACAAGAGAGGGAAGCCTAATTGACCCTTGAGAAACATCAATACATTATACGTACATTAAATATCTTCAGGAAGGAACACTTCCTAAGATGGTACATTTGCCATACGTGTACTTTGCCCAGGGCGCACCTTATCTAAAAGATCGCATGACGTTAGAATAGATCTACCTAAGCAGGCATACCTTACCCAAGAGATTGCATGACGTTAGTACAGATACGTTCGAACCAACTAGCTAACTTTACACTTTACATTGATGAACAACATATAAGTTTGAACACACCTAAAAGATGTAAGGGAAGTCAATTAAACTGTGAGCATGCAAAATGGACATAGAAAAATTTCATGACTAGAATCCTTACTAAAATAGTGAGGACAACACCAAAACAATAAGAAAAAGGGAGACAACAAACAAGGAGAGTAGAATGAAGGTAAACTAGGTTGAAAGTCAATTCCATTACTTCTTTAAAACATTTACATCAAAGAGGGGGGAGATTGACATCTCGATCCTTCCCCGAAAAACAAAACGGGCATCCTACTCGAGTTGCACATAACAATTCAACACTATAACAAAGAATAGAGAAATAAAAACAAGGCTACCTTAGCCTAGTCCATAGCTATGTTTCCTTCCTCTTCTTCCTCTTGTTGGCTGACCTCCTGACCCATATTCTCACCTTCGTTACTGATATGCCACATTGAGAGTTGACAAGGACGACGGTATCGGGGTGGTTCCAAGTTTGTGGAAAGCTTTAAAAAGAAGATGGGAAAATGCATGAAAAACAATGAAACTAAATAAGAAAAACCATGAACAATTTCAAGGATGTGACAAACCAAGGAAACTCCATGGACTTACGGCTCAGCTCGATATGACAAATGAGCTATTCTAGTAAGGGTACTCACCATTTAACTTTGCTTAAGGGTTATGATAAGAGTGAAGAAAGTAAGCAAAAGAAATGCTTATGAAAGGGGAAGTATATTCAATATTAGAGTTATGATGATCCCTGTGGCTACATGTTACAAGGGTATTTATACCTAAAATGTTAGGGCATCTTATCTAAAATGGAAAAAGACAAAAAGGGTATTGCTTAGAAGAAGTAATGTACAAGGAATAATAAAGGGGTACAAATGAAAATTCAAACAAATCAATTATTAGTGCAGCATAATCCTTTAACATGGGATTGGATACGTGGCGATAGTTCATTAGAGACACTTCTAGTAGAAACGGACAAATAGTATGGTCAAGATGGAGGTCACTAAGCAGAGGTCTTGAGTAGACCAGGGGACTCCTGAGAAGGTGTGGGTGCTTGGGTTCTCAACACCAATATTACTAAGCTGAAGGTCGGTACGGTTATGATCAAGCATATATGTAAAGGGCCGAACTGTTAGTAGGATAGAGTTGGTCAGCAATGAGGATGAGTTAGGCACAAATACTACTGAAAGATGAGAAGTTATTAGGTATGGTGTATGGAGTTGGCCGGCGGTGAGGATGAGCTCAGCCTCAGTAGGAGTTGGCTGGAATAGTAGATTTCACTTTGCTAATCCCTCGAGACCTTGCGCTCGAGACCATTATGAAACTCTTCACATCCATAAACCGAAACCACTACCATCCACTCACCTTCAGTAACTACCTACGCATACAGCCCACAGCCACAACCAGCAGCCTTTCACTAAAAACCACCTAATCCATCTCCAAACATTGAGGCGCTTAGCTTAACCCAACCTACCATACCCCCCCTGTCTAATCCTAAACTCCCAAATTCGTCTTCACCACTATGTAAAGGCCATAGGATTGAGCCAAACCATCTCCGTGTGACTGTTATTGTTGAAGTTAGGGACAACTTGACCTATGATCCAAAGACCTACGTCTAAACCTAAGATTAACCTAACCCGTATGCTCGCTCAAGCACTTGGTCCAGCCTTGTTTTGATTTTGGTTTATGTTGTGTTTTATATTTTGTACTTTTTTATTTATTTATTTTTGTAACTTATTGCAATTGTAAAAAAAAAAAAAAACCAAAAAAAGGAAGAAAAATGAAAAGAAGACAAAAAATGAAAGAAAAAAAAAGAAAAAGTTTTGTTTTGTTTTTATGTTTTAAAGAGAAATTAATAGTAAGAAAATTAGATAAGCAAAAGAAAAAAAAAAGAGATAAAATAAAATAAATAAGTAAATTAGTAGATAAATGGGTTTTACCACTTAGAAAGTTACTTTTCAAATTAGGGCCTTTTAGAACTTCAACACTCATGTTAGTTGTCTCATTTTTCGCTACATAAACAAGTTATATATCATATTTAAACAACGCAAAAGAATAATAAGAAAGCATTTAAGAAAAAACTATCCTAAGTGCAATTGAGTTAGGTTTGAAATCAAGGAAATTCTGTAGTGAACATTGAAGTGGACTCTTTCATTGTTACACACAAACATCATCAAGTTATTTTAAAATAATATTATTGAATTTGTATTAATTATTCTGATAGATTGTTATAGCTCCAATAAATATATAACATAGAAAGCATTCTATAAAATGTGAAGTTTTATTATAACAAATACTCATGGGTAAGTTTATCTCCCCTATAATCTCTCTTCTGGATCCCTCCTTCAAAATAACTCTATTAAAAAAAAAAAAAATAGAAGCATGCTTAAAAGCATATAATATATAATTCTTTGAAGGTGCTTAAGTTGTATATGACTACTTCTAGCAACACAGTAAAATCACAATTTGACACACGTTCTAATACATTAGAAGAAAACTACTAAATGCTTTAAAAAAATAAACAAACCAATTTAGGATCTTTTTATAAATTTTCAAAGTAAATTAAAATGATCATGAAACTTAAACCTTACTTTTTTCTAAAATAAAAGAGATCAACTTGCTAATGTTTTTGGAAACAAACTATGAAAGTTTGATCTTAAATGATGGATATGTAGGTATTTGTAACAATTACGAGATGACTTAAAATATGAAAAAAATTATTTTTCCCACTTTAGATAATTTTTTTGACAAAGATAATTTTTTTGACAAATGTTATATTTTACTTGTGAATTAGTTAAATTCTTTAAAGAATATTTTTAAAAGATAAAATATAAATTTGGAAAATTAAAAAGTAGTACCCATTAAGGGTTTAATAGGATAGCCTCCGGATCCAAAATCTTTAGTTTTCAAAAGCTCTTTCTTAAAAATCAGTTTTTTAAGTAGACCAGTGTTTAGGTTAAATCGATCTACCCAATTCATTTAACCTAACTCACTTGTTTTCTTGACTTCGGTTGGGGGATGACTCTAAGAATTTTCAAAATACGTTTAAAAACCAAGTTTTCCTTAACTTCTAGTTGAAGGTTAGTATTAAACGGGTTAGGGTTTAATACTAATCGGGTTAAGGAAAATAATAAAATTGGGAAAAAATCAAGCTCGACACCTTTCATGTAGGTTAAATTAGATTTGGGATCAAATCCAACTGGTTTTCACTCAATTCTCTCTTAGGTTGGTAGGTATTGAGGTTGGCAATGTTGAAGGTATCAAAGACTCCATAGTCCTCGAGTAATTCCAATCAATAATCATTGTTGTCAATCTTGTAAAGTATTCTAAAGGGACCTTCAGCTCAGGTGGATAACTTATTCCTTCTTTCGTTCAGGGACCTCTACTTGCTCAAGTGCAGTTACACCAAATCTTAGGTTTGAAACTTTGCTAACTTCCTTCCTTTACTCCTTTCTCTCATTTTCTTGGCATCTTGGTCAATCTGCCAGGTAACTTTCTCATAGATCTACTGCAGTGACTATGCTTAGGCTCTTGTGCCAGGGTCTTCTTGCTCGAACATAGGTACATGGGTGTAGTTAAGGGGTAGCTTTAGATTGAAGCCATAGACATCTTCAAAGGGTATTTGCTTAGTGGTGTTGTATATAGTGTGGTTGTAAACGAATTCCACCACAAGTAAACAAACATCTCAATTTGTCAAATTCTTCACCATTATAGCTCAGAGTAGTGTTCTTAAAGTATGATTGACTACCTTTGTTTGGCTATTTGTTTGGGGGTGATCAAAAGTGCTGAATAGTAGTTTAGTCCCTATACAACGCTAAAGAGTTCTTTAGAAATGGCTCAAAAACTTTGAATCTTTGTTTGAGACTACACTTCATGGTACACTATGTAGTCAAACAATTTCTTGTTAAAAGAGAAAAGTAATAACTAAAGCATCATTAGTTTTAGAGCAGAGCGTAAAGTATACCATCTTACTAAATCTATTTACAACAACCATCACAAAATCCTTTCCTTGGGTAGTTTTCGATAATCCGAGAGCAAAGTCCATGCTTAACTTAGTTCAAGGTGGGTGGAGATAGTCAAAGGCATTACTTTCTCTTGTTTGGCTCGGCATTTGGTTCTCTTGTAAGTAGTATAGCTCTTAACAATTTGGTGCACATCTCACCTCATCTTTAGCCAAAAGAATCATCTACTTAACAACTCATACGTCCTCTTCTCTCTAAAATGTCTAGAAAGTCCTTTAGAATGAGCTTCTTATACAAGTAATTCTCTTAAAAAACAGGTTAGCACACATAACTTGCCTCCTCGGAATAGATACTCATCTTCTACGTGATAGTCATCCATTGTCCTTCCTTCGACACATCATCCAAATATAGGACCAAAATGGGGGTCCTAAGGATACTATTCTTTGATGCTCAAAAACCTTAACAATTTGGTCTACAACTCAATAAGGAAAATATGTCTTTTCGGTAAAGCATCGACAACTACATTATTCTTGCCTTGTTTGTATAGAATCACAAAGTTGAATCCTTCGAGGAATATAACCCACTGCGCTTGCTACTTCGATAACTTGGTCTAACTTCATAGTTACCTTAAAGATTCATGATTTGTATAAATGATAAACTCTCTTGATAATAGATATTGATGCCATACTTAGAGTGCTTGGATAAGGCTTAAGAGTTCTTTGTCATACATTAAGTAGTTGAACCGAAGTCTGCTTAACTTCTTGTTATGGTAAGCAATTGATTGGCCTTCTTGTATCAAGACAGCGCTTATCCCAATGCCTAATGCGTCACATTTGAGCTCAAAATTTTTCTTGAAATTGGGCAAACTTGAAATCGATATTTTTCTTTGTTAGCTTAGTAAGGGGTGTAATAATGGCACTGAAGTTTCTAATGAATCTTTGATAAAAGGATGTCAGTTAGTGGAAACTTCTCAACTCAACACAAGTGATTGGAGTTGGCCATTCGATAATAGCTCGGATTTTTTCATCAATTCACAAGCCTCCTTTATCAACTACATATCCTAGAAATACTACTTCCTCTTGGCAAAAACAACACTTCTTCAAATTGTTGAATAACCTCTCGGCTCGGAGTACATCAAGTAAGGCATGGAGATGATCGGAGTGGCTCAACAAGTCGATACTATATATAAGGATGTTGTCAAAGTATACAACGATACACTTCTTAATTAGGTTTTTGAGCACATGGTTCATCAATCTCATGAAAGTACTCAGGGTATTTGATAGGCCAAAAGACATAATCATCCACTCATAAAGTTTATATCGAGTTTTGAATATAGTTTTCCACTTATCTCTCGGCCTCATTTGAATGTGATGGTTACTAAACTTTAGATCAATTTGCTAAAGACCTTAGCTCCACTCAGTTCATCCAACATGTCATCCAACTTGGCGATAAGATATTAGTACTTGATTGTGATCTTGTTCATGGTTTTATTTTCCACGTACATATGTTAGGTACCATCCTTTTTCAGCATAAGGAGCGTCGGTACAATACAAGGGTTGAGACTCTCCCTCACATATCCTTTTGCTAATAGCTCATTGACTTGTTTTTAGCTCATCGACTTGTTTTTGGAGCTTAGTAGCTTGTTTGGGGTTCATTCGATAAGTTGGTTTGTTCGATAGGGCGGCGCTGAGTATCAAGTTAATGTAATGTTCAATGCCTCTAAAAGGGAGTAATACTTTAGGCAACTGTTTAGGAAATAGGTCGGCATACCTATCCAGTAGCTCTTTGACCTCTAAGGGTAACTCAATATACTCCTTCAATTTTAGTAGGCACCTGATCAATAGAAAAGTTAGTATGTTAGCCTTAATAGCTTCTTAGAGCTCGACTCTACTTAGAATCAAAGTCTTCTTGAGTCCTCGAGCAAGTTTAGCTTGCAAATTAGCGTCATAGGATTCAAAGTGATCCTCGTTCCATCCTTCTCAAATACATTGGTGTTTTTGAATCTATCATACATAAACCTTTGATTAAAAAGCCAAGGTCTACCTAGTAATACATGAGATGCTCACATAGGTAGCACATTATAGAGAATTTCATCAAAATGATTTCCAATAGTGATTGGCGGCAATACTTGTTGAGTGACACATAGTACTTCTTTCTTATTTAGCCAATGTAACTTATGCAACTTCAGGTGTGAGCTAGTCGGCAACTTGAGCTTTTTAACCAGGTTAGCAGATGTGACATTAATGCAGCTTCCATTGTCTACTATAAGCATACATACTTGTTCTTTCACCTTGCATGTGATGTGGAACAAATTCTCTCTCTGCTCCTCTTTAGTAGAGGGTTCCAAGCTCATCGTATGTTGGACAACCAAAGTTAGCTTGTCTAGATCTTCAACAAACACATCTTCTTCAACCAGTTTGGCATTAACCTCAATCTCTTTCTCCACTTCTTTTTCCTCCTTTAGCTCCTCATCTGTGTTGTCTATTTCAATCTTTGGCACATCTCCTTTAATGATCATAGTTTTTCTGTTGGGACATTGGGCAGCTATATACCTAAACCTTTGGCACTTAAAGCAGTTAATTTAGCTTGTTTTTCTCCCAGATCCTTATCTCTTCTAATAAGTTCTTGATGGTACGTCACCATCAATTGCTTAGCTTAGCACTTGCTAAGGTTAATAACTTCTTTAAGAGGGTCAGCTTGATTGGACTAGTCAACTCATTAGAGGTTGACTGGGCTTATTCCTCTTCTACCTTTCTACTCGTTAGGCTATTCTTCTAACCTCATATAATGTAGTAAACTGTTGAAGCTCTACGGCATCTTGGATGTTGCCTCTCAATTAAGTGAGAAATTTAGATATTGTTCGGGCTATTGGTTCATTTATGTAGTAAACTGTTGAAGCTCTACGGCATCTTGGATGTCGCCTCTCAATTAAGTGAGAAATTTAGATATTTTTCGGGCTATTGGTTCATTTACTTCACATTAAATCATCAGTATTTAAAACTTTTAAACATATTTATCAATAGTTTGACCTCCTTGTCTCAACTCTTAAAGTCAAGCAAAAGTATCTTGCAAATAGGTATGGGCATGAATCTATTTCTAAGTATCCTCTTCATCTTAGGCTAAGTATTAACTTCCTTATATCCTTCTTGTTTCCTTATAATTTGGGAGTTCTTCCACCACATTGCGACATAACCTAGCAACTCTACAACAATAGTCCTCATTTTTTCGTGGTTTTCATACTAATAATAATAAAAAATACGTTCAACCTTCTCTTCCAAATTCAAATAGTGATCTACATTCCCAAAACCATTGAAGCTTGGAATTTGAAGCTTCATGTGGTCGGTAGCTTGGGGTACTCGAGCTTGCTCTTCTTCCACATTGTGCTCTTCTTCTACATTGAACCTTCTCCTTCATAATTTATATCACCTAAGTCAATCTTTCTTCGTACTCATACTCTTACTCCTCTACCTTGAGCTTTGTTGAGCTAGGATCTATCCTCTTATAGGTTGAGTGACTTAGGGAGTATTCTGCATGGCCTTGGTAAGTCGAAAGGCCAATGTATGAATAGTTATGGTCAGATCGGCTATAAGGTTAGCCATCTCATCAATTCATTCATTTGTACTTTTAAGGGTGTTTAAGGATTGTCGTTTATGGTGGACAATACCACTATTGTCATCTCCATACCAGTGTTAACACTTGAATCCATCATTCTCTTTTAAAAAACTTAGTAACAAGCTCAAATTCTAAGAAACAATAGGTACGGTTCCTTTAAGCCAAACAACGTGCATAAATACTTACCTACAAATGAAAGTTCAAACTAACTGTGGATACAACAACTATCTCGAAAAACAATGAAACCATTGAAACTTGCTTTGTTTTCTTATGCTCAAAATAGGATAAAACAAAGTATACAATCACAGCAAACCACTATACCTTGTATTTACTTAAACACTTACAGCTAACTTCTATGCAACTACAACAAACGACCACCACAAACACTACTACTTAAGAGAGCTCAAACATAACTTACCAAAACAAACATTCACTTTGATACTATGATGATATGCTGCGTCGAGAGCTAATAAGGACAATGGTATTACGTTGGGTCTAAATTTATAGAAAGCTTGAAAACGAAGATGGGAAAATGTGTGAATAACAATAAAAGTAAACAAGCAAAGCCACGAATGACTCCAAAGATGTCATGCACTAAGGAAACTCCATAGACTCACGGCTCAACTTGATATGACAAATGAGTTGATCCAATGAGAGTACTCACTACCTAGTCTTACTTAAGGGTCAGGATAAAAGTGGAGCAAGTAAGTAAATGAAATGCTTAAGAAAGGGGGAATATATTCAATATTAGAGGTATGATGATCACTTTTGCTACATGTTACAAGGGCATTTATACTTGAAATATTAGAGTATCTTATCTAAAATGGAAAAGATAAAAAGGGTATTGCACAAAAGAAGTAATGTATAAGGAATAAAAAAGGGGTACAAACGAAGATTCAAACAAATCAATGATTAATACAGTAGAATCCTTTCACGTAGGGCTGGATATGTAGTGATAGGTCACTGGAGACGCTTCTGGTAGAAATAGACAAATGGTATGGTCAGGATGGAGGTTGCCTAGAAGAGGTGTCGAGCAGATCGGGGGACTCTTGAGAAGGAGTGGGTGCGGATGGGTGCTAGGGTTCTCGGCACCAATATTGCCGAGCTGAAGGTTGGCACAATCATGATCGAGTAGACATGTAAAGGGTTAGACTGTCGGTGGTGCATACTTCAGGTTAGCATTCGACTACTGAGAGATGAGAAGTTATTCGGTAGTCATATGGAGTTGGTTAGCAGTAAGGATCAGTTTGGCTTCGACAAGAGTTGGCTAAAGTAGTATAATTCGCTTTGCTAGTCAAGTTAATGGTTTGTAGTTTGATTCTTATTAGTTGCCATCGAATATTTCCTCAGTAGAGCCCTTTGACAACACCTTTACTTCCCTAGTGTCAATAGGCATCGAATCATCAAGCTAGTTCAAGAAGGTTAGGTCTACTTTCAGGAAGTGCTTATGAACCTGCTTTTGAACCTATTCAGCCAATGCAAATTTGGCATTACTCATAGCCCTCTCTACAAAGGGGTTGTTGAGAGTTTTAAAAAAAAGCTCCTACTTTAGCTCTACAAATAGACCCCTCCTTGCTAGTAGCTCGGTGATAGGAATCAACCCCTTAGACCAATTACTTGCAACCGAGCTAGAGGACTCCAAGGATTCACTTGAAGGATGCTAGTTCAAAGCCATATCTAAGATGAAGATTCCTATTTCAAACTAATCCACTGCCAACTTGATTGTAAGGCCCTCACGTATGCCAGACCTGCTCTTACCCAGTAGCTGTGTTATAATAAGACATCTGAGAGGTAACTCCAAGACTATTTGAGCTGAGCTCCTGAGCTCATTATAAGCACTAAACCCCAACTTAAGCTGACTACTCTGTGATAGGATTGATTGGGCTCTGACCTAATCCAGATAAAGTCGGTCCCTAACTACAGCCTCTCTTCTCTCTTTTTTGCCACCTTGTACCATATTTTTGACATTCAACCACCGAACGACACATGTTTTCTAGTATGACTTTCCGAAAGGATTCTTTACTTTCCTATACTGAATATTCTTTGTCTTTTTTACCCTTTTTAGTATGTATTATGTAACCAAATTGTAAGAATACCTTTTTTTTTCATACATATAAAGTAACTCTAGTGGCTGAGTATATAAACCCCTACTTAATTGTATGCAAATAACAATCAATATTAGATTATCATTGAAGTTTCCTTTTAATGCGTCTCCAGGGTCAAACATACAGAGAAGCACTACAATGAAACAAATCGAAAAGAAACAGAAGAAAGGCTAGTAAAACTCGGGCAACTACCGAATGGATATGATGCACCACTCGATCCTACTCAGCCTATAATTTACTAGATATGACACATCGGTTTGAACTGAAGGGTCACTCGCTACTACTCTTTGCTAAAGGGAATAGATTAGAGTTGAAGAGTAATGAGAACACTAAAGTTGCGCAGAGGATACTAGAATAATTTCATATTGATGATTCTCTATGTACAAACAAATAGGGGTTTATGTACCCGTCTACTAGGGTTACTTTACATATATGAAAAGACAAAAGGGGTATTCTACAATTAGGTCACATGAAACATACTAAAAAGGGGTAAAAGAGACAAAAAATATTTAATATAGAAAAAGAAGGAATCATTATGGAATGTTATGTCAGAAGACTCGTATCATTTAGTGGCTGGATATTGGAAATATGATACAAGGTAGGCGAAATAGAAAGTACTGGAAGTTAGGGGCTGACCTGATTTGAACCAAGTCAGGGACCAATTAGTTCTGAAAAGAAGTTAGCTTAATTTAGGGTCGAATGCCTGTGGTCGGATCGGGAGCTCACTTTTGCTATTTTTAGGTTGTCTTTTGGGATAAAGTATTGTTGCTAATTAAGGGTAGATTTGACACAAGTAAGGACCTAAGGCTTAGGTCAATAGGAGATCAATTTAGCATAGGAATCCCTATCTTAGCTTTGGTTTCGAGCTAGTATTTTCCAAGCAAGTCCCTAGAGTCCTTTAGCTCGGTTATGCATGATTAGTTAGAGGGGTTGATTCCTATCACCTTTGAGCAACCTTAGTGTTCTCATTAATCTTTAACTCTTATTTATTTCTTTTAACAAGGAGTAGTGGTGAGAAACCTTTTAGTTTGAATTGGTGAGTTAAATCCGACAAATTATAGGTTGAGTAGAATCAAGTAGTGTGTCATATCCATTCAGTAGCTGCTTGGGCTTTGCTAGTTCTTTTCTTTATTTGCTTTCTGTTCGCTTCATTGTGGTGCTTTTTCATATGTCCTACCTTGGAGATGCATCAAATGACCTCCTTTTATACGAAATTAGCCTAAGTATCTTACCAATTCTTTCCTCCTCCCCTTGAGCTCGGCATGCAGCTTCTACACCTCCTCCTTCGAGGCCCTGGCTAAAGTTTGGGCCTCCATGAGATCATTTTATCACTTCTTAGCTTGCCCCACCAACTGCTGATGCTGGCGCTTTAGATCCCCATATATGGTCGATAGATCACCACATTGCCTCTTCTCCTCTTTGAGTGCCTTATGGAGCCTCTTTACCTCAACCTTAAACTAGCCCTTCTTAGATTGTTAGTACTTGCAGTTAAAAGTGAGCGCATAGCCCTATAGGTTGTATAGTTGCAACAATGCAACAAACATGATGTCAGTGAAATGATTAGGTATAACACTTAAAAGGAACCTTAACAATAATGACTCACCTCGTTATACCTTCGAAGCAGTTCTGTAGAGGCTTCAGTATCACTCTTCTAAGCATAGAGGTGCTCAAATCTAGTGTAAAGTTGATTAATTAGCTACGTAGCTCTCTTAGCTAAGTCTATAGAAGGCTTAGGCTCCTATTGCACGATTGGTCACTCGTCACGAGGTGCCAACTGAATCGGCTCTTCATAATCCAATATGTCAATAGCTTAAACACTAGAGTCCTAAGGGGTCATTTTGGAATCCTCCTGTTGTTCCTGGGCACGGGAGTTGCCTTGAGTCCACCAATGGCACCTCATTAGTTTGCCTTCATAGCTATAGGCTCCAACCCCTTCACCTTGTTGAGGCTCCATGACCTGCATAGCCTGGCCTGCCTTACCAACACTAGCATTTGCCACAGCAAGAACACCGATAGGAACCCTATCATTTGCAATCTACATGACATCTTGAATGGTCTATTACTTGGGCCCCTTCTTCTTTTTGCTCCTCTTAGGTTGGGTAACCCCCATTCCCCTATATGGTCAGTTCTTTCCTTTTCTTATTGGCCTTCGCTACTTTCTTCGTATGCCTAGCCTTGATGGCAAGCAACCTCTCTTTGACTTTGTCTACAACCACTTGTATAGCTACAATCACAAAATCAACGTAATAAACTAGAAGTAAAGTACTAACACTAATGAAGTTGATGATGCGTAGGCTTAACATCCCTATAATAGTGACGATGCGATTTGACAGGTACCTTGCCACTCCCCCTTGGTGAGAGTTAAGAGATACCTGTCTCAAACTTGAAGAGTCCTTTGTCCTTGCAATGCTTTTGGCTAACAATTAATGGACATAATTTCTTCTAGTTGGGGAGGTCCAACAACTCTTCCTTTGCCTCATCATCCTTGGCCCCCTAAGTAGTTTACATGCTTGTTCTAGATGGGTACCATCCAAGTCATTAGAAAGTTTGGATGCTTCAATGTTTGAATACGGAAGAAATATTCCTTCCAGTGATCCACCTTGCTTGGAAGCTTGTCAAATACCTTTAATTAGCCACCTCGACTAGAGATATAGACCCAGCCATTAGGTGCCTTCTTTACTTAAAACAGATGTTTGAAAAATTAAGCTGTAGATCTTCACAATTGCTACAAGCAAACAACCTCGAAACCGAGTAGCTGCACCTAAGCATTAGCATGTGGAGAGCCTAAAGCAATCCTGAAGTAATTGAACACTTTGATAAAAAACTCCAAGAATGGCAACCACAATCTTAGCTCAAACGGCTTTGCATACATACCGAATGATTGCTTATCCCTTATTTCGAAGGCCCTCTTACTACTTATGGGTAACTTCACTTACCATCCTAATATATCCCTTATTACTCGATTGACTAACCTCAATTTCGCCTCATCTTCCATAAAATACATACGGGCACAAGCCTTCTCATTATTATTGGTCGTACATAACGCCTTCATAGGTTTCTTATCCTCTTTATCAAGTGCATACACATCTCAAGGCCTCCCACTAACAAAACCCCTTCTCTCATGCTACGTAAGCAGTATACCTGCGCTTTTACCATTGCCATTGCTACCATCACTAGGGGGGGCAGGGGGGTAGTGGAGGGGGTGGAGGTGGGAGTAGGGTTACTACGCCTTTTGCAAATAATTTCTTTGTAGTCTTCATTGATCTCTCTTGAGATTAAAGCACTTGAGTACTCACCTTGAAGATTGGAAGCTCCTTTACCAACTATTATTGCCATATAAGGCCAAAGAAAAGATGTGCCAAAGAAGTCTCAAAAGTATTCTCTAGACAAATTTCAACAAAGTCTTGTTAATTCCAAAATGAAAGTGAAAAATGAGGCCCCAAGCACTCTTTTTATATAAGCAAACCAAAGAGGAAGATGAACAACGTTCCCCATTACTGAAGAACATACTAATTGTAAAGACGTGCACTAAATCTTGAATGTCCACGTATCCCACTCCTTTGGCAAATGGTCTGGATTGATCCATGTATGTGGATTGACATGGCAGTGCATATGTACGCAGCCCTTCTTGAGAAGGCCATAATTGCACGCTGCTCTTCCCAAGGGTCATCATGATAGCTTAAACAGTCTAGTGGATACATCAATCATGTCGAGAATGGGTCTTATCAAACATGTTAGACGTTGTATTGCCTGGTGGATAGCTTTGACCCCTTACTTGAAACTAAGCCCTCCTTACCTCAAATTGGCCTTCCTAGTAGATGTACTCTTCTCACATCCTTGACGCTAAGAATAGTGGGGGGACAAGTGTTGATACTCAATTTTGGCCTAACACAAGGCTTAATTTTAATGAAGGCCCAAAGGTGCTTAAAGGACTAAGGTGCTCAAAGGACTAAGCCCCCTACCTTCTCTAAGCGTTTTGCCCTACTTGGAAGCCTTCGTGACCATTAAACCCCGTTCCCATTGACAAGCCAAGCACATGGCCTTAAAGAACTAGGTAAGCACCCAACGAGCATCGCCTAAGAGCTCGCTTTACCTATGAGGTCCTTGCCATCTAGTCTGAGCATGAAGGGTGAGGACGTTCATTGACCCTGCGAGCTCCATTTAAGGCCCAATTCACTACTTATAGCATGCTCGAGTCCTCTCCTCCTATCCTCTTGCTCTTTTCTTATCTCTAGCATCAACATCATACCTCGGCTCATTAATCACACTTTGTGTCCATATTACGACTGACACACTTAACATATTCTAACGTTATCAGGGCACCAGATTACAAACGTGGTTGCCAGCATGGTTATAGCTGACTATTCTAACGTTGTCAAGGCATCGGATTACAAATGTGGTTGCCAACATGGTTGTGGTTGACTATTCTAACGTTATTAAGGCACCGGATTACAAATGTGGTTGCCAACATGGTCGTGGCTGACTAACTCCTAAAGATACCCTATCATTTCCATAGTGCATATCCCTTACCCATTGCCTTGTACAGATAGGTCTTAAGCCAACACATATCTAGGTAATCTTACTTCTCCATACTATAGATAGTGTGAGGGGCCAACAAATAAGGGGATCGACTCCTTAGATCCATTTCTATCATTGAACTTTCACACACAAGCACTTTCTCGCTTAAGTACCATTTCTACAGATCAGTAGTGCTTGGCGAATGCTTGGCCCCTTATTCTCTTGTCCTCCTTGCTAACTTGTGTGTTGAAGGGCCATTGTGGATATGCCATCTTTTATTGGCATATTTAATCTTATACTTTCAAATCAACTCGCAAGATTTAAAATAATATCTTGTTGAAACTTCTATTAAGTTTGTGTCTTGAATCTATATATAATTCTATCATAGAAGAGTATTTAGGTAAATAAATGTAAAAGGGGCTATGTTTGGATTTATTTTGTATTTTTCGGTGTCTAAGTTATTTCACATTATGTCTCATGTCTTAGATTTTGAGAGAACAATTCCACATGTACATACCTTAGCATTGACATGTGTTAAGCTTTAGAACCTATTAAACTCCATAATAAATACACACAATTGCCCGTCTCACATTAATACACCACCATTAAGGCATAATACATGGCTTATATAACTCAATTAATATCCAATACATAATACTGAAAGTTTAGATACTTAGTTATAAAATGATATAAATTTCATATACTAAATAAAATATAATTCTCATAGTTTAGTATGAGAATATACACAAGCCATCAATTTGTTTAACAAATTAGATTAATTATCTATTAGCAAAAAGAGGTGGAAGCTTTCTAATAGTAGTTACACTTAAATAGTATGACTCTTAACATCTTATTATGAGGTTGGTAAGAATTGGATTAGAATTGGCCAAGTTATATTTTCGAGCCATTTCTTACATGGTTTCTTGGACCCAATTAGTCTAGTTCATAATTGGTCTATGTGTACTATGTAGAGGGTTGAAAATTACCGTTTTAATTATTAGACCAAGCCAATTATTTATTTAGGGTTTAACTCTTTAGGTTAGGTGGCAAGGCCTAAGGATTCCGGTCTACACTTAGGATAATTAAGGAAGAATTGGCTTGGTAGGCTCGAAACAAAGATAATTGGACCTATCTATTCGCCTTCAACTTTTCTTAGGTAAGCTCATGTACTCATGAGGAAAGCTATTAGCCTTAGGCTCATTAATTAGCTCAATTAGAATAACCATGAAGTGAGTAAGCTTGATCTCATCTATTGATTACTAAGATGATTTGATGAATGCAATTATGGCTAAAGCCTATAAATACCCAACCTTTCCTCCTTATTTGCAACTCTTAGAAAGATAATTGTGAAACAACATGGCTTTGCGAAATCTTTAGTCTTTAAGATCAAACAAGTAATCTAAGGAAATAATTGATCTTATTCACTTAAGTAACAAGGTGTACATCTCCCTTAAGATTGCCTTTTTTATCATTTGTACATTTGAGACACTAAGATTACTTGCTCCTCCTCTGTGCCTCATTCTCGCCTAATCATCCCTTCATGCGTCATCCTTAATTCACTTCTTTGAGCCACGTGTAGCATATTATTCTTGCAAGATGTACGTAATTACTCCAGTTGGACCCTTACATTTACATGTTACAGTCTGTAATCTGGAAAGGAAGTGGGAGTGTTCAACTTGGAGCTTAATGTGAAGGAAGTGATGTTGGCAAGTGGTTTGTTTGTGGGGTTGGGTTTCTATTAAGGCGAGGTTGGCTTCGCATAAGCAAACTAGTTGGGAGTTGATACTACTTTCTTGATGATGGCTATGGTAGGTCGAAACCAGTAGAGAAGTTAGGCCTCCAAATCATATGGAGGATGGTGACAATATTGGTTGCTACTCTTAAAGGTAGAATGGCTTGGAATAGTCATAAGAAGACAGGAAGGAGAAAGACTAGCTTTCCATCTGTAATACGAGTAAATATGATGAGCTAAAGGATGGTCGAGTATCACACGGGTACATAAGGAAAGGGTGAACCTCTTTGCCAGTGATAAATGACATTAGAGTACGAAAAGTTTCAACCCAAATGAGTCATATAAATACTACCCTATGTGCTTAATGAAAAGGTTAATTCTTATTAACAATTAGGCTCGTGCGGATGAAGCTTGATGGTAAGAACAACCAATAGGTAGAGGACATCGTTATTAGAGGGGGCAGCTGTATCGTGAGCAGCATTATAATAAGACTCTACCTTAATCCTAAGAAAATCAAATGTACTTCAATAGGTAGACTCTATCGTTGGGCCACTTAGCAAGAGCAGACCTCAGAGGACAAGAGAAGAGGCTAAAGGAGAGGGTAAGGTGATGCATGTGGGAGGCTTAAAGTCCTGGCGGAGATAATCTTAGCGTAGAGTTAGGCAATGGAGGAATAGGGTTAGTGATTCTAAAGGGAAGGGTAGTTATGAAGTGTTGGCTCCACAACGAGGGTGTTATGGATTTAGGTGGGAGAGAATGTCACGGTCCATATTCTAGAAGGAAGGTGGGGATGTTTAACTTGAGGCTTAATGTGAAGTGAGTGGCATTAGTGGGTGGTTTGTTTGTGGGGTTAGGTATTTTCTTAAGGTAGGGTTGGCCTCCCATAAGTAAACTAGTTGGAAGTTGATATTGTTCTCCTAATCATGACCATAGTAGGCCGAAACCAGTAGAGAAGTTGAGTCTCCCAAACATATAGAGGACGATGACAATGTTAGTTATTACTCTTAAAGTTAAAAGGGCTTGGAACAATCTTAGAAAAATAAGAAGGAAAAAGGCTGGCTGGCTATAAGTTGACACGCCATTTGCAATACAAGCAAATATGATGGGCCAAAAGATGGTTGAGTGTCACATGGGTATATAAGGGGGGATGAACCTCTCAACTTGTGACATACACATTACTACTACAAATAAAGAGGAATCTTCTTATTTTGGAACTTATTATATCAAATGTGATTAAAAACACAAATAAATAATTAGCTTGAGTGAAAAACCGTCTTCCTAATATTCGATACATTTTTATCCATGTAATTGATCTATGTGTCTTATTAAAAGGTGGCTTTAAGGACATTTGTTAAATGAAAAGAAAGAACTTCGGTATAAGATTAATCATTATATCTTTTAAAAAAAAATTTACGTGAATGAAAATGCTATAATTTTGTTTTTAATCTTTAAACAAATGCATTATTTTCTTACATCTAAATGCATGGTCAAGGTAATAATAGGAACCTTAGGTTCTTTGTTTCTTCTTCTTGTTCTTTTTTTTTTTTTCTTTAATTCAAATAAAACCTTAGGTAGGTGGTTGAATAAAAACGAAACTTGATTCAAATATAAAAATTTGTATTTTTTTAATCAACAAATAAAAATCACATCAAGATCTTGATACAATCTGGGCCTTTCATGTTGAATTTGTTTAGGACTTTTATGATGTTGTGCGTTTGTTTTCCAATCCTCATTCATTTAGATTTATTTTATCAATATTATATGTACTTATATTTTTATATGTTTATTGAATGAAATTTACGTTCCTTAAAATAAGGGGAAAAAAAAAAGGAAAAAGACAAAACAATTGTGAAAAAGATTGGAAAAGAAAATTAGCATTCTTTATCCATACCCATAATTGCTTAAAAGGACAGACAAAATCAAAGTTGCACGATGGATATTGTCGTACAAGGAAACAGCAAAACCATACTGAGGCTGTCCATCATCTGCCTTTTTCAATTCAATCCAACCCATATCTTACTGGTTCTTCCCTATTCCTTCCTATATATTCAACCCCCACTACTGTTGTTCACTCTTATTGTGATTGGGCTTCACTTGGTAGTCCAAAGCCATAACTTTGTTAGCATTTGAATCATTAGTGTCTAGCTTGCCATGGGTTCACTCAACAATTTAACTTTCACCACTGTTTTGGTGTTCACTTTGGTGAGTATTGTTCCAAAACAAGTCTTGGTTAGAGGTTCATGTGATTTTCCGGCGATCTTCAACTTTGGTGACTCAAATTCAGACACCGGTGGCCTCTCCGCCGTATACGGCCAGGCGCCAGAACCCAATGGGGAGTCGTTCTTCGGCAAACCGGCTGGTCGGTACTGCGATGGCCGCCTAGTGGTGGATTTCATAGGTAATCCAATTTCTCCTTGAATGTTTCTGCGTATATTGATTGTTAGATGTAAAACAAAAAACTTAATGGTATTTTAGTAATAATGTTTAGACAAACTTGGTTTCCATGTTTTGTTTTGTCTTTTCAATCGGCTTATATTAGTTATTATTGGGTTCAGCTAATATGTGTTTTAGGACACTTTATTAAAGATTTAAAAAAAATAAAAACACTTCTCGTTCTTCTAATGATACATTTTACCAGAATAAATGTATGAAAAAAATAATTATTTTTTATTTAATTTCATAACAAATAGTTATAAGTGATATAATATATGGTATGAAAAGGTGCATTACGTCTATGGAGAAACAATAAATTCAGAAATTATCATTTTCTCCAAATTACCTAATGGAAATAATATGACTTCTTAGTTTAGTTTGAGGATCCCATCAGGGGATAATTACATATTCCTCTCCTTCAATTGCATTTTTGATACAGATAGATTACCTAACTTTCACAGTTTGATTTTGAAATTATGGAAACAACCTTATATAATTACTAGGCATTTAAATCTATTAATAAAGGAACCATAAACAGCATGATTTTAGAGTCTTAGTGCCAACTTGAGAAATATATACATATGTGCAAAAGTTGTTAGGAGGAAAAATTTATACTACTAAAATTAGGGGCTACATATGATTATAAGTTGATGAAAGATTTAATTATTAATATTTATATTTTAATTAATTTTAATTTATACTATTAGTTTAATTAGTATGATCAATCAATATAGTGGTTTTCCACGACTTTAAAAAACTCACGCAACTCCTCTATAATTGTAGATGGTTACCTACAATTGTCGATAGATCTTGCAATTTATATTTTTGAAGCGGATTATGATGTTTTATTTTATAAAGAATAGTTGGTGGCCATATTTCAAAGATCATGTAACTCTCTTAGGTTGTGAGAGACCATCACATTATTTGATCATATTAATTAAATAAATAATGTGAATTAAAATTAATTGAAGTGTAGATGATAATATATATATAATTAAATAAATCAAAACTTTGAATATATAATTAAAAAAGTTGTTGAAAATAAAATGTAAATTATGACATTAATGATTAGAATTTCAAAGATACTAAGAGTGTTTTTAACAGAGGCAAATGGATCCTCTGCATTTCAATCACGTCCAAGTCTTTTTCTTTTTGGGTTGCATATTATTAATGCTACATATCAATACGTTGTTAAGGTGATATTAAAATAACATACTTAAATAGGCAACAAAGGTAACAAAATTACCCTTAGTTATTATTATTATTATTTTTTAATTATTAGAATAAAAAATTTGAATTTTAATTTATTTCAATAAAAAATTAATAATGATATCATTAAATTACAATGAAATAATAAAAAGTAGGGCAATTTTAAACAACAGTAATAAAACCCACTGACGGTCAGCTCAGCCTTTCCTTTCCGGGGCGTGCAATAATTGCTGGTCCCTTGGAAAAGATTCGAATATCACCTCCATTATATATTCAAGTTCAGAGTTCAGACCGCGTGCATTCTTGGGCTTTTAAAGGAAAAAAGAAAAAATAAAATTTATTGAAATATCCTCATTTTCTTTTACAAATTCTTATTACTGGACAAACATGTCTATGTCTATTTTGTTATGTCGAAAAATGCATTTTCATTAATTGCGTGTATAATGGAAGGTATATAATCTTTTGAATTTTATACATCTTTCAATGCATGTAACAATGGTGGTGCACTTGAGAAACAAACAAGACAGTAGTAATAACAAGGTTAAGATCGCGATAATCATATCTGAATTTTTTTTTTTTCCCTCCTTTAATTTGGTCGACCGGGTAGAAGGAAGGGGATATTCATTGAATCCGACGAGTCTGACGCAGCAGAGTTCACATTCATGTAGGGATTTACAGGGAAAATAATTTCCTCTTATCCTCATCTACCTGAGATATTTAAGTCCAGAATGCCAAGCTTTGCAATTTTAAGAAAACACTGTTTGTACTCACAAAAATTTTAGTGCAATGATTTCGACAGCTATAAATGGGTTATAATTTATGTTTGTTTGGTATTTAACATAAATATTGGGTATCTCAATTTATCTTTCATCATTATAATACTATAAAAAAGAAAGCTAATATGTTATATGGTGCTAAAGGGTCAAAACATCTTCTCTGTTTCATGGTACCGCTAGTAGGGGTAATAGGGTCTAGAGCAAATAATGCAGAGGACTTTGCCCTACATGTATATGATGACCCTATCCCGTACACTACTACGTTTGGAATTAAGAAAGAAGAAAAATAGGAGAATTAAGAAAGAAGAAAAATAGGAGACAAAAAGATAGAAAGAAAGGAAAATAAAAGGAAAGGATTACTATGTTTTTTGTATTGATTAAGGGAAAGAGAAACGAGTGAACTGAAAGGATTATCTTTCAAGATTATATTTACAGATGCTTTAAACCATATGGTTACTTAATTGTTCTAAAAATATTGATAAGATTCTGAAAAATAAGACTATAATTAGAATTTTAATAACTTTCCTTCCTATATCTCTCCAATTTAGAGGGCAAATACTATATCTCTCCAATTTAGAGGGCAAATAGAAAAAAAAAAAAAGTGTAAGGCCTAGGGAAAACATTCCCTCTTAAATCTAATCCTTCAATTTTTCTTTCAATTCCAAAAAAAAAAAAAAAAAAAAAAATCTTAAAATTCACACTTTCCTTCCACTTTTCTCCCCTTCTCAATTTTTTCCTTCCTTTGAAACATAGTGGTATTATTTCGGAATCATCGTGGATCGTCCTATGCAGAATATATGGTTTACAATCACATTTTTATAATATAACAATATTATTATGATTACCATTATCATTTTTTAAGAAAAAGGACAATGCTTGAATATTGTAGATTGTATCCTTATCCTTATCCTGTAACCTATCTTGTAAGTATTAATTTTAAAATTTTGGAATATGAAAATATACTTGATAATATAAAATAACCTTTAAAACATAAGGTAGCTTGTGAAGCTTGTGATTCTATTAATCATTTTTAAGTTAAAATAATATTTTTTGTTCGTGTCAAGATCGGTGTGTTTAAACTATTAGTTAATGGTTGGTTAAAATTTTAACGAATATAAATTTAATGAATGGAAAAAAAGATAAATGCACAAAATATTATTATATTATAGTAAACACGAACCTAAACATTGGCTTAGATTTGTAGATCTAAAATAGTTTGGATTATGTTAATGAGTGTAAAGCTAAAGATACTGAGTCATTAGTTAGGCCAACATGATTGAATTTCAATTACATTTATCAAATTAAATCATATGTATTAGTTATACAAGTTATGTTCATGATTCTATGCATAAATTGAAAAATTATTGGGTGCCTAAAAAATTAAAACCCATAATATATAAAGTGGGAAACCTATCCGATTGTATAAAGTTAGACAAGTTTCAAACCCCATAAGTTTCACCCCAATTGGAGACAAAAGCTTTTAATGAAATGGAAAAAGGTTCTGTATAAAATGGAGAAATGAATTGTTCATGGGTTCCTATTTTCCATGAACAACTTGGAAATTGCATAAATGCTATATAGATCTCGGAAGATAGTTTATGTTTATGCAAGTCAGCAGGAATATAGAGGAAAAAAGGTCACTAAATAATCAAATTACATAATTAAAACATTAGATTGCAACGCAGGTAATCTTTCAATCTCAATAATATGTTTTAAGCAAGCTTTTGTAAAGTTGTCTTACTACGAAAAGCATTCTTCATGGTTTCCAATTGTCCACATGTTTTTGTCCGTGGTGTTCCAGCTGAAGGGCTAGGATTGCCATATTTAAGCGCCTACCTCGACGCAGTAGGTGCCAACTTCACCCATGGAGCCAATTTTGCGACCGCAGGCTCAACCATCAGACCTCAGAACTCAACCCTTCAACAGTCAGGTTTTAGTCCTATCTCATTGGATGTTCAATACAACGAATTCTATGAGTTTCGCCGTAGATCCCAAGTTGCGCGAGCTAAAGGTGAGACTGCACCATTTTTGCTACGCATTTTCGCGATTTTCCATATGGGAAATGCACCATTTTTAATCCGTGTTGGAGAAATATCATTAACATTGGCTAAAAAAAAAAAAAAAATCCCAGGTGGAGTATTTGAAAAATTGATGCCAAAGGAAGAGTATTTTTCCAAGGCTTTGTACACTTTTGATATCGGTCAAAATGATCTCACAGCTGGGTACTTCCTTAACATGTCTACTACTGAAGTGAAAGCATACATTCCTGATTTATTAGAACAGTTCAGCAAAATTGTCAAGGTGAACAAAATCATGCTCTTTGCGTTTTTTTCTTCTTCATTTTCTCTAGTAGAAACAATTGATGCTCTGATTTTAAGAATTTCTAATAGTTTAATTTGTGTTTGTAGAATGTATATAGTCAAGGGGGTAGGTATTTTTGGATACATAATACGGGTCCAGTGGGTTGTCTACCGTATATCATGGACCGTATACCGATCCTTGCATCACAAGTAGACGATGCTGGCTGTGCATCACCATTCAATGAAGTAGCTCAAGAATTCAACCGGGGGCTAAAGAAAGCCGTGATGCAATTACGCGATGATTTGCCAAAGGCAGCTATCACATACGTTGATGTTTACTCTATTAAATATGCTCTCATAAGCCAACCAATGAAGCATGGTGAGTGCTAAATAAAAAATACGTTTTAATTGTCTCCATCTTTAATTTGGGCTTTCCTTTGCTTGGATCAAGAGGCGTTGGTACAACGATTAAAGTTTAAACGTATCAGATTCGACGTAATTTTTTACTTTCTAACCGGAAAATACTGATTCAATCAAACTTATGATAATTCATTGTGAATGTAGGAATCAAGGAACCGTTAAAGACGTGTTGTGGTCATGGGGGAAAGTACAACTACAATAGGCAAAATGGATGTGGGCACAAGATCACAAAACATGGAAAAGAAGTATTGATCGGGAAATCATGTAAAGATCCTTCAAGTCATGTGAATTGGGACGGGGTCCATTTTACTCAAGGGGCTAACAAGAGGATTTTCGACCACATTGTGGATGGCGCCTTGTCATACCCTCCAATTCCATTAACAATGGCTTGTTATAGGCAACCACCGAAATGATTGATTTAAATCACTTTTGTGTTTTCAAACAGAGTCATGGGGTTGGGAAAAAAAAAAAAGTGTCACGGGAAATTCTTTAGTCCTGTGAAATAAAATCGAACGATGAATTGGGTATAACCAATACTATTTTTTCTCCCCTCGTATACGCTTATTGTCCTTCCATATTAGCTTTGGTTTGTTCATATTTTATTTTTTGAAATATGTTCCAAGAAAATCCATAATTTTAGAATAAAAAAATGCATTAGTTGACGTATTTCCCTAATAAATATAGGAAAACCAAATCATACAACTGTGCTTTATGAAGATGTATTGCTCTCACTAGTGCCAAACTCAATAGCCAATATATCAAGAAGATTTCATATAATTAAATTAGTGTTAAATTCTAATTATCTGTGGAAAACCAACTATAGATTATTAGACATTACCTAGAAGCCAATTGAATGAAAAAACTTATCTACGAATATGTAAAAAAATTAATTTAACATATAAAATTATGGTGACCATAAAAAGACGATAGGGATTGCTGTTGGTATTTAGAGATATGAAGTCCATCCCGAGCTTAATAGGATGCTTCAGGTCCTTATTCCAAAGAAGAAGGGACAAACAACCTCAAAGAATTCCGACATTTTAGACTTTGCACGAGAATATATAGGATTATTACTAAAATCCTTATGAACAAACTTAGGCCATTTTTTGGAGGATCTCATTAGACCTATTGAGGCCAGTTTCATGGTGGTGAGGTCGGTCGCGGATAATGTGGTAAATCTTGAGGAGGTTATCCATGCTCTTATCAAAAAGTTGGGATGGTGTGTTTAGGCTTGACCCAAAGAAAACTTATAACCAGTTGAAGTGGGATTTTGTCAGTGTAGTATCGAGGTGCCTCAATTTCCCCAAGTATTGTAGTGGGCATTTCATCTTGCTAATCGACAATTAGTATTTCTATAGTTTCAAATGGTTGGCCTATAAAACCCTTCTACACATCCAGAGGCCTTAGACAAGAGAATCCAGTTCCCTATACCTCTTTATTCTTATCATAGAAATGCTTAGTAAGTGGATTGAAGACTATATTGAGCTTGGCTAGTGGAAACCAATGAAGTTTAAAGGACTTGAAATTTTTCTCTCCCAACTCTTCTTTATGGACGATATTTTAATTTTTGGAGAGCCACCATGTAAAAATGTGAGGTACATCCTAGAACTTATGGATTAATTTGGAACCCTCTTGGGTTGAATGTCAACCTTAAGAAAACTACAGTATTTTTCTCAAAGAATGTTTTACTTGAGTTGTAGAACCAAATTTATCAATTTATAAATATTAAAAGAAGCATAAATTTTGGGTTGTACATGTGTCTTCTCATGACAAAAAAATACAAATGCTAAAATTCAGACCTAATGTTGATGGCGGCTACAAAGGCTATGATGTTATGTGCTATTATGCTAGAATTATTATTTTTTTATTTTATATTTTATGACATGTAATGATATGATTGAACTCTATAATGTATCTAGTAAGACTAAAAACACTTGTTAATAGGGAGAAAAATCCCTTAACTTAAGGAGTTATACATTTTTCGTTTTTTATCATACATTAATGAATGGATGAATGAAAAAGCTCCTTTTTTTTTTTTTGTTGTTGTTTTGTTCATGTTGTTGTATTCTTCTCTTCTTTTTCTCACTAAACTAAGTCCCAAAACCATCAATTAGTATAAGAGCACTCTTGATCTTAATGGGACTGTACTAAAAAACCTAGAACACTTGAAAGTTATTTTGTCAAAATTGTGAGATGGCAAATAGTGGTAGTATTTTACGTATAGAAAACAAGTACAAAAATCACTCAATCATCGTTGGACTATTGGTCACTCTAGCCTTATCCCTATTTGTTGTTCATTTACTTCTACTTTTCCTATTGACATCATTGTATTATCACATGGCCCTTCTACTTCCTTAGGCTTTTTGCTCTTCACTTTGACATCCTAAAGTTGATATTCAAGCATGTGCATCTATCTTACCAATTTAAAACATTGCAATCTTGCCGTCTATTATTATTTGTCATTAGTAGGATTCTACTGGTGGAGATTAGTACAATTAGGCCTTGTGCAAATATGTAATGGGTTGCAAAAGAGAATACGATGAGGCGTTTCGAAGTATTATCCGATATAATTACTCCAATACTTAAGTTAGTGGGTATTCATAATAGAGTAGGTAAGAAACCTAGAGAGCTTAATGTAGGCTAAGTGTGCAAGGAAGTCAAAGTAAGTTACCATAGAAGCGTTTAGGCTATTTATAGAGAAGGGTTGCCGTAGGTTTAGGAGTATATACAACACATTGACACGTTTACTAAATCTGGTGACTGGGATCGTATATGCCGGTGTGTTCTAAGAATGTAGGAGCGTGGTTTTTGATTAGGTCATGGAGCCTTATTCACTTGGCTTATGACTGTAATGACTATCTTGATGCTAGGCAGAATGCTAGATAGTGTCTAATCCTTATTTGGAGGTTCCTTAAGTAGGTTGGTTACTAAGCTGGGTAGGTCGATTGATGGTGAAGCATGTCAGTTTTAAGCTCAAATGGGTTAACCCAAGATTTAAATAGGTTTATGTGGGCTTAAGAGATCTATGTCTAAAATCTCCTATTAACATTACCCAATTCCAATCTTGTCTAGTAATGTATGGTTATAGCCTTTCTTTTATCTCGTTGATTGCATTTCACATGAGCTACAAACTTTGTTCCTTAATGTTATGAAAATTGTAGTAAATAGACAAGTATTGTCATTGATCAAGCATGAATAACATTTCTATAGCTCTATGTTTATACATTGTCACACAAAGAAAAGATAATTTGTCCCAAACTTGACACAATATAAGACATAAATGTTTGATCAATGTGGTAGGGTTAAGGTGAAAAGATGTGTTAGTTTAACTTTTGTATAAAAGATTTTATTTGTCCTATTTCAAGATTTTTGTACCAATATATGACAAAAGGACAATATTCTTGATATTTGATCATAATTACAAAGGGAATTTTATTGAAAACCAAACTTATTTTGTAAAATAAGTACGATATAATAGGTTTTAACCTATGCAATCCTCTAAAACCTGTGAATCAAAGGCCATAATAAAAAAGATTCATTAGTAAGAAGAAGTTATGTACATAACGAATAGTAAGTGAATGCTAGTAACATTTGAACAAATGGAAGTAGTAGTGTGTAGTTTTTTAAAAGCTACTTGTTTCTCGTTCCCCGATGAAGATAGGCTTAGACCTAAAGAAAAATTCCTGTATTAGACTTAAGGAATCTACAAAAGGGAACAAAGAGCTTTGAGGTGCCAATGGTTGCTTTGGCATAGGGACTTTGATAATCAAATCAGTATTGAGTAAGATTAGTTACGGATAAGCAAGCAACATAAGTTATTTTAGAGTGAAAGAACTTGGATCTTTACCTTAAATGCTTGAGAACTATTTATAGGAGAGATGGTTGGGAATGACAATTATGAGCCTCTCCTCTCCCATAATTTCCTTAATTCCTTCTTAGTCTCCTATGGTTAGCGGTGGGAGAAAAAAAAAAAAAAACTAACCAAAGTGAATTGATCCTTACATTAAACCAAAGCGAACTGAAAATGTAGTCTTTTTGCAATTTGGTTTAGAAAACTCTTAAGCCGAACCAAACCATTAATTTGTGGTTGGTTCGTAAAGATAAACTGAACTAAACTATTTTACAAAAAATATAATAATATTTTACTTGTAGTTAAAATTTTTTTTTATTATAGCATAGCACTTAAAATAATATGCTCATTAAAATGTAAATGTATTAAACTTTTGTTGCTATAATCTAAAAATTATATACATATATATATGTAAGTATGTGTTGACTTAAAGTTTAACTAGAATTATTTTTATAAATAAAATTAGCCATTATTAGATATTTAAAATTTTTTAATTAACTGAATATTGACTTTATCAACTTCTATTATAATACTGATACTTAGGGATACAACTGGAGTAGGTTCGGAATGGGTTTTGTAAAACCCAACTCATCCCTATAAGGTTTAACGTTTCTTAAAACCCTATAAAAACCTTACAGAGTTTTACCTTCTATTTTCAAAACTTGACCCTGTAGAGTTCTTGACTCTATAGAGGTAGGTTTTTATAAGATTCAAAAAACCTTATAGGAGTTGGTTTTTATAGGGTTTATATAGAATTAAATAAAGAATAGAATGCAACAAATTAAATGGGATTAAGATTATATTTACTGACTTACATAATAATAAAAATTAAAAATTAAATGAGCCGTATAATGTAAAACTTATATAAGATATGTATATTATATAAGCTAAGAGTAAATATTTTTATTAATATATTTTCTTTTATGAGTTGGGTTTCTTATCGAGTTTTTTTGTAATTCCAAAACCTTACTTTAATCGGGTTTGGCAAGTCGGGTACCTTTTAACGACTTGCCTGGTTGCATCTCTATCGATACTTAATATTTTTCATATGATATTATAAGTTATGTAAATACACTTTGCTAAATTACGAAATATGGTTTAATCCGTAAACTAAGCAAAACCAAACGGAAAATTTTATGATTTGAAAAAATTCCCAATCCAAATTATATAATTTGATTTAAAATTATAAAAAACCAAACTCTACTTTTATAATTTGGTCACAGATAATTGTTGTTGTTTCTTGCCATCTCCATATTTAGGTACCTTTGATGGGTTGGACTTAAGGCTTAGAGGCTAAGTGGACTTCACGTACTATCATTACTATTATTTATATTTTAGGCATATATATACGATAAATTATATTTATATTTATATGTTACTTAACAATCGTGAGATAGATGAATACTACTTAACCTTAATAGTAAACTAAAATGGTAAGACCAATTAAACATTTTCTTTAAGGATTTTATGGACTAATGAAATGATTTCTAAGCTCCCGTTAAATATTTGGGATTGGAAGTTAGTCACCCACAAGGTCGCAAGTTTTAACAGGAATTTATATTTATTTGGAATTTTTACGGTTTTATTTATAATTTTTATGCGACCTAGTAAAAAAAAAAAAAGGTACAGGACAATAAAAAAAAATCTTTTATATAAATTCATCCGGGGACAATTCACGATCCAGTCCAACCTAGGATATATTAACTAAACATGAACGTATCTTTACACGTACTACAACCTGTTTGTCTCACTTGCCAAACTTGCCTTCTCCTTATTCTCTAATCTCCGAACTAAGTTGGTCTCTTTTCTCTCTCTCTCACTCATGGAAGGTAGTTTTCTCATTGGGTACCTAATATCCGCTATACTATCATCCGTTTTTATTTCCATATCCCTTTCAACCACATGTGAGTTCCCCGCGATCTTCAACTTTGGTGACTCCAACTCCGACACTGGCGGTCTATCAGCCACGTTTGGGCAGGCTCCTCCACCTAATGGCGAGACCTTCTTTCACACCCCATCTGGTCGCTACTGCGACGGACGTCTACTCGTCGATTTCATAGGTAAAAAACTACAATCTACGTGTCTTGTCTTAATCTGCGCTCCAGTATATTTACATCTAGCATTAATAAAACTAACACAACTTTTTGAGTTCTGAAAAATTTTTAGAACTCTGGGATACTTATTTTGTTCTATTAATCAACTGTTATATTTATCATATAGTCGATTACGTGGTTATAGAAGTTATTGGATGGAGAGATGATGGACTAAACGGTTTCGAATCATGAAATAATCTTAGAATCTAACGTTTAATTGATATAAATATTTAACGAATTACAAAATCTTTAATCCCCTTATATTTTCTTGTTTTTAAGGAAGAGATCATGTTCAAACATCATAATTCAAACCCAAACCCGAATATACCTCCATTACAGACACATTTATTTTATATTAATTACTGATTAATTATGCAGACATCTTACTATGTATACATTCAAGAATCTTGTTTTTTCTTTTTCTTTTTTAAATTTTTTTCCCTTTTTCCAGTTAAATTCAAGAATCTTATTAGTCTTCCTTTTTGTCTAACCATATGCATTCTCCCATGAGTACGGTCTTTTTTTTTTTTTTCCTTTTATTTATTGTTGTCGTATATATTCAGATTTCGAAGTTGAATATGAAAGGCGGCAAAAAATTTAGCTAAACTTCAGGTTGTTCGGTCGACTCGAAAAAATAAACATTAAAATAAAAAAAAATTACCGAACTTGCGTTTTCCCAAGTCAACCATTGCGCTTTTGTCCGTAGTGAAAATATGATAATATGTTATTTAATGATGAATCTAAGGCTGCATCTGGTCTAAATCACGAATACAATCAGTATATTCATTAAAATAAAGTACCCGAAGGGCATCGGTTTGAACCGGAAAAAACCTTAACCACATATGCTACACAAGTAATATTTATACATTTTTTATAATATATCTATTATGATATTATTACAATTATAATATGTTATATCAACATTTATTCCGTTACTTAATGTACCACGTTAATAACATATAACGAACATTTCTTATATGTACCATTTTTACTAAATATATTTTCTATTTGTCCTGTTAAGAACATTCATCCACAATTTAAATTTAAACTTAAACATTTGTTCTCTTGTATAATTTTTTCTATTTAAAAATATCCTTTATAGTGTATGAGTCAATACTCAGATATATGGGGCCATTTACTCATTATTATTCATAATTTTTATATTTATCATAATTCTTCAGATGTGATTACTTTGACTGCTGATAAACGTAAGTTGCCAGCTAGCGATCTAAAAACATATTTCATCAAAACGTAAATTTCTCTTTTTGCTCTTTTTGGATAGAACCGTGTATTTTCGGGCAATACTTAAGTTGTACCTACCAACATTTTATAATTTTTAATACAGTGTAATTTTTGATCATGTTAAAAAAATACATGTGTTTTTAAAACTTATTTTTAAATTACCTTAAACTAACGTATAGTGGCTGTCTTATTAATTAAATAATTCTGGCAGGGCAAAGCTTCGGATTGCCTTATCTGAGTGCATATTTGGACTCAATTGGCTCGAATTTCAGTCATGGCGTGAATTTTGCTACGGCTGGTTCCACCGTCAGACGTCAAAACACAACCATTTTTCAAAGTGGATACAGCCCCATCTCTCTAGATGTTCAACTCGTTCAATTCTCGGATTTTCAGAAACGATCCCAAATATTTCGTGAAAAAGGTAAAAACTTAGTACTGACCGTTCATTACTTACTAGAATTACATCTGCAGACAAGTAAAAGGAACTCAGAATTACATCATTATAGATGGATAGATGTATCAACATGAAAAAAAGAAGATTTATTAGGAGTGACAGACACATATTAAAAGTACCTTAGAATTATATTATAAATGGTATATCGACATGTGAAGAAGGATTTATCATAAATAAGATGCTTTGTGTAATGTTTATGGTAGAAGAAATTCATAAAAATTAATTTATTATTCGTTATGTTACGAAAACTATTTTTTATTTGTTTTTAATTATGATATTGTCATTCACGTGATATATTACATCTAATAAAATCACGTTATTAGTATTTTATATGCTTATATATTAAGTTAATATATATAGTTAACATCTCCCAGGATGATAATCATATATCTGGTTGGTCGGCAGGAGGCATATACGAGAAATCGTTGCCGGAGGAAGATTACTTCTCTCGTGGTTTGTATACATTTGACATTGGCCAGAATGACCTTACGGCTGGTTACAAGCTCAACATGACAACCGACCAAGTAAAAGGTTACGTTCCAGAGCTGATACTTGAATTACTCGATGCCATTAAGGTGATGTTCCGAGTTTCCTTTTCTTTGGCGCTGCTTAATTTGCGTTGTGGAATATATTTTTAACATTCCTTTTCAATATTTATTAGGAAGAGAGAGTTCTATTTTTCATCGAATTTTGGTAATTGGTAGTGCTTGGCTATTAATATGATGGTTATGCTCAACAATAATATTTAGAGTAAATTGAATAGATTTCTCCCGGAAATTTCTCTCGTTGTTTATTTACCACATCGGTAACTTAAATGATATGATAAAATATACTTTTTACATTTGCATGATAAACATGTTAGCTACCGCATATTTAAATAATATGGGTCTTGTATTCATTTTAGGGGTGTAAATGCTTTATTTTAAAAATAAGGGGTGTCAGTGCAATTACGAAAATTTCTAAGGAAAGTCTATGTATTAGTACTTGTAATTTCTATTCTATTATGAATGATAACGTGGATATTAGTATGGAGTATAAGATTAATAAATCAATGAAAAAAAGATAAAATAATGAAGGCGATAACAATCGAAATGAAATTTGATTTTGGTTAGTTTGAGAAAATCATTGTTTAAAGAGTACAATATCACTTTTCTAAATTGAAATTTGTCTATATATTCTTATTAATATTACCCTATTTATAGAAATACATTTCAATTGATTAATTTTTTTAAGTAATTAATTTTTTCTCTTAATACAACTATTAAAACTACTATTACAGCTATTAAAACTAGTATTATAATCTAGTAAAAAGTATTAACTTTTGTAAAATTATATAATTATCTATTAATTATTTATATTTATATTATTACTATATACTTGCATCGTAACATTGTGCAATTTACCCTAATATTTATAGAGAAAGAGAAAAATAAATTTGAAATTATATTTGCCCGTTTTATTGTCGCTTGTCATGTGGCTGCCACTTTTGTCTTGTACTATCATAAGTTATTAAAGGCAACTATTAACTGAACTTCGTGAGATTCCAGACAATCATAAAATTTTGACTTTAACAAACATAAAAAAAATGCTGTGGTCAAAATATTGTGAACATACAATGAGTGAAAGTTACTAGTATTTCTGAAGTTAATAGGTATATTATGCCTATCTTAGTCATCATGTACTTATGATTATATGTGAATATTTCACTTCCCACCCAAAACGAGAACATATTTTCCCCCTTCAAATATAATCACCAAGTTACCTGTTAATTTTAATTTAAAAGAAAAGTAATTATTTCGAGATTACTTTTGAACTTACTATCTTTTCAGAACTGATTGAATACTTTACAGAAAAAAAAAAGTATGAAAGAATATAATAATTTGATATTTTAGTCATTAATAATAAGACCAAGTCTGTACCAATTAATATTTCTATCTTAAGGAGTAATGTCGGTACTCGATAGGTACATAATAGCATTACTTACCAGATAATATTCCAAGAGATATTAGTTTTTTATATCTCCTGAAACCGTGGATCCTTTTAAGAAAGAAATGAAACAAATAGAAGTCGTCATCGTCCAAAATTACATATCAAATTAAATTTAATATGATTAATATATTATTCGTTATAATGTTTCTCATGTAATATAAATTTCAATTTTATTAGTTATACATACAAAATTTCCTTTGAATAGTATTATATGAAATCCATGCAAAGAAAATAAAATTTTACAATACGTGAAAAGCACATCATTTTTTGTGATTCACACGGCACAGTAACTATATATTTCGTTTTATCTTCATAAGGAACGTAATAGGTCTATTAATTTGTTTTAATGGGTTGTGCTTTGTGTTTGAAAAGCTGAACTGTAACACAACCCATTTAGCGTTTTAACGAATTGTGCTTGGTGTTTGAATAGTTAAATCCACAACACGGTCCATTTATTAGTGCGATCAGACGTGTTTTTTTTTTTTTTTTTTTGTTATTTTTATTTTTACAGAAGGTTTATGATCTAGGAGGAAGGACGTTTTGGATACACAACACTGGCCCGGTGGGCTGTTATCCCTATATCTTGGATCGTTACCATCTAACAGCTCCAATTGATAAATATGGGTGTGCAAGCCCATACAATGACGTGGCCCAGTACTTTAACCTTAAACTGAAGGAAGCTGTGGTTGAACTCAGGAAAGATCTTCCTGTAGCTGCTATTACTTATGTTGACATATATACTGCAAAGTACAACCTTATTACACAAGCTAAGGAATATGGTAAGTAACACGCATTACATGCCAACACACATTTTTTACGAGTACTTTCTTTTGCATTGCTCGATATTACATTCATATTAAGGTAATTCAATGTTAGTTAAGGTCGAGAAAGCTAGAAACTTAGAGGCGGTTCGTCTTTTTTGATAGGACTGGACAAGAAGAATAATATTAGACCACGATCCGATCGGATCGGATCCGATAGCTAACGAGGAGTTGTTTGTTTGGTTTTATACGATAAAAGTAATTTTAAATTTGACAAATACCCCCATAAACCTTTATTGATTCTGATTTTTCAAGAAAAATGATGTTATATATTATTAAATAAAATGTTATTTATAACTAATGTTGCCTAATCAAGATTGATCTTTCTGATCCAATCCAGTTGGATTTAATCCCTCTATAAAACTGATTCGAGTCATCTTTTTAACTTTCATTAATGGTGATTTCGGTTTGATTAATTAATCCAACTAGCCCAATTCGGTTTTTATAAGAATCTATCGAGTTTTTCTTAATTAAAATATATTATTTTCTCAATTAAAATATGTTATTTTTCTTATATTTTTTAGAAAATATACCAATTTGTTAAAAAAATAAATAAAAATAAAAAAATAACTAGAAAAAGCTTTCAACTCTTAATTTTTAAGGATATAGGAAATTTTTATTACCTTATAAATAAATAAGTTATATTATAATATCTTTATTGACTCTAGTTTAACCTCGGTTGACTTTTTTTATTTTTAACTCCTTCTTACTCTCAAGTTAATCTTTTGGTTCGAGTTTGACAATCTTGTTTATAACTCTTTATCAATATGATTCACCGGTCATAATGTAAATGAGATGTCATCTATCTTTTGTAATATTAAAGTCAATAAACTTTTGATGTTTTCCATATTCATATTTATAATGGAAAGTGTTTTTAATTAATATACAATTGAATTTTGATATTTTGGAACATACACGTATGTTCTAAATTCTCTTTTAAAAAATCATATCCAAAGAAAGGTATGTGCATAAAGATGAACCAAATCACTTGTTTTTACAATAGTTTGGGAATTTGTAATCCTAAATACTTGAAAGTTTAATCAATCAACTCTAAACATAAATTGGGGCTTAGATTATAATATCTAATCGTTAAAATAGAAAGTTATATTTTTTAATCCATTTACCTTTTCTCCCCCCCTTGAAAAATATAGGATTTGAACAGCCTTTGCTAGCATGCTGTGGCCATGGTGGCAAGTACAACTACAACAATGCAAGGAGATGTGGAGCCAAAATCAAGGTGGATGGTAAAGAAGAAGTAATAGCAAAATCATGTAAGGATCTATCCATTAGGATTAGTTGGGATGGTATACATTTCACTGAGGTTGCTAATAAGTGGACTTTTGACCAAATAGTTGAAGGTTCCTTTTCAGATCCTCCTATTCCATTGGCAATGGCATGTCATGCTCATATGATGGACCATTAATTAATCAATATGATTTTGTCATCTCTTCGTTATCTTGGTTTAATGTAGCTAAGTTCCTTTGATCTAAATAAAGAGATAAAGGCAGTGTTGAGGTTTTAGTAAGCATCACATTTTCGACTTATAAAATTAATTTCAAATTTCCCTCTTTAGATGTGGAGGCAATTGATCAAGAAGTAAGCTGATCAACTAATACCCAATAAGGGCCATTCGGGACCAATAAACCTTTTGCTTTTAGTATGTCCAATTTTATTTGTTGATTTATTTATTTTTGCTAGCATTTTATCTAGAGTTTCTTTTGATAGTCTTATGAATACTCATTTGTGAGTTTTGAAGAAAAACTTGTTGTCAATATTATTGAAATTTCCTGGCGAGTCTTCTTGCGTATTTTCTTAATTAGGACTTATTTGCATAAGAGTTTGTAGTTTGGACTACAAATCTATGTGTTGTTCACTTTTAGTGCTACGCTAAGTGGTGCTAGCAAATTAGAGCCCGAGTTTCTGGGGCTTATTTAAGAGGTTGGAGTGGAAGATGCATCTTTAGTGCCAACTTTTAGCAAAACATCATAACCTAAGGATTGATCATTTTGAAGCCTTCCAAAAACTGTGCAAACAAAAATCAGAATTGTGATAGGGAAATTGCAGTAATTGCTATTGTGGTTATCTATAAAGAAGTTTGGAGTTTTATAATACGCCAGACTAATTGTAAAAGTCTACAAGAAGGTGCAAGGCCAGTTGACTACCTTATTTAGTCCATTAATTAAGGGCAAGTTGGGTCGATCATAGCTCTTGATTCCATAAACATTAAAAATTTTCTCTTGTTTTATCATTCAAGTAATTCTTCTTTACTTGTTGAGATTTGAGATTTGTCTCTATGACTATTTTAGGTTGTTTTCTTTTATTTTAAACTTAAAAGTCATGGATGTCTTTCTTATTTTGTAACTATATCTACTTATTTATCTTTAGGGATGAAAATAAAACCTTTGTTTGAACATACAGATTAGATTTATAAATGAATTAATTAAGAATCATATCTTGTTTGCCCTAGATTGGAAAGAGAATGTAATTTGGTGGGTTGTCTCAAGTACTCACACTTAGGAAAGGTACGTCTTTAGCCAAACTACGCTCTTATACTAATTGTAGCTCATTTGTACAATGTTAGATAATAGGCTAAGATAAAAGTGGCAATGGGAGGAAAAATGGCTAATAAGCAAAGTCATTAAATTTTGGACTTGTTGTAAGAGTATCATGATCATTTTGAAGAGTGAAATTCAGCACCACTTAGCTGAAAGTACAACAATAGAGTTCCTTCCTATGAGCAAGCTAGCCTTATTAATCTGAGGCCATATCAACATTCAACTGCTCAAACGCTATTCTTGAGGGAATGGTAAAGGAAATGTAGAAGAATGGAATTATTCATCCTTGTCTTAGTTGCTTCTCAACCCCATACAATGCTAGTGAAGGAGATTGTTGTCAAACTAAAGTTTTAAAACTAAGTAAACTTACCGATTTACCCCAAACTAGTTGATTTGCAACAAAATGGTAGGGTTTCTATTATTATTCTGCAATAGAGACTTAACCCTCTTGTATGGATTGGGGTTCCGTTCAAGGCATCATTGAATACAACCTCTTTGATGGATTAACAGGCTCAACCTTCTTTTATGGACTTGTTTGGTTTGAGTTTACACCATTTAAGAATGGTATTAATTAGTACCATAAAAGAAATTGTATGTAATATAAGTGTGGCTAGTATTTGCAATTGATGTACTATTGCTATTTATATAAGTGCATTTCTTGTCACTTCTACAATTTTTAACATATGACAATTAAATAAGGTTTAAACTTAGTTGTCTCAGAAACCAAAAGGAAGATTAAAAGTTCAACTAATAACCAGCTTATCACAAGGTCAATTGTTGAGAGCTTTAAACAAGATAGTTATGCTAGTAAACCTAAAGAAGATTAAAAGGCTTAACCAATAACCTAAAAAGCTCGATTGTTGAGAGCTTCAAACAAGATAGTTGTGCTAAAAACCCTAAAGAAGATTAAAAAGCTCAACCAATAACCATCTTACCATAAGCTCAATTGTTGAGAGGTTCAAACAAGATAGTTGTGCTAGAAACCTAAAAGAAGGTTAAAAAGCTTAGCCAATAACCAGCTTACCACAAGAAGGTTAAAAAGCTCAGCTTATAACCAGCTTATCATAAGCTGGTTATCACAAAAGCTTAATTGTTAGGAGCTTCAAAACAAGATTAGTTGTGCTGCAAACCCAAATTATCACAAAAGCTTGATTGTTGAGAGCTTCAAAACAAGATAGTTATGCTACAAACCCAAAAGAAGATTAAAAAAGCTCAATGATTGTTGAGAGCTTTAAACAAGATAGTTGTACTATAAACCCAAAGAAGATTAAAAAGCTCAACTAATAACCAGCTTACCACAAGCTAGATTGTTGAGAGCTTTAAACAAGATAGTACAACGGATATCCTTTTAGATGGGTAATTTAGTATTGCTAGTAAACAGGCAAATGCCAAACACAAGATAGTAGATGGATTGCAAGTAAGAGCTACTTGCAAAAGATTGAAGATCTCTTCGCTATAAGAGAACTTCATATATATATAAAAACAACAATAATAATATGTGATAGAGAGAAAAAATGAAGAATTGTCACTAGGCAATTCATCAATGTTACCTTTGTTGTTTACCATAAAGGATGTTATCATAGATAATTGTTAATAACTACAATCTCAACCATCAAAAGGCAATGAAGCAGATCTACACATAAAGTTGGGAAGAATATGACACCGATGCCAAAGTAGGATAAGTATTTACAAATTAACATTAGACAATTTTGTGAACATCTATATAAATAACCCCTTGCTTCTTAATCAAACAATATAATGGCACAAGGATGTTATAACACAAAGTATGCATTAGCGACCTATAGCAGCTTCTCCACTCCAGTCATTGCAGCAAGACTTGGATCTTTTCTCTTGAAGTTGCTTTCAAGCATTCCACTTTCCAAATTTTAAACCTAAAGAATTACCAAGTATAGATACAAAAAGTGTACCTGTTGATTCAAAAGCTATTGGCATTGAAGTGCTTTAGATAAATTACCATCACAGTGATATCATCCAAACTACCCCTACTGGTTGCAAGATCCACAAGCTCTTGACAAGCAGTTACAAGCCATGATGACGCAAAACTGTTGTTAGGGTCACAATTATCTTGATCCAGGCATTCATTTTTTATGTTTATTCTCTTCGTGATCGAGATTTTTCTCAACTTCGATGGTGGACTATCATTCTTAGAGATGAAATTACCACTAATTGCCATGTGTTGAATCGGTTTTATACAGCTAGGAGACAGAGTTATTCTTGGTCGTTGCTTAACCAGGGAAATCCTTCTCAACTTTGCTGAGGGGCTCACATTTACACACCCATACTGAAGATCATTCTCATCTTTGAGGACATCTGTTGCATGCCTCATTTTCGTTTTACTCAACTTTGCTGAGGGGCTCACATTTACACACTCACACTGACTTTTATTCTCACCTTTGAGAAGATCTATTGCATGCCATGTTTTCTTTTCACTTATGTACACATGGCGAGTAACTATATCAACCGCTTCTTGGTTCCCCACCTAAGCAACAGTAAAGGATAAAAAAATCAATTTATAGCAAGAGGGGTTGAATCTTCAACTAGGTTGAAACTGCATCATAGTGTTACTTGCTTAATGGGAGGGTGCAGTTCAAGGAAAGGACAATCTAGGCTTTGATTTTAAGCTACCTTTTATCAAGTACTGTCTAACAGATCAAGCAAGTGAAAACATATTATACAACAACGAAAGCATACTGAAAGGTGAATACATCTCGGGAAAATGAGCTTGAAAAGTTAAAAGAGAAATGGAAATCTTAGAATGCAGGGAAGGAAAAATATAACTAGTTTCTTAAATTAAAAACCCAAGGATATACTGTCTAACAGATCAAGCAAGTGAAAACATATTATACAACAACGAAAGCATATTGAAAGGTGAATACATCTCGGGAAAATGAGCTTGAAAAGTTAAAAGAGAAATGGAAATCTTGGAATGCAGGGAAGGAAAAATATAACTAGTTTCTTAAATTAAAAACCCAAGGATATTTAGCAAGTGAATGATATTCTTACTTTTTCCCAAAGTCCATCAGAGGCCAAGATAAGGAATTCCATGTCCGGCGCTCGGCTGAGGATTCTCGTAACAGGTTCTGCTATTACCCAGGGTTTTAAATGAGCATCTCCAATGCTTCTAGAAATGGATAAAATGCCATGGACTCTCCAAGCACCTCGGTGCACTTCCACAAAACCTCCCTAAGCATTGATAAGCAAGAAAAGTTAGTTTGACGGTTCCAATTGCCTCAGCTTTAATCAAACAGTCATTAAGGACCTTATCCTCTATTCTTTGTCGTTCATCCTCTCGTTCAGCTTTGTGATCTTTTGTGAGAGCTTCAGCCTTTCCTCCTCTAGAAAGAACAGCCCTGCAGTCTCCAACATTTGAAACAACAATCTCCTCTTCTTCTATTATTGCTGTTACGCAGCAGGCACCACTGCCTAAACCCTACATGATTCACAACGTGGAGAATTAATAAATAGATGTTGGATAATTAGATAAACGCAAAATAGATAAACATAAAAAATTTATGTGTTTACCATCAAAATTAATAAATAAATATTACATAATTACGAATTATATAAAAATATTATTGTTATCACATATTAAAGGCACAACATTATTACATGTACATAGTACTTTTAACTATATTACATCTTCAAGATGCGATTTTCAGATAGTACCAAGTTTAGTTAAAATCACATCCTCTTAATGTAATATTTATGTAATTACTATTATCGTCTTCAAGATACATTTTAGTCTTGGTAATCACATGATTAATTTCTTCTAATTCATATTTTTGTAATTTTGTTTTTTAAGGATTGGTAGACATGTATTACACTTTCCAGGAATCATTAGGATTAATTCATGTTTGTGCATCTTCACTAGAAGAAAATTTAAACAAATCTAGTGTAAAACCTAATAAGTCTACATGGTATAAAACTTTATCGAAGCTTGATTTTTTTCAGTTAATGCAACCAAGAGCCCAAGATAACCACCATTTTACATAATTGTCCTAAAGAAAGCTTTAGGTTACAGCATCTGGAGAATAATGGCTTTCAAGAAAAGAAAAAAATGGGGAAATTGTCCCAAAAATGACAAGCAAAAGATGTTTTTCATCGCAATGAAAATTCCTTCCCAGGTTTCCAAATACAATGACTTTGGCCCTTTCTTATTAGAGATTGTCGGAGATACTGTAGCTTGATGTATTGGATATTCCCTCAGGATATAATCTTGCAATCAACTGATTTTTAGTCAGGAGTATCTAGCCAAAAAGGGAAATTAATCTTTGTTCTACAAATCATTAGCATCACAATGTCACTTAAATCTACGTTCGGAATCACAACCGTTAGTGGTAGCCATAATACTCTATATATAGATATATATTTCACCCCCAGCAAGACTTATGAAGCTATGAAACAAAATATTCATGATAACTGGTAAGGTACATCAAATAAGTTTCCTACTTTTAATTCTAGAAATTTTGCACCAAAAATGCATCCAGCATTGGCCACAAGATATATTATAGGCTTGCAAAGCTCTTTTCTCACTCTTGTTTCTCTTGATAAGCTTGTATATTCTGTTTCTTTTACTTTATATGTAATTCATCGAACATTTGGGAACAGTGCTTGAATAACAGAACATCAACTATTGCCGATGAGAACAAATTCAAGAACTATTAAAATTTGGACCTCTGTCTAGAGATGGATAAATGGACAAGGCATGTCTACTATCGCTTGACTAGTGTAACGATACCAAAGAGAAATGGAAACCAACAAACTCTTATGGAATCACCTGTTTTAAAAACTCCTCATCAGTTTTCAAGTACCCAGCTTTAACAGCTTCTTCTTTAGCTAAACTCGTGTCACAATTCTCGATCGATTTCAATATATTTACGTGCAAATGCTGTGCAACGAAATCCACAGCTTGTCTTCCTCCATGTCCATCATATACACCGAAGAACCCCTGCATTTATATCGACGAAGTTCCAAATGCAAAAGAAGCAAAGCAGACCAATCAGCAATTATAAAACGCTCAAGAACTCCAATGTTTTAACAAGCTTGCACTTATACTATCTTTATATTATTAATTAAACAAGCGTGCTGCTTTAAAACTTTAAAGTTTGGATCCGCAGGTTTACATTAGGACAAATTGCATATAGAAACCGACCACGGTGCCGACAAACTGTAAATTTCCATATAACCTCCCTATCTATCCAGGAAAGCTTTTGGATTAAAGCAATGATTTTTGGTGAAGTCACACTTTAAAAGTTTAAGTCATCTAATGGATGTGTTTGCAACTATGGTCGCTTTCCTTATGCATTTCACTGTCTATCATCTCAATCTTATTCATTATAAAAGGAAATTCGGTTCCAAGCTAAAAGTATAAGTAAAAAACAACGTTTCAAAACGATACAGACTGCACTCCTCGTTAAAACCGTGAAGAATAATAATAATTCATAGAAAAAGGTGTTGAAGGAATACTTTGTTTGGATTGCCATCTAAAGAAGTGAGTATGGTGTGAGTATCTTCCATGAACTTCTTCTTTCCTTTGAGGGATGAGACTGCAACTCCTGGAGAACAGAAACAAACGGTGTCGTTCTGGGGAGAGACATCTTTGTAAGTGAACTTGTCGAGTGCAATCTCATGAAGGACATCTGGGATGTTGAGTTGCGTGGGTCTCTTTCGCTTTGCTGAGGAAGAAGAAGAACATGGTAGGCTAAGCATTGTCTTCTGTCTGTGTGTGTGTGTGTGTGTGCGTGAGAGAGAGAGAGAGAGAGAGAGAGAGAGGGGTATCTTTCAGTGTGGTGTGTGTTTTAAGTTGAGATGTTCAAAGAGAAGTAACGGTCGTTTTTTGGAGCCGTTAGATTTAGAAAACATTTCACCCGTTTGTTGTTATAAAATTCAGTAGGTAGGTGACGATCCGATCGAGATGTCCACTGAACGGTTTTCACGAGTATGTCTATGCTATTAAAATAAAATAATATAATATACTATTCTATTTCTAACTCTACTACCATGTAATATAGATACGTGGAAAGTTATAAATATAATTAGGAAATTTTTAAAAGAAATTCCTTACATTTTTCTTCTTTGCCAATAAACTTCTTTTGAAAAGTCAAATTTTTTTTTTTTTGTTACTTCGTGTTTTTCCAACCCTATGCGCCCAAAACTCATACTAATATGAATTGTCTTTTCTTCCGTATTTATGTTTACATGAATAATTGATTAAGAGTATCAAGCTTGATTTTTTTTTCTGATTTTTAATATTTTTTTTAACTCGATCAATATCAAACCTTAACTCATTTAATATTGATTATCAACTAAGGATTAAAGAAATCCAGTTTTTCTTTTAAAAATTATTTGAAGTTATCACTCCATCGAAATCGGAAAAAAAAAATTAAATTATAACTAATTTGATGGATTAGTTATAATTTAGTTACCAAATTTTCGATAAAAACTAATTTTTAAAATGGTTTTAAAAATAAATATCCAAATTTGAGAGCTATCCTATTAAACTTTAAACAGATATCACCTTTAACTTTTTAATTTTAATTTCATTTTTCAAAATTACCTTTTAAGAATTAAACATCTAATCATACGTAAGTAATATCTAAAAAAAGAGATCATTGAATTATTATTAATAAATATAGAAAAAAAAAATTTTATATATTTTAAGTCGTTTTGTATTTGTATACAAATGTCTAAGCACTCGCTATTTAGGATAAAATTTTTATAGTTCATTTAATGAAATTTTATTGTGTTGGATTCATTTTATCTTTTATCTTTTGAAAACATATCGAGTTTACGTTTTAAGTAGATTCGATTTTATTAAGAAAGATTTAAAGATTTTAATTGAATTTTTATTTTTGGAAAATTTTAAAATAGTCCTAATTTCAAAAAAGTCTATTTATTTTATTTATTTGAAAAACAATTTTCCTAAGCGATAAAAACATTTCTTTATTATCTTTTAATATTTATTATTTTATTTTAACCAAAGCATAAATAAATAATACTAAACTAAACTCTTTTTTTTTCTTTCTCTTCTTTTTCTCTTTTCCCTTCTCTTTCTTCTTTTATATATATTTATATATATATGTATACATATATGCAATTACAATAACATGAATCAAATAAGTAAATGAAAATAAATAAATAAATAAAAAGAATAAAATCAAAGCTGGATCGGAGGATGGGTTAGATGCGTGGGTCAGGAAGTTGGGTCAGACGGAGCATGGTCAGTCTAGTCGGATCCGAGTCCGACCCGTCACGTATACAGCACATGTGTGGAAGGATGGAGAAGCATGGTAGCGATCATGGTGGTTCGATTCAGAGTGTTTCGAGGTGAATTATTTTGAGGGAAAGACCTTTTTTATATGGCTTTTATTGGAGATGGGGGCTTTGCCCAAGCGTCGCAGCTATTGGTGGTGGTTTAGCGGGTTTCCCAAAAGTCGTTTGTGGGTGGTGTGGAGTTGGTTCGCGGACGGTGGTGGCGGCATATGAGCAGTAAGTCGCGGCGGTGTTAGTTTGGTGTTTAAGTGAGAGGGGCATTTTGAGTGTTCTGACGAGAGAGAGAGAAGCAGTCTTGGCTTTCGACAATGGTTGTGTCGAGAGAGGGTGCGCGTGCGACTGATGTTGTGTAGCATCGGGTCTGCGTTGGTGTCTAGTCGGTGTGGTGGCAAGTCGGGGTGGAGATGAGGGTCGAGTGAGCCAGAGGTTTGGTGCGATGTATGTGTGTGGTTGCTGTGCTCGAAGGTGGGTTTAGGCGATGATCGAGAAAGAGGGGATTAATGTTGGCTATGCGGTGGGCGTCGGGTTAAGTCAAGGCGATGGATACAGGCTTTAGGTTTGGTTGGGATTGGGGTGGAGTGTTACTGATGGGGCTGAACAGGGGTGGAGGCCGAGAGAGGGGAATGGCGGATCTGGGTGCTGTTCGGCGTCATGGATTTGTGCGAGGATGGCTATGCGTTAGCGTTGGACGTTGCAGCAATGGTGGGTGAAGCATTGGCTATTGGATAGGGACGTACGGTATGGGGGCTTGGCTTGGGTGGAGATTAGCGAGAGAGAGAGAGAGACCTCACCAGAGAGAGAGATTGGTCGCTGTTTGAGAGATATCCGAAAGGATGGGTCTGCTACTATAGTGTGCTCGAAAAGTGATTGCTTGAGAGAGAGAGAGATCGTCTCTAATTTGTGTTCCCCCGCCCCGTCCTATCACTGTGTATTTGATTCAATGCCCATCCGATTTTTCCTTTTTTATTTTCTTTTTTCAAAACCAATTTTGATCGGATTAAATAAAAGTAACAAAGCTAGATTAGACTCAAATTGCAGTATTTCATGTCTATTTTGCAATTTCACTATTAATTCGGTGAAATTGTAATAATAAAGGACTTAAAAGTAATGTTGAAATTGACTGACTATAAGGAAAGAATGAGAAAATTTGGAGAAAATGTGGAAAAGGAGGATAAAGAGGAAGGAAAGGAAGAGAAAAGAGACTGATATGGCGCTAGTAGAGTTGAATCAAGTTATGCCATGTGTCACGACATGTGGCAGAGATGCTAACATGTTCGTATGCTATAGCAATGTGTCTTGTGAAAAAAAAAAAAAAAAGCTTTTTATGTCTTTAGTAAGATTCAAATCCAAAACCTCAAACTAACTCAATACTAATACTAATGCTAATGCTAATGCTAATGTTTATCTATTAAAGCGTTGGTCTGTACCTTATTCATATGTACAATTAAATTACATAAATGGATGATATTTGTTTGGATTAGATTTGAATCCAAGCCTAAGCTCAAGCCCAAGCCTAATGTTTTTCTTTTGAACTTGATTTAAATTAAAAAATCCATTCTATTATATTATCTAAAATTATTATTTATCTATATTTCCTAAATTTTCAAATTTTCTGTTTTTTGCGACTTTTTCAAATTTTCTATTTTTTTGCATTTTTTCTAAATTTCTTATTTTTTGTAACCTCCTAATTTTTCAAATTTTTTTTTGTATTTTTTTCCAAATTTCTTTTTTTTTGTTTTTCCTAAATTATGATTCTTTACCTTATCTTAAAAATTTAAAAAACTAAAGAGGGGAGGGTAAAAACGGGGTATCTACAATTGTCCCTATTTATGGTGAAGTTTGAGTAAAACTTTATTATAAAGACAAAAAAAAACACTATTTTTATCTCAAGGATGACTTTAACTTAGAAAGCGCAACAACCAACTAACTATCCTAAGTTTGGTCTACCGGGAATTTGATGAATAATGAAAGGTAAAAGAGAAAGGAGGTGCTCTAATAGCTAATCAAGAAACTAAAAGGAGAATTTAAGCTTGATTGTGCCTTTATAAGCTGACTAACCTAATCGAACGGGTGAAGTGTTCTTTGAGCTGGATAAGATCCTAGAAAGATATTGAAAACTTAGTTGTGTTAAGATGAAATGGGCAAAGCGCTCCTTGAGTTGGTTAAAATCCTAAAGAGATGTTGAAAACTTGGTTGTGTTTCTATGAGATGATTAACCAAGATGAAACAGGTGAAGCCCTCCTTGAGTTAGATAAAACTCTAAAGAGATGTTGAAAACTTGGTCGTGCCCTTTTGAGTTGATTAACCTAGGTGAATGGGTAAAGCATTCCTTAAGCTGGCTAAGACCCTAGAGAGATGTTGAATGAAACGAACGAAGTGCTCCTTGAGCTAGTTAAGGACTTAAAGAGATGTTGAAAACTTGGTTGTACCCTTGTGAGCTGACTAACATTAACCTTAAGTTGGAATTGATTTGGAAAAACCCGATCATGTTCTTTTAAGCTCACTAACTTAGGTGGGTGTGTCTCTAAGGGACTAGCAAACCGGAATTGGAATCGATTTTGAAAAACCTAGTCGTATTCTTTTGAACTTACTAATTTAGGTGAATAGGTAAAGTACTCTTTAAGTTGGCTAAAACCCTAAATTGAAACCTGGTAGTGCCTTATTGAGTTAACTGACCTAGGTAGAAGCGTCTTTTGGGGACTAGCAACCCTTAGTTAAAATTGATTTGGAAAAACCTGGTTGTGTTTTTCTAAGTTCATTAACCTAGGCGGGAGCATCTTTAGGGGATTAACAACTTTAAATTGGAATCAATTTTGAAAAACTTGGTCGTATTCTTCTAAGCTTACTAACCTAGGCAAACGAGCGAAAGTGCTCTTTGAGCTAACAAAGACCTTAAATTGAAACTTAGTAATGCCTTATTGAGCTAACTAACCTAGGTAGGAGCGTTTCTCAGGGATTAGCAACCCTTAGTTGGAATCGATTTAGAAAAACCCGATTGTGCTTTTCTAAGCTCACTAATTTAGGCGGGAGTATCTCTAAGGGAATAATAACCTTAAATTGGAATCAATTTTGAAAAACCTGGTCGTATTCTTTTGAGCTTACTAACCTAGGTGAACAGGTGAAAACGCTCTTTGAGTTGGCTAAGACTCCTAAATTAAAACTTGGTAGTACCATATTGAGCTAACTAACTTAGGCGAATGGGTAAAGCATTCTTTAAGCTAACTAAGACCCTAAATTGAAACCCGGTAGTGCCTTACTAAGCTAACTAACCTAGGTAGGAGTGTCTCTTGGAGATTAGTGACCCTTAAATTGGAATCGATCGAAGGTGATGCGTCTTCGAGGTCGGATATACGAAGAGGCACCATAACGAAATGAACCAGAAAAAAGCAAAGAAAAGGGCTAGCAAAGTCTGGACAGCTGCCGAATGGATATGACATACCACTCGATCTTACTTGGCCAACAATCTACTGGATATGACATACCGGTCTGAATTGAAAGGTTACTCACCACTACTCTTTGCTAAAGGAAATATATAAGAGCTGAATGATAACGAGAATACTAAGGTTGCTCAAGGTGAATAATTTTGTATTAAAAGTTGAATGATAATCGTATACAAGAAAGTGGGGGTTTATATACCCGTTCACTAGGGTTGCTTTACATGTATAAAAAGATAAAAGAGTATTCTACATTAGGTTACATAAAACATACTAAAAGGAGTAAAAGAGACAAATAATATTCAGTACAAAAAAGAAAGGATTATTCTGAAACATTGTGTCAAAAGATACATGTCGCTTGATGGCTGGACATGAGGGATATGATACAACATAAGTGGAATCAAGAATACGTTATAGTCAAGGGCTGACCTGATCTGGATTAAGTCAGAAGTCAATCAATCTGATTAAGAAGTTAGTTGAATTGGAGTCAGGCATCAGTGGTCGGTTGGAGAGCATGGCTTAACTAGCCTTTCCTGGGTTACCTTCTAGGTTAGGAATTTGCAGCTAGGCAAGAGCATGTTGGATACACGTGAGGATCTGATAGACAGGTCCACTAGAGGTCGGATCGGGATAGGAGTCCCCATTTCGGCTATGGATATGGTTGATCTTCTTCAAGAACTTGAATGGGCCGTTAGCTTGAGAAGATAGTTTACTTTGTCTTAAGTGCGGGAATTGCTCTCGGTTAAGGTGAATTCATACTAAGTCTCCTAGCTGGAAAGAAACAGTTCGGTGGCTTCAGCTACTAATCTCTTATTTTCTCTGATTGAATTTGTCGATCTTCTTTGTAATGGACTGGTGCAGTTCATGTAATTCTCGAGCTCGATTCACTCCGAATTGATTTTCTTTAGTAGCTGCTGGGGTGCTGATCATATCCAGGGGAATGGTTAGGTTAAGGCCATAAACGACCTTGAATGGGGTCTTCCTTGTAGTACTATGGACAGTTCGGTTGTATGCGAACTTTACGATTGGTAGGCATAGATCCTAATCCCTCAAGTTCTTCCTTATAATAGCGTTGAGTAAATTGCCTAGTATCTTATTCACCACTTTAGTTTGGCCATCAGTTTGAGGGTGGCTATTGGAATTGAACACTAGTTTAGTCCTAAGTCTCCTCTAAAGAGTCTTTCAGAAATAGTTCAAAAATTTTGTGTCCCAATCTAAGACAATAGTCTTCGGTACTTCATGTAGTCGGACAACCTCCTACAAAAACAAGTTAGCAATATATAAAGCATTGTTAGTCCGATGACATGGAATGAAGTGCGCCATCTTGCTAAAACGGTCTACTATAACAAAAATAAAATCTTTCCCTCTAGATGTCTCAGGCAACCCTGGGACAAAGTCCATACTGAGGTCGGCCCATAGTAAGGTAGGCATTGGTAGAGGTATGTACTCTCCATGGGGTTCTCTCTTCCCTTTAGCACGCTTACACACTTCATAATGACTGATTATCTTATGGACATTCTTAGCCAATAAAAATTCTCTTTCAATAGATTAGCTATCTTGACCTCCTCAAAGTGGCTTGAAAATCCACCGCTATGAGCTTTCCAGACCAACAGTTCACGTGTGGAGTAGTTTGGAATACAAAGCTTGTGGTTCTTGAATAGATAGCTATCATTAAGATAATATCCCTTGACATTAATTTCGTCCTTGTACTTTCTATGATAGGGTTGAAATGAGAATCATGAGCATACTGCTTGATAATTAGTGAGAATCTCAATAATTTTGCCTGTAAAGAAATTAGCAAGGCTTACCATCGTGATAGAGCGTTAGCGACCACATTTGCACTTCTTTTTTTATGCCGGATGACATACAAGAAACTCTCCATAAACTCTTACCACTTGGCTTACCTCTTCGAAAGCTTGTTCTAATTCCCTAGATGCTTTGGAGACTTATAGTCTATATAAATAATAAACTCTCGTGGCAGCAAATAATGTTGCTAAACAGTAAGGGCTCAGAAAAGGGAGTACATCTCCTTCTTGTACACAGAATAGTTCAGGGCTGGGCTACTCAACTTCTCACTGTGGTAAGTGATAAGCTATCATTCTTACATCAAAACAGCACCAATTCTAACTCTTGATTCATCGTACTCCAGTTCAAAGGGCTTGTCAAAATCTTGTAGTGAAAGGATAGGTGTTGAGGTGAGCTTCTCCTTGATTTTCCTAAAGCTTCGCTTAACTCAATCGTTCCACTTAAACCCTTCATTCTTCTTTGTTAGCTTAGTCAATGGGGCAACTATTGTGCTGAAGTTCTTAATAAATCGCCTATAGAAAGAAGTTAGGCTATGGAAACTTCGAACTTCAGTGACATTCTTTGGTGTCGGACATTCTAGAATAGCTCGGATCTTCTCCTCATCTGCTTAGATTCCTTCCCCTGACACTGCAAACCCTAGGAACATCACCTCTTTTTAGCAGAACATGCATTTCTTTACATTCCCATACAACTTCTTAGCTCATAGAATGCCAAACACTTCGCAAAGATGTTAAACATAGTTGTTCAGGTCATTATTATACACCAATATGTCATCAAAGTATACAACCACACTTCTTTTAAGAAGAGAGCACATCATATGGTTTATTAACCTCATGAATGTACTCGGTGCATTAGTAAGTCTAAATGGCATAAGTAACCATTCGTATAGCTCGTGTCTAGTCTTAAATACAATCTTCCATTCATCACCTAGCCTCATGCGAATTTGATGGTAGCTACTCTGCAGATCTATCTTTGAAAATATGTTTGCACCATGAAACTCATCTAACATGTCATTGAGTCTTAGTATCGGATATCTGTACTTGACAGTAGTTTGGTTGATTGCTTGGTTGTCGATGCATATGCGCCATGAACCATCCTTCTTTGGAATGAGCAGAGCTGGTACATCACATGGGCTCATGCTCTCCTTTACATACACTCACTCAATGAGTTCATCTACTTATCTTTTCAACTCAGCAACCTACCTAGGGTTCATTTTGTATATAGGTCGGTTCGGTAGGGTGGCACTAGGATGTAGATCAATACAGTGCTCTATGCCTCGAATTCATGGCAGTCCTTTAGGTAGTTCTTCTAGAAACAGGTTGGAAAACTCATTTAGCAAGCCCTAGATCTCTTCTAGAACATTTTGTAACTCCCTCATCCTCATCAATCTCCTAACCAATAGGAACATTGGTTGAATGGCATTCTAAGTAGATCGGAGCTTTATACAACTCATCACCAAGGCATTTTTCTTGTTAGCTCGGGTGAGCTGATTATGGGTTTTATTTACTTGGGACAAGGTTAGGGGTTGCAACACTATCCTCCTTCCATCCTTTATAAGGGTATAAGTGTTTTTATACCCGTCGTGCGTAACATGTCGATCTAACAGCCAAGGTCGTCCAACAGTAGACATGAAGCTCCCATGGAGACGACATTGCATACTACTTCATCCTTATATACATTTTTGATACTGAACGGCATGTTCACTTGTTCAATCATGTGCAAAGCACTCTTATCATGAAGTAAATGCAGCTTGTAAGGTTAGGGATGCCTTAAGGTTGGCAAACCCATCCTCTACATAAACAATTGCACAACCACATTAGTACAACTTCCTCTATCCACTATGATTGTGCATAATTGACCTTTGATGGTACACTTAGTATGGAACAAATTCTTCTTCTAGTTCTCCTTAGGGTTCGGCAAGGAACTCAGGAATCGTCTCAAGACTAGGGTTATCACTTCTCCTTGGTCGGCATAGATACAAGTCTTCTCTTCCTTCTCAGCTTCTGCCTTTTGAACATCCTTCTCCTCCTCAGGCTTACTCTCATCAGTGCTATCTACTACATCTTCTCGCATGACACGTTAATTCGAACACTTAATAGCCATGTGTCCGAAGCCTAAGCATTTAAAACATTTCACTTCATTAGACTTTTGTTTGGAGGTTTGTCCTTTCTCATACATTCTCGAAGGCAGCCTAATCTCGGCTTGGCCTGGCTGTTATGCTCGGCCATGCTGAACTGCTTAACTATCATCAGGTTAGTCATTCTTTTCCTCGGCCCGATATGGTCTCCTAGGCTTGGCTTAAACAGGTTGGCGTGATACCGAGGCTTGGGAGAATGTTGGCCCAGGTCGGCTTAAAACATTTCTCATTTACTTTTTGACCCTCTATGCTATCTTAATGGCCTCTTCCAAATTATAAAACCTCTATACTTCTATGATATTGCGAATCTTATACTTGAGCCCAAAAATGAACCTCAATATTGTACAAGCCTTTGGCTTTTCTACGTTAGCTCAGATCATTAACATCTAGAACTCCTTCACGTAGTTATCAACAAATCAGCTTTCTTAGCACAACTCTTATAACTTTATAAACGTATCTTGTAGATAAGTCTTGAGCACAAATCTGCCTCTTACCCTGTCATAATGACCTCTTCCAAATTATAAAACCTCTGTACTTCCATGATATTGCGAATCTCATACTTGAGCCCAAAAATGAATTTCGATACTGTACAGGCCTCTGGCTTTTCTACGTTGGCTCGGATCATTAACATCTGGAACTCTCTCACATAGTCATCAACAAATCAACTTCCTTGGTGCAGCTCCTGTAACTTTGCAAACGTATTTTGTAAATAAGTCTCGAGCACAAATCTGCCTCTTAACAACCTTTTCATCTCAAGTTCCAACACTACGTCTTCCATCTCTTACCTTAGCTGCATTCAGATTCTTCCACCACATGGTGGCATACCCAGTAAACTCCAATGCAGTAAGTTGAACTTTGACTGCATCCTCGTACCCATAACATTCAAATACTTTCTCGACCTTCTCTTCCTACTCTAAGTATTTATCTACATCTCTACTTCTATCGAAGGGCAGAATTTGCACCTAGACATTGTCTAGCCTTCAAGGGACTTAATGTCTTCATCCTTATGCTCGGTAATAATCAATTTCTTCTTCTTCACCAAACCTTACAACATCCAGCTCCTCATCATCCTTCGCAATCTCCTCTAACTCCAGTCTTCGTCTAACACCTCGATCTACTACTCCTTTAGCTTATAGTGGTCGAATTAGGCGATTGGTTCAATTGTCTTGGCTATAGTGTCTCTCAAGTGCACCATCTCGGGGGGTTTTTTTGTTGCACACCATAGAGTTATTGCCTATTAACTTACATTGCAGTGACTAGATTCTCAACAAGATTTGTGAGTTTATCAAGTTTGTCATCAACAGACCCTAGGGTGTTACTGCCATTATAACCAAGACTAGGTTGAGCACCACTGCTCTGGTCATTAATGACACCTTGAATACTTGATTTTGACATAGTATAATACTTTCCAAAAAGATTAACAAATTATTTAACAACTGTAGTACCTAGAGTTACTCAAACAGAATAGAGACAAACTTGCTTTGTTTTCATAATGAAAAACAAAGTAAGAATAGAATATCAATGAAACCACACTTATGAACACATAAGCATACTACAGTAGCTATGGAAGGAACATAGCAGCCACTAACAGTAACGCGAGCTAAAACTTCACTGCAACTTCATACACTCCTTCGAGAAACCTGACTCTGATACTAGCGAAGCTGATGCTTCTCTAGGGTCGGACATACGGAGAAGCACCACAATAAAGTGAATTGGAAAGAAACAAAGAAAAGGGCTAGCAAAGTCTGGCTAGGTACCGAATGGATATGATACACCATTCGATCTTACTCAGCTAATAATCTACCGGATATGATACATTGGTCTGGATTGAAGGGTTACTTGCCACTACTCCTTGCTAAAGGGAATAGATAAGAGTTAAATGATAACGAGAACACTAAGGTTGATTAAGGTGAATAATTTTGTATTGAAAGTTGAATAATAATCATATACAAGAAAGTGGGGGGTTTATATACTCGTTCACTAGGGTTACTTTACATGTATGAAAAGATAAAAGGGTATTCTACACTAGGTTACATAAGACATACTAAAAGGGGTAAAAGAGACAAACAATATTCAGTATGGAAAAGAAAGGATCATTCTGGAACATTATGTTAGAAGACACGTGTCGCTTGATAACTGGACATTAGGAATATGATACAATGTAGGCGAAAGTAGGAATGCGTTACAGTCAAAGGCCGACCTAATCTGGATTAGGTTGGAAGCCAATCAATTTGATTAGGAAGTCAGCTGAATTGGAGTTAGGCACTAGTGGTCGGTTGGAGAGCTTAGCTCAACTAGCCTTTCTTAGGTTACCTTCTGGGTTAGGACTTCGCAGCTAGGCAAGAGCATGTTAACATACGTGAGGATCTGACAAACAAGTCGGCTAGAGGTCGGATTGGGACAGGAGTCCCCATTTCAGCAATGGCTTAGAGTTAGTATTTTCTATGCAAGCCCTTAAAGTCCTTGAGCTTAACTTCTTGTGACCTATCTAGGGGGTTGATTCCTATTAGAGGGAGGCACCTTATGGGCTTGTTGAAGTGAGGTTGATGATGGGAAGTGCACCATGGGTTTGCTAAGGTACCTAAGGGAAATTGGTAAAAGGAAGCACCTTATAGGCTCACTAAGATAATTTGGTGAAAGGGAGTACCCTATGGGCTTGCAAAAAGAATATTGGTGAAAAAAAAAAAAGCACCTAATGGGCTTGCTAAAAGGAAGTTAGTGAAGAAAAGTGCCATATGGGATTGCTACAAGGAATTGATGATCAAAGGAAACACCCTATGGGCTCATTTGAGAGAAATTGGTGAAGGGGAAAGCGCTCTATGGGCTCGCTAAAAGGGTATTGGTAAGGGAAGTGCCCTGTGGCTTCGTTAAAAGAATATTGGTGAAGTAAAGTGCCTTATAGGCTCACTATAAGAATTAGTGAAGGGAAGCGAAGCACCCCATGGGCTTGCTAAAGAAAATTGGTGAAAAGAAGCACCTTGTGAGCTTGCTAATCCATAGGAGAAATTGGTAAATCAGGATAATACTCTATGAGTTTATTAGAACCCTAAAAATGATGAAAAACAGGACAACACTCTAAGAGCTTGTAAGAACCCTAAAAAGAATGAAAGCTAGGACAGTACTCTAAAGACTAGCTGAAACCCTAAAAAGAATAAAAGAGGAGATGACGCTTTAAGAGCTGGCTAGAACCTTAAAAATGAAAAATAGGACAGTGCCTTAAAGGTGGCTAGAACCTTAAAAAGAATAAAAGAGGGGACAATGCTCTAAAAGTTGGCTAAAACCCTAAAAATGAAAAACGGGACAGTACCCTAAAGGCTAGCTAGAACCCTAAAAAGAATAAAAAAGGGGTTAATACTCTAAGAGCTAGCTAGAACCCTATAAGAGAAGACGGTGCTCTAAGAGTTGGCTAAAACCCTAAAAATAAAAAACGAGACAACGCCATAAAGGCTGGCTAGAATCCTAAAAAGAGTAAAAGAGGGGTTAGCATTGTAAAAGCTAACTAGAACCCTAAAAGAGGGGATAGCACCGTAAAAGTTGGCTAAAACCTTGAAAAGAGTAAAAAAGAGGTCAATGCTTTAAGGGCTAGCTAGAAACCTAAAAATGAAAGACGGGATAGCATCTTAAAGGCTAATTAGAACCTCAAAAAGAATAAAATAGGGGTTAACGCTCTATGAACTAGATAGAACCCTAGAAATGAAAGATGGGACAAAGTCTTAAAAGCTGGTGATAACTCTTATTTTAAACACATTTCATATGGTGATTTTATAGTATTTCCCTTACATATTTGGTTTTCTTTAAAGAAATTGATACTTAATTGAGTAAAATTTTGATTTCAAGGTTTGAATATGTTATTGGATTGAAAACGAAGAAAAGGAATCAAGTTTCACTCAATTTGGAGTTTAAATGAATGAGTTATGAAGTTTTGAAGTTACATAAACAATAGGAATTTTGGTCAGAAAGTTACACCGTCTGTGACATAACTGTGTCCCTAAGCCATGTCCATCCAGGAAGATTTTAAGTGCCAAGGTCAGTAAGTTACACAACTTGGGGACACAACTGTATCCCAGGCTGTGTTTGGTGACGAAAAAAGGGACTTTACAATACATTATAAAAGAACTTACTAGGGTTTCACAAACAACTTTGGACATTCAAAAGATAAGAGACTTGAAGAGAAAGAGGAGCAAAAGGTGAAAGCAATACCTAACTTCAAGATTGAAGAGATTTTTCATCAACAAAAGGGATTTTTCATGTTTTATTTCTTGATTTTATTGCAACTTGTTTTTTGTTTCATTATGATAGCTTAAGATTCTTGTATTTAGGATTGTATTTAGATTTATTGATAATTTTCAATAAAGTTTCTATTTTTTCTTGATTCAATTATGTTTTTTAATTGTTAATTGATATTTCTAGGGTATCAATTTATGATATTATACATGATGATTGAAAAATCACATATGTAATGGGATCTTGACATAATTGGAGAGAATTACATGTATACATAGAGATAAGATACATATTGTAAGCCCTAAAGCCAAGCCAAGTAACCGTAGGGTTGAGCTTAAAACCCAAGGTTTAGGGCGATCGGCTAAAGGATCCGATCAAACCCAAATTATAAACTATTGAGAGAAATATTAGTAAAAATGATCCCGTAAACTTAAATTTAAAAAAATTAGTAGTAAAATAGGAGACTATAAAATTTTCAAATTTTAAGCATAATAATTGCTAATTACTGAAAAGGCGAAAAGTGTAATATAATAACTAATAAATTACTAGATATAGATTATATGTATACTAAAAATTTTAGAATGACCAAAAATAATAATTAGGAATGTTCACGTGTACCCCACATGTATTTACGTGTAGATAAAAATACACGTAATTACCTAAATTGGCTGAAAACTAAGCAAATAATTAAAGAAAAATATAAAATAATTATGGAAAAATTAGAAAAAATCAGAAGATGATAAGTTGAACTAAGATCAGGTCGTGGCAGGTTCAAATTAGAAAAAGAAAAAAATAGCCAATGAGAATTAGACAAACAAAAAGCCAAAAATCAAGGAATTGGGGCAAAATCTTATCAAATTAATGCATATTAATTACTACAATTGTCTATAAATAAGGAAAAAATTTCCAGAAGTCATTTGGTTAGTTTAGGATCTGAGAAAAATTGAAACACTGAAAAAATCGAGAGAAAATCTAGAAAAAAAAAAAAACTGTGCAGATTAAGCAAGTGAACTAAACCCACCACTCACCACCACCTGGGACCGAACCACCACCACCACCACCACCCTACACGAGAACCATCGCCTGGACCGGCCGACAACCTTGGACAAGGTTTGGACGGCCAGAAAGCTTCGAACCGGTTAGTCATTTATTCACCTCGATTTTTCTATAATTTTGTAAAATTAGTTATTTTGCCCGGAAAATTATGAAACTTGTTATTCTGAGGTTTTATTGTATGTAGATTTAGGGAAAAATATTGATTTAGTTTAATTATGTTTGGAAATATAGGTTCCTTAACAAATTGTTCAAAACCGAGCATGATTAAACTGAAAAATAAATAAGCTTAGGAGTATAGTTTGGAGCTCAAATTTTTTCTGTAGGATTCTCATATGATGTAGAATAGTGCTATGAAGCCATTTTTTTTAAAATTAATTTTTGAAATTTTTAAGCTAATTTTTAGCCCTTAAATGATGGTTAAAAATTGGGTGATTTAGGGTTAATTAGGTGATTAGGATGTTAATTACTGATTTAGATATTAATTATATGTTTAGGGATGTTAATCTCTAAAGTGGAACCCTAATCCTAGCCTTTGGGCATTAAGTATGATTAATTAGGGAAATTAGGTAAGTAATGTAAGAAATTAGTAATAAGTGAAATTGTAAATTAATAAATCTACAAAATTAGAGTTATTTAGGTAATATTATAATAGAAATAAGAAAAATAATAAATCTGAAATAACATTAAATTTTAAGTAAATATCTCAAAATGTAAGATTTTCACACATCGAGAATAAATCCGATACCTCAATTAGGGTTAGCGTGCACCGAATAGTTTAGAAGACCAAATTACGACCCAATAGGATATTTGAGTACCCGAGCGTAATGTGATTAATGTCACATTGGGATTTGAGCTTATTTAAGACTTAGGAATTAAAACTAGAATCTAGCTTAGGATTCGAACCTCGAAATAGAGTACAACGAATCATTAGTACGTTATAGGTATATATGGGGAAAATGAGTTACATTATGAATTAGAATAAGAATCCATAAAATATAAGTACTAAAAAGACCTATTTGTATTATAGGACACCCAGAGACAAATCAGCTCGCGATTAAGGGATCGAGCGATCAAGCAATTTCAAGTAAGTTGGGTTATTGCTTAATGTAATAGAGTACTAGTTTTGTAGTGCTCGGAGACTTAGGCTTGTATATGCTTGTGATTGTAAGTAGTTTACGCATGTGTTTGATGTATCTGAATTCGTGCTGAAACTTGTTTTGTGAGTGATTTGTGACTAATTGAATTGGTATGAAATTGTTTGAACACCCTAAACGGAATATAATCTTAGTTGACCCTAATAATAAAAAATGTCATGCATTGCAACCCGTTAGGGGATCATAGGATTCTCCAACCAAATACCAACCCCTTCGAAAGGGATAGCGTAGGATTGTAAAATGGTCCCTTCTTCATCTTCAGTCGAACTAAGTGACAGGAGAGGAGGTCGCGGCGGGGGTGAAATCAATGGTTCGAAGGTAGTCGCAGGAGGAGAGAGGTCTCCATTGCATAAGCCTGGGTTTGGTTGTGAGCTGCTGCATAACATGGAACTCCTCAACTCGGATTGGAGCGGGTGTAATTTCTCTGATTTCACAACGGACCGGACTACGTTGTGCGATGACACTTGATTGTTGCATTGCATGAAAATAATTGTTTGATAACCATGTTTGTGCTTGTATGCATTCATGAGTCTCCAATTCAACTTACTAAGCTATAGTTGCTCATACCCTTATAGATCCTTTTGCAAGTTCTGATTTGTGATCACTTCATGTATTATGCCACCCTACAATTACCCAGAGGTTAGTCCTTTTGAAGCCAGGGGTGTGAAGATCAAGTTACTTAGTATAATGTGTAACTAGACTGACCTTGTAGTTAAAGGTTAAAGACTGATAGTTGTTTTGTAAATTAGTAAACTGTGGTGATTATGTAAAACTTCCTGGGAAGCTCTATGGATTTACTTATAATTATCTATGTTTATTAGAAATTGTGATATTTATCATGATTGTAGTATAATTGTTAATCGGACTGTTTACTTCAAAGCGAGGAGTCGTCAACGCCTTGTGTAGATTATGTCTATGGTAGGCACTGTGAGGCCAGTTACTATCATAGAATGGTTTATACGACGGGACTGTTGCGACTCTGCGACTTCGGGGCGTAACACAAATTTCTTTCGAAAAGTTGTTCTTTTGTGTGGGAATTCATTATACATTAATGCGATTCTAAATTATATTAATAAGTGAAGAGATTTTGGTAAATAATTTAGGATTAGGGTTAATATGCTTGAGAAAGGTGTTAACTTTAATTGTGAATCCCTCCGGTTAAGAATAATAGAGATTGAATTAGATACATTTTAAGCGGTCACATGTTAAACACTAGGGGAAATAATTCCTAAATACGTTATTTGCCTTCTTGAAATCGTTCTTAGTTTTATCGCTTTCTAAATTACTTAATCAAGTCTCATAATTAGGTTAGTTTGTTAATTTTAGTATTTTTAATTCATTCAAGTCATCACAATTTTCCGGTTAGATAATAGAGCTAAAGTTAATATTAGTACTTGAAGTTTTTGAGGAATCGATTTGGACTCACATCCGCTATATTAAAACTAATAGGTGCACTTGCTTGATATCAGCTAGCTGGAACCCCCAAAAGAATAAAGAGGAGATAGTGCTCTAAGAGTTGGCTAGAACCCTTAAAATGAAAAATGGGGCAAAACCTTAAAGGCTAGTTAGAATCCTAAAAAGAATAAAATAGGGGATGACACTCTAATAGCTAGCTAGAAACCTAAAAATGAAAAATTGGACAGCACCTTAAAGGTTGGCTAGAACCCTAAAAAGAATAAAAGATGGGACAATACTCTATAAGCTGGCTAGAATTCTAAAATTGAAAAATAGGATAGTACCATAAAGGCTGACTAGAACCCTAAAAAGAATAAAAGAGGGGTTAGTGCTCTAAGGGTTAATAAGAACCTTAAAAATCAAAGACAGGTCAACGCCTTAAAAGTTGGCTAAAGCCCCAAAAAGAATAAAATTGGGGCTAGCTCTCTAGGAGTTAGCTAGAACCTTAAAAATGAAAGATAGGACAAAGCCCTAAAAGCTAACAAGAATCCTAAAAAGGATAAAATAGGGATCAGCACTTTAAGAGCTAACTAGAACCCTAAAAATGAAAGATAGGACAGAGGCTTAAAAGTTGACTGGATCCCTAAAAATGAATTAAAAGAGGGGATAGTGCTCTAAAAGCTAACTCAAACCCTTAAGGGAAATTGGCGAAAGAAAGAGGGGATAGTGCTCTTAAGATTTGGCTAGAATCTTAAAAATGATGAAAGACAAAGGGGATGGCACTCTAAGAGTTGACTTGAACCCTAAAGAAATTTATGAAGGATTGAAGAAGTAAAGTAAGGAAAGTGACCAGCTTAAAAAAAAAAAAAAGGTCTTGACTTAGAAAAATATTTGTAGGGAAATTGATGCAAAACCATTTATGAAAAAAGGCATTAGGGATAGGTCCCTTGATTTGGAAAAGAGTTAATGGGAATTAAAAATTGCTTTAGGAAAGAATGATCTAGACTATTATGGTCAATTTAAAAAATGTAACCACATTGAAAAGGAAACAAATAACATGAATTGAAAGCTTGACTACTCGAGCCGACAAGGATTTAAAAATGGACTAAAAAACTTGTGACAAGCCTTTATTTTCTCTCCCTTCTCTTCTTTCTTTTTCTTTTGAAAGTTTGCCAACAGGTATAAATTTTTATTTAAGGAACAAGTTTATAACTACCTCTTTCCTTAGTAATTGTGTGCGGTTTCTTAATGGCCCTTACCCTAGGGCTTTCTCATGGGGCTTTATGATTTTAAACATTCCTTTCCTAAGGAAAAGGCAACACATGATTAGTTTAGTCAAAGAGAGCTTCCTTATTAACTTTCGGTTTAGATTTCGCTCTTGACTACAGTTCCAAAAATTATAGCCCATTTTGTAAGTGACACACTTTGATCAATTTATTAAGTCTTTTTCGATTCAATATTATGAATTTAGGTTTTTGGTCAAAGGGTTTCAAAAAGAACTAATGAGGAGGCCAATTTTGAAAGAAATACTTTTATTTATCCCGGGTGTACAAGTCAAGAGCCTTAGGGAAAAATTAGAAATATGCTTGCCCCAGTTTCAAAAACAATTTTTATTAAAGATAAATTATCTTTTAAGATCAGAAGAGCTTTTATTGCGTAAGGGTGGTATTGCAAGTGGAAAGGCCTTATGTGATTCGATATGGGCAAGAAAGGCTTTAGAGTGAATATAAAGATTTTGGGTTTTCGGGCTCTAGAATGTGATTTAGGGCCTTGTGTTTTTGGGGCTATTTGTGCTTTGACTCCTAACCTTTTGATTCGATTTGGCTACCCTTATTGCGATGTGATATATCCTTTAAGGCTTTCGTCCTACACTTGGGCCTAATCTTTCGACCTCTTTTCTTCTTCTTCCTTTTTTTTTATTATTATTACTTTGCCCTATTATCTCTTACTATTCTTTCTTTTCTTTTGGTGTCCAATGTGATTGTCTTCATTACCGAGTTTTTGCTTTTTAAGCAATTCAAGGCCCTAAATCCATAGATTTTTAGTGTATAGCCTTAGGTGAGCTATGTATAAGCTTGAGGTGTTTAAAAAGGAAAATAACTTATTAGAAATAAAAGTTGTCTTTAAATTTAATGTTACTGAAGCAAGCATAAACCAATTTTATCCTTTTCTCTTCATCACTGACCTTAACCTTCGAATTCCCCTATTATGAGGTGGTTCTTGATAGAGTTTAAATTTGAAAATTCTTCAAATAGGTTCAACAGCGTTAACAAGAGATAATTGTGTTTAGGATTTGAAAATGAATGTCTAACTTCATTTTAATTTACGTATCATATTCAAAGTAGACCTCCTTTAAGGAATGAGTCCAAAGCATCCTTACCATTAAGTCGCTTAACTCTTAAAGTGTTTTAAAGATTAGTGTATAGGATATAGTTTGCCTCTTTTCATTTTAAACATTTTTTTTTTTTTACATTGAGTTACTAATTCCTTAAGGAGGAGTCTATTTTTTTATGTAACCAGCTGTAGAGATTGACTTTGCCCCCTAGTCTCTCAAAACATGCCCCTAGTATTTAACTTTGTGTTTTAGTTTAGTTCATCATTGGGCTTGGCTTTCTAAGTAGACCAAGGGTTTTGGCTTGGCTTGGCTTAGTTATCTTTATGGGCTGAGGATTGTGTTTGGGTCAGCTACCTTATGGGCTGTGGTTTATATTTAGAGTGGCTGCCTTAATGGGCCAAGTGGCTTATGTTTGTATAGGTTACTTGAATGGGCTTAAGGTTGGTGTTTAGATTGAATGGCCTTCAAGGGCTAGTGTTTGGGTTGAATGGGCTAATGGGCTAGTGTTTGTTTTAAATAGGCTAAGGGGCTCGTGTTGGCTTCTTTAATAGGTTGAAGGGCTTTGTATGGGTTGGAAGCCAAGTGTTTGGGCTGATTACTTGAGTAGGTCAAAGGCCTGAGCTTAGATTGGCTCCTAGAACTCATAAGGATTTATAGCCATTAGCAACTTTTCTTTTCATTTTCATTTTTATCAATTTTTGTTTCTTTTTTTATTTCTTTCTTGCTTCTTCTTCTTTTTGAGAGAGAGAAAGATAAAGTTTTATTTTACAGAAACTGAGAAAATAATTTAAAAATAATGATGGTGATTTTTAAAGTTCTATTTACAAGTTTATGAGATTTTACATTTTTGTTGAATGACAGGAAATTGTGGTTAGATAAATGCCTATTGAAGAACTATTCACAAAGAAGGGAATGTTAAAGAATGAAGAATGAAGAATGATGAACTAAAGAGAACTTTTATTATAATGAAAGATTAGAATACATAAAACAAAGGTAGAGAACTTAACATTTATTCTATAACTTGACTTTATTCTTGACTCTCTAGATATGAACAGGAAAAAACCCTAAATTAAGTCTCATTGACAAGCCTCAAGGTCTCCTATCATTTCATAGGTTTCTCTAATGACCTATCCCAGAGGGCTCTTAAGGCCCAGTTATGAGCTTTAGAACACTTGAGCTTTTCCTTCACGTAGGTAATCCCATCTTTCAACAGCTGCTTATGAATCTTAAAGATGTCCTATAGCCTATCATTCCCTTGATTATTTGCTTGGTTATCTACTATTCTAGGTCTATACATTTTATGGGCAAGAATCAATCATCAATGCAACAAAAGATAGTACGTAGAAATATATAGATGTTAGGATTGTTTGGGTTAATACATTACTCCTTAAGTTGCAACCCTACTATTATTTTCAAAAAATTGATTACATTAAAACTCTTGACAATTAGTAAAGCTACAATTCTTAAGAGTAGTGTATTAACTCAAGCTTAAAGGGTAGTATATACAATTAGGGTGGGTTTTAAAAGGTCCTTAAGCTTTGTAACCTCGCTTGTTTTTAGAAAATGCTTTCATTGGTCACATCAAGCTTAAGTGGGGTAGCCTAATCAACCTCAAGCAGTGACTATATCACTACACCTAAAGCCTGCACAATGATCCTTCTCCTAAGGTCCTAAGATAGTTTTTAACCGCATTTACCTTACATTTTTGATGCAATAAACAACCCCCTATGTCCCAATGTATGTTATATGCAAAATAAAAATGATAATCAAAACAAAGTATACACATGAAGTTAATAACAAATAAATAAATAAATAAATAATATGGGTATTTTGAAAAGCAATTTTAATTTCGAAAAGGTTTTAAGTAGTTAGTCTTCATGATGTCTCCAAAGGAGTCGCCAAGCTATCAAGCTTGATTTTTTTCCCGATTTTTAATATTTTCCTTAACTTAGCCAATATAAAACCCTAACCCATTTAATATTAGTCATTGACTAAGGGTTAAAGAAATCTGGTTTTTCTTTTAAAAATTGTTCGGAGTCGCCATCCAACCAGAGTTGGGAAAAAGAGTTAAATTATAACCAATTGCGTAAATTAGTTATAACTTAGCTACTAGTCTTTTAATAAAAACCAATTTTTAAAACGGTTTTAAAATTAGAGATTTAGATCTGGAGGCTATCCTACTAAATCTTAAATGGATATCACTTTTAACTTTTTAATTTTAATTTCACTTTTCAAAATTACCCTTTAAGAACAAAACATCTAATCATATGTAAATAACATCTAAAAAAAAAGATCATGAATTATTATTTACAAATATAGGAAAAAGAAAAATTTCCATATTTTAAGTGGCTTCATATTTACATGCAAATGCCTACGAACCTGCTATTCGGGATCAGACTTCCACAACTCATTTAATGAATTTTTAATGTGTTGGATTCGTTTTACCTTTTGAAAGCACATTAAGTTCACTTTTTAAGTAGGTTCAATTTTATTAAGAAAGATTTAAAGGGTCCTAATTGAGTGTTTATTTTGGAAAAATTCTAAAGTAGTCCTAATTTCAAAAGGGTCCATTTATTTTATTTATTTGAAAAACAAATTTTCCTAAGCGATAAAAATGTTTCTTTATTATCTTTTATTATTTATTATTTTTGTTTTATTTTGACCAAAGCATAAATAAATAAAACTAAAATAAACTTGTTTGTTTTTTCTTTCTCTTCTTTTTATTTTTTCCCTTCTCTTTATTCTTCTTATATATATATATACAATTACAATTACATGAATCAAATAAGTAAATGACAAAAAAATAATAATAATAAAACAAAAGCTAGATTGGAGGATTGGTTAAGTTAAGGCATAGGTCGAATGGAGCAGGGTCGATCAAGTCGAATTCGAGTTCGACCCGTTACATGTATAGTACATGTGTGGAAGGATAGAGAAGCATGGCAACGATCATGGTGGTTTGATTCAAACTGTTTTGAGGTGAATTTTTGCGGGAAAGACCTTTTTTATGTGACTTTTATTAGAGATGGGGGGTTTACCCAAGCGTATGGCTGTTGGTGGCAGTATAAGGGGTTTCTCAAAAGTCAGTTGTAAGTGGTGTGGAGTTTGTTCACGCACGATGGTGGTGGCACACAAGCAGCAAGTCGTGGCGGTGTTGGTTGGGTGTTTAAGTGAGAAGAGTGTTATGAGCATTCTGATGAGAAAGAGAGGTGGTCTTGGCTTTCGATAATGGTTGTGTCGAGAGAGGGTGTGTGTGAGACTGAGGTTGTGTAGTGTCAGGTCTAGGTTGGTATCTGGTCAGCGTGGTGGCAAGTTGGGGTAAAGATGAAGGTTAAGCGAGCTAGAGTTTTGGTGTAGCGTGTATGTACTGTTGTTGTGCTCAAAGGTAGGTTTGGGCGATGAATGAGAGAAAGGGGATTGATGTTGGCTATTCAGTGGGCATCGAGTTGAGTCAAGGTGGTGAATGCAGGCGTTGGGTTTGGTTGGGATTAGGGTCAAGTGTTGCTGATGGGGCTAATCAGGGGTAGAGGTTAAGAGAGGTGAATGGCGAATCTAGGTGTTGTTTGCCATCGTGGATTCATGCGAGGATGGCTATACGACAGCATTGGATGTTGTAGTGATGGTGGGTGAAGCGTTGGTTATTAGATAGGGACTTATGGTGTGGGGGCTTGGCTTGGTAGAGATCGACGAGAGAGAGAGATAGACCTTACTAGAGAGAGAGATTGGTCACTATTTAAGAGAGATCCGAGAGGATGGGTTTACTACTGTAGTGTGCTTGAAAAGTGATCTCCTAAGAGAGAGAGATCATCTCTAATTTGTGTTCCCTCGCCCCATCCTATCACTGTGTGTATTGGATTTAATGGCCATCTGAATTTTTTCCCCTCTTTTCAAAAGTAATTTTAACTAGATTAAATGAAAGTAATAAAGCTAGATTGGACTCAAATTGCAGTATTCTATACCTATTTTGCAATTTCACCATTAATTTGGTGAATTGCAATAATAAAGGGCTTAAAATTAATGTTGAAGTTGATTAACCAAGAAAGAAAGTGTGAGAAAATCTGGGAAAAAATGTGAAAAAGAGAAACGAAAGGGAGAGAAAAGGGGCTAACGTAACGCTATGTCAGTTGTGGGGTCGAATCAAGTTGTGCCACATATCAGACATGTGGCAAAGACACTGACATGTTCATGTGCTGTGGTAGTGTGTCTTGTGAAAAAGAAAAAGAAAACAAAAAACAAAACAAAAGTCAGTCCATGCCTTTGGTGAGATATGAACCCAAGACCTCAAGCTAACTTAATATTAATGCTTAAGTGCTTATCTGTAAGGTTGTTAGCTCATACCTTGTTTATATGTGACGAGGTTTGTTTGGGCTAGATTTAAATTTAAACCTAAGCCCAACGCTCTTTTTCTAAACTTGATTTAAATTAAAAAATTATTTTATTATACTATTTGAAATTATTATTTATTTACATTTCCTAAATTTTCAATTTTTTTGTTTTTCGTGACTTTTTCAATTTTTTGTATCTTTTATAAATTTCTTATTTTTATAATCTCCTAAATTTTTCATTTTTTTTTTGTATTTTTTCCAAATTTATTTATTTTTTCCTAAATTAGAACCCTTTACCCTATCCTTAAAATTTTAAAAAATAAAAGAGGTACAAAAATGGGGTGTCTACAAAAAGTTATGTATATGCCTCATATTTGTTATTAATAAAGAACCAAATAAATAAATAAATAAATTAAATTATAAAGCATTTTTCTTAAGATAGTTGGGAAGCATTAAAATAGTTATAAAAGCTTTTTCTAACTATTAAGCCTGATTTTTTCCCCATGGTTTTTATAGATTAATCTTTTTTAAATCGACCAGTATTAAACCATATTCGTTTAATACTAATCTTCTACTAGGGTTTAAAGAAAATTGATTTTTTTTTTATATTTTGAAAATACTTTAGAGTCGCCACTCGATTAGAGTCAGGAAAAATAGTTAAGTTATAACCAATTGGGTGGATTGGTGATAACTTAGCTTACTGGTCTAACGATAAAACCGATTTTGTTAAAATGATTTTTGAAAACTAAAGATCTAGATCTGGATTTGGAGGGTATATTTTTAAACCTTTAATGAGTACCACTTTTTTAACTTTCCAATTTTATTATTTTTTTTTTCAAAATTACCTTTAACGAAATCTATATACATGTAACTTGATTTAATTCTAATAAGATAACGCGATCAATTATTTACAATAGATGGAAAAGGAAAAATTTTCATATTTTAAGTTGCTCTATACTTACATATGAGTGCCTATGTACCCGTTATTCGAGATCTGACTTTCGTATTTCATTTTTAACAAAAACTTTAGCAGGTTAAGTTGATTTTAATTTTGAAAAAAGGTTGGGTTTACATTTTTATTCGTTTCAAGTTTATTTAAGAAAAATTTTTCAAGAGTCCTCATTGGGGTTTTATTTTTGGAAATTCTAAAATAGTCTAAATTTGGAAATGATCCATTTATTTTTGGAAAACTTGATTTTTCTAAGTGTTAAAACAATTTTTATTCACTAACCTATTTATTTATTTTTATTTTTATTNATAAGATAACGCGATCAATTATTTACAATAGATGGAAAAGGAAAAATTTTCATATTTTAAGTTGCTCTATACTTACATATGAGTGCCTATGTACCCGTTATTCGAGATCTGACTTTCGTATTTCATTTTTAACAAAAACTTTAGCAGGTTAAGTTGATTTTAATTTTGAAAAAAGGTTGGGTTTACATTTTTATTCGTTTCAAGTTTATTTAAGAAAAATTTTTCAAGAGTCCTCATTGGGGTTTTATTTTTGGAAATTCTAAAATAGTCTAAATTTGGAAATGATCCATTTATTTTTGGAAAACTTGATTTTTCTAAGTGTTAAAACAATTTTTATTCACTAACCTATTTATTTATTTATATATAATTTTAATTAATTAATTATTTTATTTTATCTATTATTATTTATGTATTTACTTTTTACTTTTATTTTTTTGTTTTTGGTTAAAACGTGAAATTAAATAAAAATAAAAGTACGTCTTTCTTTTTCTTCTCTCTCTTTTTTTTTTTTAATTTTTTCTTTTTCTTTTGTTTCTCTTTTTTTCTTTTTCCCTTTTTTTTGTTTTTTTTTTTAATGACATTCGTAGCTACATAAATAAATAAAATAACGATTACATTTAGCTACATGAAAAATAAATAAACAAATAAATAAAATAATATATGCCAAAACACAAATGAGAGGAAGGACTTTGGACCAAAGGGTTGAATTGGGGTACGCAAGTCGATCTTTGGATGCAAGCTTCGATTTAGGTCGGCTAGGTTAGGCCGATTTGGTTCAAACCAAGTCAGATTAGGAGAAGAAGCTATTGGCCACAGAGGGTGTTCCAGAGCGCGTTTTAGGCATTTATTTAAGCGAGAGGTAGTGTTTTTGTAGGTTTCTTATTGGTTTTAGGGGGTGTAAGGATGACACATTGGGTTATTGTAGTCGTTTTGGATGTTTTTGAAATTTGGTGGTGGTGGTAGAAGTCCGTTGTGACCGTGGTTAACAACTGGGTGCAAATGAGTGGTTAGGGTCAATGTTTCTAGGGATGAGAAGATGGGCAGTAGTCCTATCTTGGACTGGAGGTTGATGTTCTCAATGGTGGCGAATGTAGTAGTTAGGGTTTCGTAGGTTAGGGGGTGGTGGCATTGGCTAGGAGCTATAGCTAGGGGCTTGTAGTGTGGCTATAATTATGTTTGGTTTGAGAGAGGTTCTTTAGTGTGCACAACTAGGGTTGCTGTAATTGTTGTATCGCAAGTGTTGCAGTGGAATAGATTGAGTCATGTGAGTAAGGGTATGTAGTGGCTGTGTGTATGAGGTTCGGGGTATGAGTGTATGGTGTGCTAAGGATGTGCACATGTTTATGGGTTCAAGAGAGAGATCAGGGAGTGGTCAAAGGGTTTATAAGTAGAGTTGAAGTGGCGTGCGACATGTGTGAATGTTGAGAGAGGGTGTGTGGGTTTGGTGTATGGTCGGGGTGATGTCTAAGAGAGAGATGACTAAGGTGGTCGTTGTTGTTGTGTATGGTAAGATAGAAAAAGAGAAGGGGTCAATGGTGGTCTATGCTGTGTGGGTTTATGCGAGTGAAGGAGAGTGGATGAAGGTTTACTGTGGGTTCGATTAGTGATCGAGAGAGAGAGAGTGAGTTGTATGCGTTTTGTGTTCGTGTGTATTTTGAAAATGGAACGACCCCCCGACCCTTGCTGTTTGTGTGTTTTCTTTTCTTTTCTTTTTTTTTTTAAATGAGAAAGTGAGGGAAACAAAAGAAAAGGGGAGAAGAAAAAGAGGTAAAGAAAATGTGTTGTCAAGGGTAATCACAAAGTGCTATATGTCATAATCAGACACGTGTAGTATGGATAAAGAAAAAGATAAAAGACATTTTTATGCTTCTAGTGAGTATCAAACCCTTAATTCAAAAATGCAATATCCATTAGGTCGTTGGCTTGTACCTTATAAATTATACATATAGACATGGTCAACTTGAGCTAAATTCAAATTTAAGCTTAGGCGCAACGATCCTTTCTTTTTCTTTATTTTATCTAAATTAAAAATTATATCCTATTAAACTATCTAAAAGATTTCTTGTTTTCTAAATTTCATAAATCTTCTATTTTTATATTTCTTTGTATTTTTTCTAAATTTTATATTTTTATGATTTTTTCTAAATTTATTTATTTTTAGCTTTCCTTAAATCTTCTATTTTTTTTGTACTTTTTTAAATTTCTCATTTTTTGGTACTTTTCTAAACTTTCTATTTTTTTTTATTTTTCTAAATTTCTTATTTTTTGGGTTTTTATTAATTTTCTATTTTTTGTATTTTTCTTAATTTAGGACCTTTTATCTTATTCTAAAAATTTTGAAAAATAAAAAAGTGGACAAAAACGGGGTATCTATGGTTGCTCCTCTTTATTGTGAACTTTGAGCAAAACTTTGCCATAAGGACAAAAGAAACACTATTTTTGCCCCAAGGGTGGAATTTATCTTAAGAAGCACTACAACTAGCCAATTAGGTTAAGCCCAGTCCATTGAGGACTTGGTGGAGAGAGAGGTGGCACTGGTCGAAAGATTAAAAGAAGAATTGAAGCTTGATCGTGCCTTAATGAGCTGACGAACCAAGGCGGAATAGGCAAAGCATTCCTTAAGCTAGCTAAGACCCCAAAGAGATGTTGAAAACTTGGTTGTGCTCCAATGAGCTGACTAACCAAGGCGGGCGAAGTGCTCTTTAAGTTGGCTAAGATCTTAAAAGATATGTTGAAAGCTTAATCATACCGTAATAAGTTAATTAACCAAAGCGAGTGAAGCACTCCTTGAGTTGGCTAAGACCCTATAGGATACATTGAAAACTTAGTCTCACCTCAATGAGTTGACTAACCAAGGTAAGCCAGGTACTCCTTAAGTTGGCTAAGACCCTAAAAGGAATGGGAAAACTTGGTAGTATCCTAATGAGCTGACTAACCAAGGCGAACAAGGCACTCCTTGAGTTGGTTAAGACCTTAAAAGGAATGGGAAAACTTAACCGTGCTTCAATGAGCTGACTAACCAAAGTGAGGTAAGTGAAGCACTCCTTGAGTTGGCTAAAACCTTAAAGAGACGAGAAAACTTAGTCGTATCCTAATGAGCTGACTAACCAAGGTGAGATGGGCAAAGCGCTCTTTGAGCTGTCTAAGACCCCTAAAAGAATGAGAAAACTTGGTCATGCCCCAATAAGCTAACCAACCAAAGTGAGATCGGCGAAGCGCTCCTTGAGTTGGCTAAGACCCTTAACTAAATGAAATGGGTGAGCGCTCCTTGAGCTGGTTAAGACCTTAAATTGAATGAAATGGGTAAGTACTTCCTGAGCTGGCTAAGACCCTAAATTGAAACCTTGTAGTGCCTAATTGAGTTAACTAACCTAAGTGGGAGTGTTTTTGGTAGACTAGCAACCATAACTTTTGGAATCGATTTGGAGATAAACTTAGAAGTGCTTCTCTAAACTGACTATCCTAAGTGAATGGGTGAAGTGCTTTTTGAGCTAGCTAAGACCTTGAACTAAAACCTAGTAGTGCTCCTTTCTGAGCTATCTATCCTAAGCGAGAGCATCTCTTAGGGACTAGCAATCCTAACTTTTGGAATCGATTCAAGATAAACCTGGTAATGCTCCTTTGACTTGACTACCCTAGGTGAAATGGGTAATTGAAACCTAGTAGTGCTCCTTTTTGAGTTGACTATCCTAGGCGGGAGCATCTCTTAAGAACTAGCAACCTTAACTTTTGGAATCGTTTCAAGATAAACCTGATAGTATTCCTTTGAGCTAAGTATCCTAGATGAAATGGGTGAAGTGCTCCTAAAGCTAGCTAAGACCTTTAATTGAAACCTAGTAATGCTCCTTTGAGCTGACCAATCTAGGTGGGAGCATCTTTGGTAGGTTAGCAACCCTAAATGAAATTGATGATGATAGAATGCACCCTTCAGACTTGCCTGAGAGGAATTAGTAAAAGAAAGCGCCCAATGGGCTTGCTAAAAGGAATTGATGATGAAAGGAAGTGCCCTTTAGGCTCGCTAAGAGGATTTTATGAAGAGAAGTGCTTTATGGGCTCTCTTAAGAGAAATTGGTGAAAGAAAGTGCCAAATAGGCTTGCTAAGAGAAGTTGAAGATGAAAGGAAGCGTCCTTTGGGCTCACTTAAGAGAAATTAGTAAAAGAAAGCACCCTATGGGCTCACTTGAGAGAAATTAGTAAAAGAAAGCACCTAATGGGCTTGTTAAGAGAACTTGGTGAACAGAAGTTCCCTATAGGCTTGCTAAAGGAAATTGAGGATGAAAGGAAGCTCCCTTTAGGCTCACTTGAGAGAATTCGATGAGGAAAAGCGCCCTATGGGCTTACCAAGAACTGGCTGAAGAGAAGTGCCCTATGAGCTTACTAAGAGAAATCAATAAACGAAGGGGTAATGCTTTGAAAATTGGCTAGAACCTTAGCAAGATGAGGCAACGCCCTAAAGGCAGGCTAAAACCTTAAAAAGAAAAGAAGAGGGGACTACGCTTTAGAAGCTAACTAACACCCTAAAAAAGATTAAAAGAAAGAAGGGATTGCACTTTAAGAGCTGACTAAAACCCTAATGAAAGATGATACATCACCCTAAAGGCTAGCTGAATCCTTAAAAAATGAATTAAAAGAGTGGGCCAGTACTTTAAGAGCTAGCTTTAACCTTAAGGAGAATTGATGAAAGCGAAGGTAAAGCTTTGAAGTTAGCTAACACCCTAAAAAGAAAGACTAGACAGCACCTTAAAGGCGGACTATAACAAAAGAGTGAGTTAGCACTCTAAGGGTTGGCTAGAGCTCCAAAAAGAATAAAAGAGTGAGTCAGCGCTCTAAGAGTTAACTAGACCCTAAAAAGAAGACGGGACAGCGTAATAAAAGCTGGTTGGAATCTAAATGATGGGTCAATACCTTAAAAGTTGGCTGGATCCCTCAAAAGAATAAAAGAGTGGGTTAACACTCTAAGAGTTGGCTAGAACCCTAAGAATGAAAGATAGGACAACGCTTTAAAAGCTGGCTGGAACCTTAAAAAGAATAAAAGAGTAGGTTAGCACTCTAAGAGTTGGCTAGAACCCTAAGAATGAAAGAGTGGGTTAAAACTCTAAAAGCTAGCTAAAACCCCAAGGGAAGTTGATGAAGGATTGAAGAAGTAAAGGAAGGAAAGCAACCAATTTTAAAAGACTTCTTGACTTAGAAAAGTATTTATAGGGAAATTGTTGAAGAACACCCGTTTATGAAAAAGGAAATAGGGATAGGCCCCTTGATTTGGAAAGGAGTTAAAGGACATTAAAACTACAATTAAGGAAGAATAATCAAAACTACTATGGTTAATTTAAAAAAAAGGTGACCACCTTGAAAAGGAAACAGATGATGTGAATTGAAACCTTGGCTACTAGAGCTGACATAGATTAGACAAAAATCTTGTGAGAAGCCTTTACTTTCTTACTCTTCTTTTTTTTCCTTTCTTTGTCCTTCCCCCCTACTCCTCCTTTTTTTTTTTTGAAAGTTTGCCAACGGTTATAAATTCTTATTTAAGGAACAAGTTTAGAACTACCCCTTTCTTTTGTAATCATGTAGGGTTTCTTGATGTCCTTAACCTTAATGTTGGGTTCCCTCGTAAGTCTTTGTGATTTTAGACATTTCCTTCCTAAGGAAAAGGTAACTTATGATTAGTTTAGTTGAAGAGGGCTTCCTTGCTAGCTCTCGATCTAGATTTTATTCTTGACTACAGTTCCAAAAATTACAGTCTATTTTGTAAGTGATACGCTTTGATCAATCCGTTAAGTCTTTTTCGATTCAACATTTAGGCTTTTGGTCAAAGGGTTTAAAAATTGACTAATGAAGAGGCCTATTTTGACAAGAAATACTTTTATTCCCTGAGTGTACAAATCGAGAACCTTAAGGAAAAATTAGAAGTATGCTTGCCCCAGTTTCAAAAAAAATTTATTAAATATAAATTATCTTTTAAGATCGAAAGAGCTTTTATTGCATGAGGGTAGTAATGTAGGTGGGAAAGCCTTATGTAATTCAGCATAGGTAAGAGAGGCTTTAGAGTGGATATAGAGATTTTAAGTTTTGAGGCTTTGGAATGTGATTTGGGGCCTTATGTTTTTTAGACTATTTGGGCCTTGATTCTTGGCTTTTTAATTTGGTTTTGCTACCTTTACTAGGATGTGATATATCTCTTGGGGCTTTTTGTCTTAAACTTGAGCCCAACATTTTGGCCTCTTTTCTTCTTTTTTTTTTTTTCCTTTCTCCTCTTTTTTTTTTTTCAATTGCTTTGCCCCATTCTTTCTTTTCTTTTGGCCCCAAGAGTAATTGTCTCAATTGTCGAGTTTTTGCTTTTTAAACGATTTAAGGCCCTAAATCCATAGATTTCTAGTGTATGGGCTTGAGGTGTTTGAAGAGGAATTGGCTCTTCTTCATTTCAAAGGAAAATAATTTATCATAAATAAAAGTCATTTTTGAATTAACATTACTTAAGCAAGTATAAACCAATCTTACCCTTATCTCCTAATCAATGACCTTAACCTTCGAATTGCCCTATTGTGAAGTGGTTCTTGACAAGGTTTAAATTTAAAAATATTCTCAAGAGATAATTGTGTTTAGGATTTGGAAATGAATGCCTAATTTCATTTTAATCTACGTTTCACATTTAAAGTGGACCTCCTTTAAAGAATGAATCCAAAGTATCCCCACCATTATGTCATTCGACTCTCAAAGTGTTTCAGGTTAGTATGTGGAATATAGTTTGCTTCTTTTCATTCTAAACCTTTTTCTTTAAAAGAGAGTTACCATTTCCATAAGGAGGAGTCTATTTTTTATTTGGCTTACAATAGAGATTGACTTTTCCCTTTGATTTCTCAAATGGTTGGGCTTGGCTTTCTAAATGGACCAAAGGTTTTGGCTTGACTACCTTTATAGGTTGAGGATTGTGTTTTGGTCAACTGCTTTGATAGGTCGTAGTTTGTGTTTGGATTGGCTACCTGGCCAAATGACTTGTGTTTAGGTAAGTTGCTCGAATAGGCCCAAGGTTGGTGTTTAAATTGAATGTCTAGCTAAGTGGTTTGTGCTTGGGTTAAAGGGTTAAATAAGCTTAAGGTTGGTGTTTAGATTGAATGGGCCAAGGGGCTTGTGTTGGCTTACTTAATAGGTTGATGGGCTTGTTTGGGTTGAAAACTAAGTATTTGGGTTGGTTACTTGAATGGGCTAAAGGCTTAAGCTTGTTTTGGCTCCTTAAGCCCATAAGAATTTATAGCCATCAGTAACTTTTCTTTTCATTTTTATTTTTTCAAATTTTATTTCTTTTTTATTTTTTATTTTTGCTTTTTTTTAGAGAGAGAAAGATAAATTTTTATTTTACAGAAAATAATTTACAAATTAGGATAGTGATTATTATGGTTCTATTTACAAGTCTACAGATTTTATTTACCTTTCCCTAAATGAGAAGGAATAGTGGTTAGATAAATGTTTATTGAGGGACTATTTACAAAAACAGGAATGTTAAAGAATGAAGAATAATGAACTAAAGATAACTTTATTATTTTGAAAAAGATCAGAATACAAAAACAAAGGCAGAGAACCTAATTTTTATTCAGGAACTTAATGTTTATTTTAGGCTCTTTAGATGTGAATTGGAAAAAAACTTACATTAAGTCTCGTAAACAAGCCTTAAGGTCCTCTATCATCTCATAGGTATCCTTGATGACCTGTGCTAGAAGGGACCTTAAGGCCCAGTTGTGAGCTTTAGAATACTCGAGCTTTTCCTTTAAATAGGCAATCTCATCTTTCAGCATTTGTTCACGAATCTTAGAGATGTCATGTGGCCTATCATTCCCCTGATTGTTTGCTTGGTTGTCTACTATTCTTGGTCTACACATTTTTGAACAAGAATTAGTCATCAATGTAACAAAAGAAAGCTTGTGGAAATATGTAGATGTTAAGATCGTTTAGGTTAATACATTACTCCTTAAGTTGCAACCTTACTATAATTTTCAAAAACTTGATTTCATTAAAACTCTTGAACGATTAGTAAGGTTACAATTTCTTAAGGGTAGCGTATTAACTCAAGCTCGAAAGGGAGTATATACAATTAAGGTGGGTTCTAAAAAGGTTCTTAAGCTTTGTGATCTCACTTGTTTTTTTAGAAAACACTTTCATTGGTTACAATGAGCTTAAGTAGGGTAGCCTGATCAAATTTGAACAATAGTTACACCATTACGCTTGGAGCCTACACAATGCCTCTCCTCTTAGGGTCCTAAGATGGCATGGGTTTGACCATATTTACCCTATATCTTTGATGTAACAAATGACCTTCCCCTCATATCCCAATGCATGTTGTATGCAAAATAAATATGGCAATTAAAGTAAAGTACATGCACTAAATTAATAACAAATAAACAAATAAATAAATAACATAGGTATTTGGAAAGGCAATTTTAATTTCGAAAAGTATCTTAAGTGGTTAGCCCTTTCCAAATCTCTAGTGGAGTCGCTAAACTGTTGAGCTTGATTTTTCCTCTCGGTTTAAAGAAAACCAATTTTTTTTTAAAACACTTTAAAGTCGCCACTAGACTGGAGTCGGAAAAAAGTATTAAGTTATAATTAATTGGGTGGATTGGTTATAACTTAGTTTATTGGTGTAACGATAAAACCGATTTTGTTAAAATGATTTTTGAAAACTAAAAATTTTGATCTGAAGGCTAATTTTTTAAACCCTTAATGGGTACTATCTTTTTAACTTTTCGATTTTAATTTCTCTTTTCAAAATTAACCTTAATGAAATTTATATACATGCAACATGATTTAATTCTAATAAGATAAAGCGATCAATTATTTACAAAAAATGGAAAAGGAAAATTTTTCATATTTTAAGTTGCCCCATACTTACGTACGAGTACTTACATATTTGTTATTCGAGATTAGACTTTCGTAGTTTATTCTTAACGAAAACTTTAGCGAGTTGAGTTGATTTTAATTTAAAAAAAAAGGTTGTGTTTATATTTTTACTCGTTTCAAGTTTATTTAAGGAAAATTTTTCAAGAGTCCTAATTGGGATTTTATTTTTAGAAACTTTAAAATAGTCCTAATTTAAAAATGGTCAATTTATTTTTTGAAAACCCAATTTTTCTAAATGTCAAAATGATTTTTATTCGCTAACCTACTTATTTATTTATATATATTTTAATTATTTTATTTTATTTTATCTATTATTATTTATTTATTTACTTTTTATTTTTATTTATATTTTTTTTTTGTTAAAACATGAAAAAATAAAAATAAAACTAAGTACTTCTTTCTTTTTTCTTTTGTTTCTCTTTTTTCCTTTTTCCCTTTTTTTTCGTTTTTTTTTATTTACATTCATAGCTACATAAATAAATAAAATAACAATTACATTTAGCTATATGAAAAATAAATAAACAAATAAATAAAATAATATATGTTGAAACATAAATGAGAGGAAAGACTTCGGACCAAAGGGTCGAACTGGGTCATGCAGATCGGTCTTTTGATGCGGGCTTCAATTCGGGTTGGGTCGGTTCAGTTCAGTTCAAACTAGGTCGGATTAAGAGAAGAAGTTTTTGGCTGTGAAGAGTGTTCTAGAGCACATTTTAGGTGTTTCTTTTAGCAAGAGGTGGTGTTTTTGTGGGTTTCTTATTGGTTTTGGGGGGTACAGGGACGATGCCTTGGGTTATTATAGTTGTTTTAGATATTTTTGAAATTTGGTAGTGGTAACAGAAGTGAGTTACGATTGTGGTTAACAGCTGGGTAAGAATGAGTGGTTGAGGTTAATGTTTTTGGGGATGAGAAGATGGGCGGTGGTCCTATCTTAGACTGGAGGTTAGTATTCTGGGTGATGGCGACTGCAGTGGTTAAGGTTTCGAAGGTTAGGGGGTAATAGTAGTGGCTAGGAGTTATGTCTAAGGGCTTGTGGTATTGTTGCAACTATGTTTGTTTTGAAGGAGGTTCTTTAGTGTACACGATGGGGTTGCTGTAATTGCTATGTCGCGAATGTTACAGTAGAGTAGATTGAGTCGTGCAAGTGAGGGTATGCAGTGGCTATGTGCGAGGTGTATGTGAGGTTTGGTGTGTGAATGTGTGGCGTACTAAGGACGTATACATGTTTGTGGGTTTGAGAGAGAGATTAAGGAGTGGTTGAGGGGTTTGTAGGTAGAGTTGATGTGGCGTATGGCGTGTGTAAAGGCTGAGAGAGGGTGTATGGGTTTGGTATATGGTTGAGGGTGATGTTTGAGAGAAAGTGATGTCCAAGAGAGAGAGATGTAGAAGGTAGTCGTTTTGCTGTGTACAGAGAGAGAGAGAGAGAGAGAGAGAGAGAGTGGATGGGGGTAGGGGTCAATGGTGGTCTGTGTTGCATGGGTTTATACGAGCAAGGTAGAGTGGATGAAGGTCTACTGTGGGTTTGATTGGTGACCAAGAGAGAGAGAGAGTGAGTTGTGTACGTTTTGGTGTTCGTGTGTGTTTTAAAAATGGAATGCCACGACTCCCCCCGCCCTCCCCCCCCCCCCCCCCCCTGCTGTTTGTGTGTGTGTTTTTTTTTTCTCTCCTTTTGTTTTTAAATGAGAAAGTGAGGGAAAGAAAAAGAAAGGGGAGAAGAAAAAGTCTTATCAAGGCCAATCACAAAGTATTACGTATCACAATCAGACACGTGACCCAGTGATGCCTGACATGTGGCAACATATGTAGTGTGGAAAAAGAAAAAGATAAAAAGCATTTTTATACCTCTAGTAAGTATCGAACCCTTGATTCTAAGCCAAAGCCAAATGCAATGTCTATGTACTTATTCATTAAATCGTTAGCTTGTTTCTTGTTCATATGTGCAATTAAATTGCACAAATAGACAAAATTAGCTTAGACTAGATTCAAATCTAAATCTAGGCTTAACTACCATTTCTTTTTCTTTATTTTATCTAAATTAAAAATTATATTCTACTAAACTATCTAAAAGATTTCTTATTTTCTAAATTTATTAAATCTTCTATTTTTCTATTTCTTTATTTTTTTCTGAATTTTATATTTTTGTGATTTTTTTCTAAATTTTTTTTCTTTTTTTAAATCTTCTATTTTTTTGTACTTTTTAAAATTTCTTATTTTTTTGTACTTTTCTAAATTTTCTATTTTTCTAAATTTCTTATTTTTTAGGTTTTTCTTAATTTTCTATTTTTTATAATTTTCCTAATTTAGGACTCTTTATCCTTTTCTAAAAATTTTGAAAAATAAAAAATGGGGTATCTACACTAACAAAAGTAAAATTTTCATTGTTATTTTTCTTAAACCCTAAATTTTGAATTTCAACTAATTTTGCTAGAGTTGATATTGAAAAAATAAAAGTATAATAAAAAAAAGTTTTCACATGGTTTATTTAATAATAAGATGAAAAGTAAAGGAAAAATCAAAGTGTGATAAACGTTTATCCAAAAGATATGTAATAAATGCCACATGGGAATTTTTGTTAACACGCAACCTACGAACCTTAGAATGGTGAAATTGGACTACTATGAAAAGTTTAGTTGTTTTAGTGACTTAGTTCAATAGTCCATATGGAATTTTAAAAGCATAGTAACACGAGATAGATTTTACTCAATTTTTAATAATCTCACTTTCGATGAAGTAACATCTTTGCCCTTGTGTTATCCCAGGAAAAAAAAAAAAGAAATGAAAAAGATAAACATGTTTGCTTTCAAAAGATGAAATTAAAAAATGTTAAATTTCCTTTAGGACACATTTTGATGATAACAAACATTAAGGTTTTCTAACAAAGCGTTTGAAGTGTATCCAATTTTATAAAAGCAAAGTTAGAAGTTTTGGTCAAGACTCAAGAGAAAAATGAAGAAATATATATATTTTTTAATGAATTAGAAGCTTACATAGAAGCAATAAATATGTGTCAAGTGTAGTTTTGCAAAGACTTAAGGATTTAGAAGCACAATTAGAAGTAATAACAACAAAGAGTCTGACTGATTAAGCATATTTAGGAGCTTCATACGAGAGATCATAAATCATAGTATAGAAGTCAATTAAAACTTAAAAGTGAAGTTAAAAGCAAGAGAAGTAGACTTAGAAGCTATTTAGAAATGGATAGTGTATATAGAAAGAAAATATCAAAACATAGAAGTTAAATTAGAAGCTTGCTCAACAAGATGAGAAGTTGATTAGTAGGACCTAGAAACTTAGAATTAGGCTTAGAAGCATGTAGAAAGAGTTTAAGTCATCTAACTTTATGTGTTTTGTAGGTTAAAGCGTAGCTCCACTAGTTAAATGTGTTTGGGTAATATGTTTGACTTGTTTCATTGTTCAAGGAGGTTTAAATTAAGGAGAAAATGCAAGTAACTCTTTTAAACTTTAACTTGGGTGTAAACTGATTTTTTAAACTTTTAAAGTGTGGTTTTTGGTCTCTAAATTTTCAAAGTGTGGTTTTTCGTTCCTAAACTTTCAAAAATTAGCAAGTTACTCCCATAAGTTAAGAATAATCCATTTAAATTTTGATTTTGGTATATAAACATATCATAAACTTTGATTTTAGTGTAAAAATACCTTCTATAGTTTATAAGTTAAGAATAATCCCTTTAAACTTTGATTTTGTTGTGTAAACACCATACAAATTTTTATCTTAGTGTGTAAATACCCTCTAAATACCCCTATAGTTTAAGGGGTTGTTTATACTTTAAAATCAATATTTAAGGAGTTATTTTCAACCTATGAGAGTTGTTTACTAATTTATGAAAGTTTAAAGACCCAAAACCATAGTTTGAAAGTTCAAATGGTCAATTTGTATCTAAATCAAAGTTTAAGAAGGTTATTTGCAATTTCCCCTTAAATTAAAATCTAGTTATGGTTTACCAAGCTAAGCTAATCAAATGCAAAATCGTCTTAAGTTGAAACAATAGCATGTAAGATTTTAAAAAGACTTGTTGGTCACAAGGATTTATCCAAATTATTTTGAATTCAAGATGGATAATTCCATGGAAGATAAGGAGGAAGGAATATACGAAAGATATTTCTAATTCAAACTTATCACCAAGAGTCTAAGGTTATCTTGAATCATCAGTTAAGAAGTTTTTCCAAATCAAATTCAAATTTGTAGCAAATTTTGTGGAAAAAATATTAGTGCAACATTCAAATCAATTCAAAATTGTTAAAACTTATCTCCAATTAAAGATGAGGCTCATGCAACAAGCTAAGATTCATCACAAAAATAGCTGTTACACTTTAGATTTAAAAGGAGAAAAATTTGAAGACTTCAACATATAACTATTAGTGGGTTCTCAAAAAATGTTGTAACAACACTCTTTAATAAGAAACATTCATTTTTATTGTTCTTAGAACATTTGTGCTATATGTTATAGTAAAGGGTTAAATCACAGTAGATCTATTCAACTTGTTGAAGCTAGGAAAGGCAAAGCTATTTTGATTGTATTCGTGTGGCTATATTTGCAACCCATCAAATTGAATTTAAAAATAGTGGAACGATTGATGTGGAAGAATGGATCCCTAGTGAGTGAAACTGGAAGAGAGAATTAATGCACAAGGCAAAACTTTTATAACTCCTCTACTTGATCTTCTTTGACCTTGTCTCTTTTATTTCTTGTATGTTTATTTACTTTGCATAAGCGAAATTTAAACTCTTACCCATTTGTAAAAAGTAATTAAAGGGGTTTATTATTTTAAAAAAAATTTAAATTTTGTAAGCAATCAATTCAAGTCTCTCCCCCCTCCCTTCTTGATTTTTTTATTGGGACCAACAAGAAAATTAACTTTAAACTTTTCTCAAATTTTTCAGCTTCGTGATAACCATCAATAGCAGGTTCACAATCTAACTATTTCGTATTAGCCTCGCGCTAAATTCACAATCCTCGACCTGTTTACTCTAGAATTTGCAATCTACTTAAATGTCTATCATTACCCATTGATAACTTGCATACCCTTCTCCACATTTGGTCTACGTGTCCCTCGTTCTACATGATCACTTCACCCTGACATTGTGACCTGTGACCCACTCTAATGTCCATCATATTCATCAGGTATCTTCCTTCGCATTCAATAAGAATCCTACGTTTAAACCAACCTAGCCACTTCATCTCAATCTTCCAATTCACTCTAATACACGGGATGAGGGGATATAGTGTTATTCGTAATCTATTATATAGTTATATTTTTTAAAATTTTTATATCCGATAACCTATCCTGAGATATTTAGGAACCACCTTATATCTTATACCTTATAAATTCTACAAAGTATATGGTATCCTATGAAAGTTGTATTTTTTTTTTTACCTTATCCTTATTAAAAATATTATGCAGGTATATAATTAATATCAAACATGTAATTATATTAATAGACAAAAATAGTAATAATTAAAAACATTCTTATATTTGCAATATGTCAAACTATAATATTATAAAATTTTGGTTGGTAAAATAGAGAATATTTTTACAGTTGAAAACGTTCAATCCTTGGTTGGGTCATTTTAAATTATTTTTTTTATCTTTTTTTTTTTAAATCACCATGTGCTAAGTTACTCCAATAAAATATATTGAACAATAAATTAAAAATTGAGATTTTTTAATACCTTTCTAGATTATAATTGGTAAAAGATGAAGAAAGTAGCATAAAAATAAGATAGTAAAAAATAAGAGAAAGTTTTACCAAAAAAAAAAAAAGAACAAGACAAAGAGAAGATAGTAAACACACGAGTATATAGTCTAAAAGTTTTATTATAAGTTGGGCTTTTATTGTTATTTTTTTCAAGCTTAAAAAATATAACAATATTGATTTTTCAACTATTAGTAATATTTAATTAATATTACAAGGTAAGTATAGTGTCTCTTGAAATCTATATCATGTGTACATTAAAATGTAGGTTCTAAAGTGGGTGTAAGATACCTGACTTTGTACATATACCTTATTTTGTAGGAGTAAGTTTTTAAAAATGACTATTAGGAACCTACCCGATAATCCTCTTTACCTACTTGGTACCTACCCGATAAAATAAGATCAAAGTAAATATCTGATACGGTAGGGTTACCCGCTCACCTCTACTAATAACCGTCCTTGGTTGCTCCATGATTTGTTTATTCCTCTCTACAAAAGGAGTAGACGTCTCACAACAAAGAATACTCAACACACATCACATATCATGCATTTTGAACTAATTTGATTCCGATTTTATCCATATAAGACGTTAAAAATAAATAGATATTGACTTATGAAAGCAACAAAATATCCGAAGGACAGTGGTCATTTGCTTGGAATGTGATTGGTAAGCCTCAAACCCTTCTTTAACCTGTTTATTTAGAGGTAATAAATAGAAGGGAAAAAATGTTATATCTTGAAAATAATTATTACTAGTAATAAGTTAGGAATTTTTTTTATTCACTTCATGTAATTTTTTATCAATAAGGAATACTCATTTTAGTATTTACTTTACTTTATTAATTACAGTATTAATTTGGGATTATAAATAAAATTATCGGTTTACCCCTATTTAGTCATTTTAGAAAATAACCAATTATTTAGTCATTTTAATTAGGGTATATGGTCATAATATTTAAACCTTTTATTCCATGTGTAGAGGGCATAAAAAGTTCCACATTTTCTTAAATAATATTTGTTCCCAATAGAGTGGAAATAGAAAAACTCTAAGAATTATAATTCTCTCCCATTTTTTCAAGGAAATAAGGAAATAGAAAATTAAGATGAGATGATTATTTTATTTCTTTTTTATTACCTCCAAATAAACGCTCTATGATTATTAAAGATTGAATTAACAACTTATTAAGAATCCAAATCAAGGAGGAATCAGTAGACCCTCCTGGTTTATTGACTAAACCTTCTCAAGGGCTTTGAAGTTGCAAAACTTCTTTGTTTAGCCAAGCAAAATTAAAATTTAGTTAGCAAACTATGTTCAAGCAAAACATTGTGGCTTTTATCTAAATCTATCAACCATCCCTCAAGTTTATTTGACCAAACTAATTTTTTTCCCTTTTATTTCTCCTTCACTTTTCTATAGTCGACCAAATTCAATTAGTTGAATTGAGATTTGATCAACCTTTTAAGTTCGAGTTTTGAGTTGTAAATTTTTTTTTCCAAATTCCCTGATCGATCATTTGTCCTAAGAACTTATTTTCATTCGTGTTAATCTCTATTAGCCTTTGTTTACTCCTAAAATTATATATTTTTAGGCTAATTAAATTATGAAAGATTCCACTTTCACTTGTACCCTTCAAGTTGAAGTCATAACTTAGGATTAATTCACATTTAGTAACTATCATCTTGTGGTATTTACCGGTAGTGATTATACTTTATACGTAATAAGCTTGTAAAACAAAACACTATTAGAGGACACTGAAGTGTTGTCATCGAGGTGTTGTTCAATGTAGCCATTTTGATACTTAAGTTAGTAATGAATTTTTGGAGAATAAAAGGTGCTTTAGAGTAATGGGCAAGTTTAGTGTGCAAAGTGTTAAGAGCTTTACTGCTAAATAGTGAATTGGTATTTATAATGGAGTGATGCCGGTAGTTGAAGGACAATTAATGAGGAAGATCTTCTCTCACAAGTATGGGAGAGTGGGGTTATGGTATTCGATGTGTCCCATTTATACCGAAAGTAGTTATTTGACTTGGTATCTTATTCTTATCTTGTGTATCATATCTATTGAAGAGCTCTTTGGGCTCGGTTAATCTAGACATAGGGCTTAAGCCCAAGGTGGTGAGATTTAAGTGACAAGGCATATCATATTTGGACGGGCCTAAGGAGTCGATATCTAAAAAGCCTTGTTAATAGTAACAATAACAATTTCATGGAATAATTGTTCTATCAACCAAATAGTGAAACAAGTTCTAAAGGAGAAACAATTATTCTATTTCATTTTTGTACTAATCTATCTATTTTTTGACATGGTAATGACTCATAATAATTTTTGTTGAGGGTCTAACCACTTTTGTAAAATTTTTGAATCCCATTATATTAGAGAGAGGAGATACAAAATATGAAAATTGAATGTAATTTTAAAAAGTTCACAAGAATGGACAGTGTAAGTTATCTTGTCATTTATTTTGTATTAAATATGACATACCTAATACTTATCCTATGAAATATCTCCACTACTTAAACCATGTGTAATGGTTAGGAACTTCAAAAGTTCTTTACATCATCACATCATCTTTTGAATAAACTATCTTCTTTAAGAAACTATTCACTCATTAAAGTTTCTTCATTTTTTTAAAAAGTTTTTATGGGACCCATATAATTATTATTTAACAAGCCACTATTCTTGATATTTTATAAAAACAATTTCAGTATCAATGAATGTTATATTTGTATAATATAAATATATTGATAAAAAAATAATAAAGTTGCGGATGTTTCTTTTTTTAAAAAAATCAGCGTCAATTAATATTATATTTATACGATTTTAGTATCAATTAAATATATTGACAACCATTATTTATATCTATACAATATAAATATGGGGGTGAAAATCTGCAAACTATTTCATTAAAAAAAAAAAAAGGTTGGGGATGTTTCTTGTCAAAGAAACGTTCCACAATTTAGCTTGGCTCCATCGGTGAAGGAGAGGCTGAAATTTCTTCAGCCTTGAAGGCTGCGTGGAGATGACGTCTTATAAGAGCATCAAAGCTCCATGACACAATACCCAGGCTACGAACCCTCTTAGGGCAATGTTGGGGTTCATATCTTCATTTTAATACTTTTTATGATTATATATTTAAAATTTTAATTTATTTAATTATACAACCAATTAAAAATTAATTATCATAATCTATATTTTAATTAACTCAAATCCATATTGATAGTTTAGTCAATATAATAAACTAATGGTAACTGCTCACGAAGAGTTACGATTGTAGGTGATTAACCTATATTTTTTAAATAAACTATAATCCATTATTTTTGCAATAGATGGTTATGCGACTACTCTAAGAACGTAGATAGTTACCTTATTAGTTAATCATGCTAATTGAACTAATGAAATAAATTAGAATAAATTGAGATGTAAATAATAATAATTAAACCATTAATTAAATATATAGTTAGATAAATTAAAATTTCATATATAATTATAAAAAGGTGATAAATTAAGGTATCAACTGTGACATTAATCCTCTTTTTTGGGGCTCTTCACGGATGGAAAGGGATGCTTGCAATTTATGGGTCGTTCGTATAGGACCCAAAAGTGCACCCAATTTTTTATTTTTTGACAAAATTATATGATGAAAAAAATTAGCAACTTCCCTAGCAATATATACATACCTCCAACGTTCACCAAGCAATTTTCTTTTTGCTCATAACGTGGCAATTTCATTTTGCCTAGAAAGTTCACTAGCAATTGATTTATTTTAAATTATATTTTATTGTTCATGTTGTTTTTCTTATTATTACTTTTTTTTTTTCTAGCTATGTGTTTCAACTTCGATAAGTTTAATTTAATGATTATCTTTTTAGAATTGTTTATTCATAATATTGTTGGATCAATGAGTATCATTAAATTTTATTAATTATATTTTTCAAACATAATAAAATAAATCTTAATATAAATGTATATTATTATTGTTTCATATTTTTATTTAATTTCATGATAACAAATTTATAAAAAAAGTACAAAAAAATTCCTAACGTTTCATATTTTTACGAATGAGTTTTTAATATTTCATTTAGTTTATTTTATTCTTCAATTTTTTCGAGCTGTATTAAATAAGTTATTCCATTAAACTTTATTAAATTTTTTGTTACTATGTTCACATATAATTGGTCTACGTAAGTACAAAAAAATTCTTAACGTTTACCTATATATATGAATCGATTTTTAACTTTTCATTTACTCTATTTTAATTCTCAATGTGTCCATATATAAAGGAAAAATTAACAGGAAGGATTTTTTTGTAAATTTATTAAAACGAGAGAACTAAAATGAACTAAATAAAAAGTTAAAGACCGATTCGTATATATAAGTAAACGTTAAAGATTGTTTTGTACTTTTTCTTAAATTTATTAATTATTTACAATAAAATTAGGTTGAGAAAATGTTAGGTGTTAGTAAAAAATAATTGGCAAAGGACCCATAAAAGAAAATGCTAAAGACTTCTCCTTAAGGGCCACAGATAAAGAGGAGAGGTACTTAAAAGATGAGAGGTCGTAATAGATGGGAACGAGATGCCCTAGTAGACTTTTTAAATAGCGAATGACATTAAACGTGAATCAAGAAATAAAACCTTACAAAGGTTACATGTATTTGTTAAGAGTGGAGCATGTTTGACTTCCACTTAGATAATAATTTCGGTATAAACAGCTGCAGTGTTTTTCTTTTTCTTTTATTTTCAAGTAAAAATGTATATAATACTATAACATAAAAATGAAACAAAATGTCATATATTCCGTAAGGCACGTTTAACTAGCATTTTTTATAGGATATATGCTTTAAGATGATTGGAAAAAAAAAAAAATATATTCGAATCGGTTTTGGATCTAGATTTTAAGAACATGAATCTATAGAGAATAAAGTGCTCTCTCATGCCATTCAGAATCTTATTAACCATAGCATCAAAAAGTCCAGAGAATTTGACATGTTGATTGCGCTTGACATAATATTTAATCTTTCTCTAAAAGTTTAAATATTTAAATAAAAAATCAGCTTAAATATTGACCTGGTTTCATTATCGATTCCTAAACTGCATTTGTGTCTAAAATTTGTTATGGATATATATATATTTTCATGAGCACAACGAGAAATTGAGGATTCGAACATAATTCATCTTATTTGAAGATCAGCATGCATATCTATGAGGATTCAAAATTTGACAAGTTGAATTACAAAGATTTTTTATGTCTAGACTTTTAAAACAACCATTTATAATTCCAGTTACGTAGGAATTGGCAACCCCAATTTTTCCGAAACTACCACATTGAGGTTTTCAAAAAAAAAAAAAAAAAAGGGAGAAAAAGGAAACAATCGCAATCTTTGATCAAAACTTAGTTACGAACCTAAAACTATCTACAACACAACAATTATCATATATTCTATATTGACAATATTTTCTATAAGCTTCTATAATTATATTACTGATCATGCATATACATATAATCATCACCTTAAGTTCAAATATTAATTCCACCCTCCTATGTAGTAAAGCAATAGAATAATTATGATCATAAGCTTATGTGTGAGTATATATATATATATATATATATGTTGTTTTATAACGGTAAAAATAATTACAAACCCATATAATGAGTGAATTTATACATAGCAGTGTTATATCAGTAAAATAATGAAATCCCAATTTATAATATGCTTAGACGTACATTTATATGCATAAAAGATAAGACGACTCATCAAGAGTAAATAAGAAGATGAACACCGAAGCATGAAAATGTATTCTAAAGTTAATAATAATAATAATAATGGAAGTTATAAAATTCCCAAGCCATAGGTCATCAGAGTGATGATGAGGTATTCAATAGATATATGTACAAGAGTATAGCACAAAAAATAACAAAAAGAAAATAAGTAATTATGTAAGTAAAGGTAATTTAAGAAAGTCTAAAAATGTGAAACTTAGTATTCAAGTATGATACGAAGTTTGATGCAAAAATTAAAACTAAAAATTATTAAGTTTTCAATAGTAAACTGCTAATTCACATCGGAAGAAATGTCAATGGTTAAATATAATAAAGTAACGATGTGAAGATGATAAATTTAATGTGTTTTCATATTATATAATTTATTTTAAGTTCACTTGTAAATTTTTGTTAGAAAATGTTATAAAACTAATTTTGTGACACCTATAACTTTACTTGCGTAAATAAAACCGAAGTTTGAAAAAATCAGTGTATCAATCAAAGATGTCAAACAAAGATAAGTTTGAAAAATATGAATGTATTAGCCGAAGATGTCGGCCAATTTTTCTTTGATCATGCAAAGTACAATTATCCCACCAATCATTCTCGGCCATCCAAGTGTTGCAATCCTACAATTGTTTGAGGTACAACTACCTATATCAAAGTCTATAGGATATGCCTTTCACTATGTGATATTGTACTTCCCATATCTTTTCCTTCTTAAAAAATGTAAGCTCGAACTCGTTACTTTTTTCTTCATTTTCTTTACAATTACCCAAATCCTCTTCAAACTAAACCCATATCTAAACATTACACTTAACCTATTACCACTCCACCACTACTCAATTGCTTATCCATAACCCCATAGGTTGAGAATCACCACAAAAGTTCACCTACCGAGCTTTTTTTATTTTTTCTTACACTTAGACAAGTTGCAAACATCAAAACCTATAATCTCTCATTTCTGACCACCAATCGATGAACTATCACCACTATAATGTTGTAGACATGGTGATAGGAATTAACCTCTCAGATTAATCATACGAAGCCGAGCTAGAGGCTTACATAGACTTGTTCGATGAGTACTAGCTTAAGAACCTATCAAAGACGAGGATTTGATCACTAGCCTGGGCTTACCTCATCTTATCTAACTTAAGTGCCGAGTTCTAACCTTGATTAAGACAGTTTTTGAGTTAGCATGCACTAAACTTCCTTTCCAGCCGAGTTGCCTAACAATCCGACTTGAAGAGGCCTTGATCAATGCACAGTATCTAAGCTCAAACCAAGCTCTTTCAAATTGTTTCCAGCATATGCCAAGTTGCTTGAGAATCCACACCTACAAAAGCAACGTAGTATCGATCACTAATAACCGCTTGATACATATCTTTTACCATAACATTCCAGAAGGATTCTCTACTTTTCCGTATAATGTATTTTTTGTCAATTTTACTCTTTTTAGGATGTTTAAGGAATCTTTTTGCACACTCTCCTTCTTGTCTTTTCCTTACCCCTGTAACCCTAATTAAGATCATATAAATACCTCACTTCCCTTATACGAAGACATCATCAAATTTATAGAATTTTCCTTATAGAGTAACCTTTGTGTTCTTTCTTATCTTTAGCTCTTATCTAACTTCTTTAGCAAGTGTTAGTGGCGAGCGACCTTAATACTACATTCGTATGTCATATCAAGTGTTAAGATTAAGTTAAGGATTATTTGGTGTGTCATATTCGATTAGTAGCTGTTTGGATTTGCTAACCACCCTCACCAGCCCCCTATTTTTGTTTTCCTTTCATCCCTATTCATTATGGTGTTTTTTCATGTATATAACCCTAAAGACGCATTAGCTTCATTAGCATTAGAACGTGGTTCCGAGAGGAAGTATGTAAAGTTGTAGTAAAGTTTTTTTTCGTGTTGTTATTAATAGTTGTTGTATTCTTTCGTGGCTGCTGTAGTGTTGTCCTTAAGAGTATTAGAAGTGTAGTCAAGGCTATAGAAGTGGGTTTTAAAGTTGCGAGTTGTGAAGTAGTGGTTTGTGAGAGGAAAGTGACGTAGCTTATGTTACTCTGTTCTACTATGTTTTCCTACTACAAAAATAGAGCAGGTTTGATTTCAGTATTACATTATGTTGTGTTGGGTATTGAAGTGGCCCGAGTATGCTAATATGATTTTGGGTAGTTAGTAGAAGGGTTTTGTTAAGTGTTGTGCCATCGAAGTTTTCAGGAAGTATTGCATTATGTCAGAGTCTAGCGTTCATAGAGTTATTGGGGACCGAGATAGTAACGCTCATATTGGCCATGGTTAACATGATAGTGATACCCTAACGTTAGTCGATGATAAACTTGATAGACTCACCAACCTTGTTAATAGTCTTTTCATAGTTATGCAAGGCAATAGGCAACAACTGTAGGGTATGCCCAATCATAACCGAGTAGAGAATGTATAAGAATGAAGATATGGCCATGTAAGGCAACCTAATTGCCTAACTCAACCTCATCGAGTTGGAGGAGTAGTAGATTGACCTACTCAACGAAGACTTGAGTTGGAGAAAATTAAGGAATATGAAGAGGAAATAGATGTAGAGGTTGTCACGCCCCGAAGCGGCAGAGTCGTAACAGCCCCCGCCGTGTAAACCACCTTAAGATAGAAGTTGGCCTTACAACCGCTATCTTAGACCTGATCTACACAAGGCGTCCACGACTAACTCGCTTTGAAGTAGACAATTTGTAATTTAAACAAATCATTTAAGAAAGTGAGAAAAGTTATATATAGTCACTATAATTCAGTTATTACATTAATCAGAAATGAAAAGTAAAACATGTGTTGATTCTTCAATGTTTTTCCTCACTCCCCAGGATCCAGCAGTTGCTAGCTTCAGAGTAGTTGTTGCCGCTTCCTAGTCAGCACCTGCACGACGTCTATAGGGATGTGAGCAACCACAGCTCAGTAAGTTAGGACGGAGGACTTAAAACTATACCATACACACAACAAGGTTTTCAATCACTTATTAGGTGCAATGCATGTGCAAGCAAATGCCATCGCACGACGTTGTCCGGCCCGTCGTGAGATTAGAGAAATTGCGTCCGCTCTAATCCGGGTTGAGGAGTTGCCGTTAATGCAACAGCTCACGACCAAACCCAGGCTTGTGTAATGGAGACCTTGCTCCTCCCGCGACTACCTTCAAACCACTGCCTTCACCCTCGCCGCGACCTCCTCTCCTGTCACTTAGTTCGACTGAGGATGAAGAAGGGACCGTTTTACAATCCTGCGCTATCCCTTCCGAAGGGGTCGGTATTTGGCCGGAGAGTCCTAAATCCCTTAACGGGTTGCCATGCATGTTCGATTATGATTACTGGTCGTATATTTGATTAAGTCCAATTTAGGGTGATCAATCATTACATACAATTCATACAACATGTGCCAAAGCAACAAACAGAATCATAGCATCACCCATAATCAAGCACATGCACACATTCAACTATCTAACAAGCACAACCAAGCATAATCTTAAGCCTCCAAAAATACAGCATCGTATTAATCCCAACTTACCTCGACTCCTCGCTCGCTCACTCGAGGTTCCATTTGCTCAAGCCATCGCCGGTTATCCCTATAACACGAACGTGGTTTCAGCTTTTCATATAAATATTATAGGTTCGTTTTATCCTACAACGCTTATTGTTAGGTTTTGGTTAAGGTCTAATATGCCTAATTATCTAGGTATTAAGTTTTTTATAATTATTCTAGGTTTGGGGTTAGGTTCAGGTTCGGTTTTCGCATCGATTTCTGAACCAGGTTTTTAGTTCGATTTTTAAGTAATGTTTTAGATTCTAACCCTAAAAATCCGTTTCAACCTATAATGCGAAATTAATCACATTACTTCCCGATCTCCTATATACCATTATTACCCCTAGTCAGTATTTTATTCCATCCGGTACACTTAAATCCCTATTTGTTTACCGAATTTACTCCTAATGTGAGAAATTTTTACATTTTTCATATAATTACATAAATTCAAGTTTCTTATCAGATTTATTATATATCCCTATTATTTATATAATATCAATTTTTATCCTAATATTTTCTATTTATTATATTTTCAAAAATTACACATTATGTATTATTACATATTATGCACATAATGCATTTCTAATATTTCTATTACCCTGATTACCATCTTTAACATAAATTACTACTTCAAAATGTCTAAATTCATCCTAGATCAGGTTTTACACCTAATTATTCTAATTTACAAAATTAACTCATAATTTACTATGTTTTTCTATTACTAATTTACTACATAATTAACCTAATAATTACATCTAACACCCTAAATGCTATAAGTGTCATACTCCATCAGATCTTAACATCCTAAAACATGTAATTATTCACTAAATCAGAAATTAATCATTTAATTACATAATTAACCTTAAATTACCCATTTTATGCCTCTTTTTAGAGCCTAAAAATTATCTAAAAATTTCGAAAATTAATTTTTGAAAAAGGGCTTCATAGCACTATTCTATATCATCTGAGTAATCTATAGAAAAATTTTGGGCTTGAAACTACACTCCTAAGGTCATTTATTTCTAAACCGAAATATGCTCGGTTTTGCACGATTTCTTAGGGGCCATATATTACGGGATATAATTTCATCAAAATAATATTTTTCCTACAAACTACATACAAAAATATCCCAGAATAACAAAATTCATAATTTTATAATTATATTTACTATTTTTACAAAATTACACAAGATTCGGGCTAGAAATCGGACTCACCGTTTTGGGTGGCTCCGGCCACCGCGGGCCGCCGTGGCCTTGTCGGCCGGCCTGGGCGCTGCCACCACCGTGTGGTGGTGGTGGCCGTCCACTTCCAGCTCCTCTTCTGGTGAGGGTTCCTTTTAAAACCCTTAACTGCATAGTTTTTCTTATTTTTTTTATTTTCTGGATTTTCTCTCGAATTTTCGACTCTCCCTAATTTTCTCACTTTCCAAACTGTCCAAATGAGCTCTGTAAATTTTTTCCCTATTTATAGACATTTGCTGTAATTAATATGCATTAATTTGACAAGACTTTGTCCAAATTCCTTAATTTTTGGCTTTTGTGTTGTTCAATTTTTATTGGCTAATTTTTATTTTGCAGCTTTGGACCTGCCACGACCTTATCTTGATTCATCTTATCATCTTCTGATTTTTTCTTATTTTTTCATAATTATTTTATATTTTTATTTAATTATTTGCTTAGTTTTTGGCCAATTTTAGTAATTACGCGTATTTTTATCTACACGTAAATACATGTAGGGTACACGTGAATATTCCTAAATATTATTTTGGTCATTCTAAAATTTTTAGTATACATATAATCTATCTCTAATAATTTATTGGTTATTATATTACACTTTTTGCCTTTTCGGTAATTAGCAGTTATTATGCTTAAAATTTGAAAATTTTATAGTCTCCTATTTTATTTCTTTTTTTCTTAAATTTAAGTTTACGGAGTCATTTTTACTAATATTCTTCTCAATAGTTTATAATTTGGGTTTGATCGGATCTTCTAACCGATCGCCCTAAACCTTGGGTTCTAAGTTCAATCCTACAGTTACTTGGCTAAACTTTGGGGCTTACAGAGGTCAATGAAGAGGAAGAAGTTGCGAATACTATGAGGCAAAAGAGTGAGGGTGTTAAGCTCCTCGAGTACTTGATAATGTCAAGGTCTAGATTCCAACCTTTACACAAAGTGTTAATGCAAATGAGTACCTAGAGTGAAAGGAGACCGTACCTAATTGTTCTACACGTAAGCTATTGGTTAGGGAAGCTCATTTGAGGATTATCAGGGCATTTTGATGAGACCCAAAATGTCGATTTGTTGAGAGAAAATCTTTATTGGCTTAGTATGATCAAGGACGTCCACAAGGTCGTCGATAACTATGAAGTGTGTAGAAGAGTGAAGGGGAGAAAGGAGCTGCATGGAGAATATATAACCTTACCTATGCCGACCTCACTTTAGGCTAACGTTAGCATGGACTTTATCTTAGGGTTGCCCCTAACATCTAGAGGAAAGGACTTGATCTTTGTAGTTGTGGATCAATTCAACAAAATGGCATTCTTTATTTTGTGCCATTATACTAACGATGCTTTATATATTGTTGAATTGTTTTTGTGGGAAATTGTCCACTTATATAGAGTCCTAAAGTCCATTGTTTCAAATTGAGATACTCAATTTCTAAGTTATTTTTGGAAGACCTTATAAAGGAGACTTAGTATTAAGCTCATGTTCAGTTTGAGCAATTACCCCCAAACTTATGGCCAAATTGAAGCGGTGAACAAAACGTCGAGAGCTTTACTTTGAGCTATCATGGGAAGGAATTTAAAAGATTGGGATCTGTGTTTACCTATTTTGGAGTTTGTTCACAACCAAACTCTCCATAGTAGCATTAGAAAGATCCCTTTTGAAGTAGTCTATGGCCTTAAGCCCTCAACCCCCCCTATCCACTAGACATGATCAGCACTCGCATAGCCCATAAAGAAAGCCAGTCTTGAGTATAACAAGCCCATGAACTGTACAAACTACACTAGTAAGTGACTCAAAAGATCGTTAGGTTTAATGAACGATAGCATGAGATTAGTAGCTGAAGCCATTGATCTGTTTTCTTTAACCTAAGTAACCTAGTTTGGATTTACTTAAGCCGAGAGAGATTTCCCCACCTTTGGAAAAGCAAATTATTACCCTAAACTGATGGTCCTTTTAAGGTCATAAAGAGAATCAACCGTAATGCCTATCAGAAAGAGCTACCAAAAGATTATGGTGTCTCTTCCACATTCAATGTATTTAACCTAACTCCTTACCATCCAAAAGACACTGCAGTAAGCTTGATTTGAGAAGAGCTCACAGATTTGAGGTCAAATCTCTTCGACCCCTAAGAAGATGATAGGAATCAACCTCTTAGACCGATCATACGAAGCCGAGCTAGAGGTCTATATGGACTTATCCGACGAGTACTAGCTCAAGAACCTATCAAGGACAAGGATTTGATCACCGACTTAGGCTTACCTCATCTTATTTGACCTGAGTGCTAAGCTTTCACCCTGATTAAAACAATTTGCGAGATGGCATGCACTAAACTGCCTTCTAAGTTAAGCTAGTTAATGCATAGTATTCGAGCTCAGACCTGGCCTAGATTAGGTTGGCCACCACTTCTAACTCCTTTCCAACTTGTTCCAAACTGTTTCCAATAGATGCCAAGCTACTCAAGAATCCATGCCTATAGAAGCAACCTAATATTCGATCACTAATAGCTGCTTGATACATATCTTCTGACACAACATTCTAAAAGGATTCTCTATTTTTTCGTACAATATATTATTTGTTAATTTTACCCTTTTTAGGATGTTTAAGGAATCTTTTTGTACAACTTCCCTTTTGTCTTTTCCTTACCCTTGTAACCTTAATTGAGGTTATATAAATATCTCACTTCCTTTATATGCTGACATCATCAATCATCATCAAATTTGCAGAATTTTCCTTACAGAGTAACCTTTGTGTTATCTCTTATCATTAGTTCTTATCTAGCTCCTTTAGCAAAAGTTAGCAACGAGCAATCCTAGTACTACATTCGTGTGTCATATTGAGTGTTAGGATTAGACTGAATAAGGTCAGTTAGTGTGTTATATTTAGCTAGTAGTTGCTTGGATTTGCTAAAACAAACACACCAACCCCCTCCCCTTTCCCCTTCCCCCTTCCCCTGCCCACCCAACCCCACCTCACTCTCCTCTTTTCTTTTTTGTTTTATTTTTGTTTTTGTTTGTTATGGTGCTCCTCTTTGCGTACGACCTCAGAGATGCATCACATGGAGAACTACTAGATCTGACCATTGTAATCAACCCAACTGCCATTGTATGGTAAGAAATCTGATCAAAAAATCAAGCTCTACTATTAATCTTAACCTAGATTTCTATATATACATATACAATTAAAGAGTACATTTTTATCATGAAATCTTTATTTAAATTGCATCTAACAAAATTTCAAACATATTAGACTGTTTTTCAAGAAACTTCATCAAAATAAAACACTTGGAAATTCTTGAAATCACGAATTAAAGCCTAAAACATATGTATATATCCGCTGCATCTTTCCATTCGAGTGGTCAAGTTTACTTCATGTTTTCAAACATGTTTTAGGCTAGTTTTCAGTAATATTTTTGCATGATTTAAAATCATTCATGGATTACATTAAAGATTGAACACTTGTCTTTAGTTTGTAAATGGTTTCAAGCAAGAAAAACGTAAGGAAAATCGACTAGGAAGCCGATAGCACTGCTGTTGCAGTTGGTACCTGGTTTCTCTTCAGTTTTTTCAGCTTGATTCAAATGCTTTAATGATGAAAAAAGTCTAAAACGAAGTTATAAACCTGTAATATGCTATGTTACTAGAGAAACGGTTAGTGGCTTAATGATTTGGACTAACGAATGGGTAAAAAACGAAGTGATCAAATTGGATGCAATAGAGGGTAAAATATAGGAATTCGTAATTGAAAAAGAAGGAACAGTGTGTCCCATATTGCTTCTTTTATTTTGTTGTTTCTTTCATATATATCAAAATGAACTGAAAATCATGTATTAAAATACATGAGATCATACCAGGATTTGATATAAGCATTGGGGAATTTTACTTTTGGTTCGTTGAAGTAGATAACCAGAAAGTTTGCATAAAAACATAAAAAGAGACATTCACAGATCGGCAAAAATTTATATATGTATAGGGTAATTATAAAATGCTGATAACAATATTTTAGCTTTGTTTTTAATATTCTCTTCTAAATGGAAAATTCCATTTTTGAAAATATCTTTGGTTCCAGTCTATCATACCATAGACGAATATGGTAATAATAATAAATGATAAGGCTACATTGCAGAATCAGTAAAGTTATCGCCGGTAGTAATCTGGTGAATATACAAACTTGGTTGCTTAGAGATATATGCAAACATACAATTAACTATATGTATATCTATATATGTGTATTGGTACAACTGCACTTGAAATTATAATGAAATCTTAAAATTATATTTATATAAATATATACATATATACAAGTATATTGTAGAAGTACATTTAAAACTTATGTGTATATACACATATACATATATATATATATAAGTACCTGTATGTGTGTATTTTAATTTAAAAGGAAACTAATAAATACATATAATGACTTGCATATAACAAGTATGTTCTACATAGACAAAACTGCATGTCTTAAATTATTAGGAAAAGCATACTTCTATGTGTAGGGGTGTGTGTGTGTTTCCATATAAGTGTGTTACTTTTCCCTTAGATTTGGATCATAACAAAGTGCAATGATATATCTTGGCTTACTTAGAAAATATAAATATATATGTGTATATATATATATATATATCGCATTTCTTTTTGGAAAAGAGGTATATTTCCATGTAAATATGAGAATAATATGGTTCAATCATTACGAAAAAGATATATTGCCATACATGCATATGAACACATCTATAATAATAATAGCAGTAGTATTAGTAGTAATAACAATAATATAAGAAAAGTTTGCTCTCTCTTATTCATTTTATATGCCTTAGAACTAAAAGCAGTCTTCATTAATTTAAAATATATTCTATATATTATAACCATTAGTATTGATCTTTCTATCATTCTATAATTATGTGTTTTAATCTGGAGGATTAATGAATTCATTATTGTTTTATCTTTAAGAGCAAAAGTAATATTTAGGTGACATCCAAATTGTATATATATATATATATATAGACATACACATAATCATCTTATTACATATTGTTATATTTACAAGTTGCTTCACTTATTTATATGAGAAATAGCCATGTTTACGTATTATAATCCATAGATGCAAGGGTCCGATTAGAGTAATCATGCGTGTACTGCATAAGTGACGTACTACTATTACTTGAAAGGATGATTAGGTGAGAAGAAAAAGATAGGCAATCTTAGTGTCTCTAATGCATAAGTAACAAATAAGAGGACTTTAGGTGTTTATCTTGTAGTTTGAGCGAATGAGATTAGTTCTTTGACTGAATAGTTTGTTTGATCTTAGAGAATAAAGTTTTTATAATGGAATGCCTTTTCTTTGATCTCTAGAGTTGTAAATGAGCAAGAAAAGTTGGATATTTATAGGCTCTAGGACAAAATAGCATCCATCAGATCCTCTCGATGATTAACAGATGAGATGAATCTTGCTTAATTTATATTTATCTTAAATAAGCTAGCTAATGGGCTCAAGTGTAGTAGCCTTCCTTATTGGTACATAAGCTTACTTGAGAAATGTTGGATGTAGACTAATTGGTCTAATGATCTTTATTCCGAGCCCATCAAGCTAATTCTCCATGAATCATCCCAAATATGAACTAGATACCTTAAGCCTTGTCACCTAGCCTAAGGAGTCAAGCCCAAATAAATAATGGGTTGAGTTTGACAATTAATATAATAATTTTCAGCCATTTACATGTCTTAATATGATACAGTGTTTAATACTTATATATCATAAAATGAACCAAACTGTAATTTTAGTAATTGAGCTATTGAATTAAATATGCTTTTCCAAGTTTGCTAGTCTTGGAATATAAAAAAAAAAAAAAAAGAGAGAGAGAGAGTAACAGAGCGAGAAATTTTCCTTTGATAGAAGGAATCAAAATTTATGGTTAACATGCTTATTTTATTATAAAACTTATGATCTAACTATAATCTAATAGTATATCAATAAGATATTGATAAACATTATTATAATTTAACGTTATATAGTTGTAAACTATGGATTGATTCGATACATTAAATATAGTACTTTATACCCTAAAGTGAGTAAGTAAGTTTCGACAATATGAGAGTTTATTGATTTTTTCTTTAAATTAAACCAGGTAAAAGTTGATATTTATCATAACTTAACGTAAGTAAGTATCTAGATTCTAGTAGTTACTAACCTTTGATATGTACTTGATAATATTATAAATTGAGTATTATTAGAATATTTCTTTGTACAAACATCTAATTGTTTAATAATGAGCCGGTAAACTATTGCAAGTTGACTTTAGAGGTATCATCAATAAATAACACTTATGTTAAGCCGATTAATCAGATTGAACCCCACCAATTAAAAAGAACGTCTAAAACAGATAAAAACTGACTGTAAGAACTAAACAAAAAAAAAAAAAATACATATCAAACTTAAAACGAAAAAGTTGGACGTAGTTTAAGAGTTAAGCAAAATCGAAAATTTTAAGTAAAATAGTTAGCTAATTAAGTAGTGTAACACTATAGCTAAGTACTAGTTAGGTTTTATTATTATTTTGCTTATCAGGTGATATAGATTTAGAGGGCAAACTACCTATCACTTACTACAATCCATAGCAGCTCTAGTCAAGTGAATGCTCTTGATGACTCTATATTTGTTTTTTACTTGTAGTTACTGTACCTAAATTATATATATTAATAAATTGATGCTTAGGGTTTGGGATATGCATGTGGTTGAATATTTGTTGTTTGTTGTGTCAAATGTTATTGAATATAATAACTGAACAATTGGCTGTACAATTAATTGTTGCATGATTGGATGGCTTGTGGATATTGGCTAATCACCTAATAGTTTGACTTAGTTATATTCAACTTATCTTAAATTAAATAGATTATGCATCTATCATGCATTGTATTACTTATTTCTACCGTCACATCACACTAAGGTAAAGAAAGGCCATGCGAGTATTGTTTCTATATATTGGAATTATAGTATTTTAGTACGGTGCACTTGAATAGTATAACCTTACCTTGACTTGCGAGTTTACTCGATGCTGAAAACACCAACTGCTTAGCTAAGCTCTGAGTCTAGAGACCTTTATTGTAAGGAGTGAGTGTAGATTGTAGAGGCTACCTTACTACTAGGCTTGGGGGCTTTGGTTTGTTGTTATTGGAATTTTGAAAAAAAAAAAAAAATCTAAAATGAAGTATGGAACTTCAAAAGAGAATGATCAAAAGCTCAGGTATTGAAACCCGATTGTGACTAGTATCGATGAATCTCCAACCCTCACTTCAAGGGTGTTAAATCCAAAGTTGTACGTAACACTTGGTCAATTGCATATATTATTTAGTATACTACTTGTTTATGAATTCATATATTTATTAATTAATTGCTTGATAACTCACTTGTTAGTATAGTACGAGGGATATTTCACTAGGCCCATGTAGCTTACTCCTCAATAATCTATTTTGTAGGTACATTTAAGCTAGAACAAGGATAAGGTTCAAGTGCAGAATGCAAACCCAAAATATATAAGAAAGGGTTAGAGGTAGTTGAAAAGTGAATAGCTAGTATAGGAACACTCTATGTAGGAAGCATTTATATGTTAAGGTTCGACATCATTTAGTAATTGTTGTAATGTATAAAATTGATTTACCTTATCTCATTATTTGATAAGGGATACCGATTCTTTGCAGTTTTAATGGATTGTGAAGTATTGGGTATCTATGGTTATTTATACTTTATACTAAGTTAATAAATTAAAAACCAGAAGCTATAATGATTAATTAATTAGAGTTTTGCAATCTCTGACTTATAAGGTGGTTTTCATATCATAGGTATGTAGATTTTAGGTAATCATATTAAACTCCCTTTAAAGTCCTGACAATGTCATTAAATTATAAGGCCATTCACATTCGTTATGATATTAAATCTAATTTACCTAAGCCATTATATCTAGTTGTTAATCCCCATAGGTATTTCGTCTGTATACTCATCATTTTATAGGTTATTTTATTAAGAAATGATAACTAAAAGGTAAAAGATCCCTCTTACTTGTATACGTGGTGTTTCCTTCTTGATATTAACAACATTAGCCTATTGTTATGGATTAGAAATCAGGAAAAAAAAAGGTGAAAAGGGAAGTAAATAAAGGAAATTGAAAGTTTATTTCCATTTCCTTTTTATTTTTTAGTATTTTCAAACACAAAGTTGAAATTATAGTTCTATCCATTTTTCTTCTAGAACAAATTGTCAACCATAGAGTATATGAAAATTAAACATGTACAATATTTTGGATCAAAATAGTGTAATATTGGAAATTAATCAAGTTGCCAATAATTCCTCAAATATCTATAATATTGTGGATTTTTTTTTTCAAACACAAAGGTAAAATGGTCATTTCAATGGGTTAATAAAACTTTACACCTTAAAAAGCCTTCCTTATCTAAAACCCTAATCCTTACCAAAAGTAAACTAAACCTTACTTCATTTATAGAAACATAAGGGCAAACCCCAAATTTAAACCTATAGAGGAAGGTTTAGAGGAGATTAAAGTAAGACTTGATGGATTATTAAGACTAAATTTGTTTTGGACCTTCTAGTATCCTAAAATCCTTTGTTTCTTATTAATCTTGGTTTTCATTTAAGATTTTCATTTGGAATTTGTCAAGTTTTCACCAAGAACAACTTCTTCAAGAGTTTGAGGTAAGTCTTTTAGGGGTTATCCTCATTTGAGCCAGTTTCTAACATTAATGCCCGATTTTAGAGGAGTTATACTTGGATTTTAGTAAGGATTGAATCTGAAACGAATTGTTATTTACAATTGTTGATGGTGTTTAGCCTCGTTATCGAGTTTCTCTAAGTATTTTGAACTGATTAAGTAACTTTTACTTGTTTTTCCTCTTTTATTTTCTAGATTATTTGATGATTGTTGGAGTTGGGGATTGATGTTTATAGCTAGGTTTGGGTGGAGTCTTGGAGTTGGAAATTACTGAAGAACATGTTTACCCTCATGTATTTTTTTAGTCTGGAAGTTAGTTTGAAGTTGGGAATTTTTGGGTTTATATTCGAGTGAACTTGTTTTGCAAAATTGCAAAACAGGCCGCTAGTGTTTAGACTCTCTTGCTACTAGCATCTAGATGTTAACCTTCTATAAGGATTTTGCTTGTCGTGTTCGAACGCCTCTCCCTATTCAAAATCCCTTTGATTTTCAAGGCTTCTTCCAACCTTTAATTACCCAACTAAGTCTTCACCTAACTTTTTCATATTAAAATGATTCAAACTTTATCCCAAGAATGAGAGCTCTAGAAGTATGTTGAAGTTGTCTAACTAAGACACTTGAAGGAAAGATAGAATTAAGATGGCTTTACTAAAGATGTTTATAAGTTGGATTTAAATGAGTAATATGAAAGTGGGTCTATGGTACTATAAGATGGACTAAATTTGAAAGTAACTAAGCAATGTAAATTGGTCGAATTAGGATCTTATAATTGTTTACATGGTTGGAAGATAAGGAACTAAATTGAACCTATTATCTCTTAGAGGTGCTTGGATTCTTTTGCTATTTGGTCTCCTTTTGGATTGTTTAGTGTACTCGGTGACTCAAGTACGTAGTGTTTGTTTGTTGCTTGTACGTGTTAGGATAGAATGTAATAAACTTGACTAATTTGAATCCGACTTTAGGACCATGTTTTGCTGATTGTGCTCTCCTAGCTCGTCTTTATGTATAGGGACAACTACTACTCACCTATGAGTATTCCCTAGTAGACTCGCATATGAGATGACATAATTAGATTTAGTATTTCATGGTTAGTGTTAGTCATTTAACCTTCATCGTAGTATATGGTAGTAAATTTAAAATATTTATGTTATATTATATCTACCTACATATATAAGAGACCATAGTGTAGCGGGGTCATAAGAACTCCTTTGTTGCTTGTCGACTAATATACAAAATAATAACCTACTACTCGCTTATTTTGCATGATGTGCATGTAATATGCATTGTATGGCATCCCTGTATGCTTGCAAGCTATGTACTAGGGTTCGCCTCATTCTTTCTTTTTCAGGTACCGAAGGAGACAATTATGTTATTTATGAAGAAACCTTTGTAAATGAGTTCTAAGAGGAGGATGGGGTTGATTATCTTTACTTCTACAATGATTAAAGATATGTTAGTGTCAGATAGAAGTTGATGAGTCTTATTGGGATTGGGAGACTTAGCTTATTTACTTGAAGACTATTTTCTATTCTATTTCATTTATTTATGTGATGTTTATGATTTAGAAGAGAAACTCATTGAGGATTTTAGTCTCATTATTACTTGTATTTTGGTATGTAGGAGCATGATAGACTCTTTGGCAACTTTATGTGACAATCTTGTTCTCGAGGTGAGGTTGCTTCTCATATCCTATTATTACTTAGCTTATTTTTAGTTTATGAGGTTATTGAGGGGATTATCATTCCCACTCATTTGTTTATTTGAAGTTTTGGTTTTATTGATTATGTGATCACTAGCTTTGTGTTCATGGAGACTCTTAGAGCTTTACCGTGTTCCTAGTTACCAAGGCCATGTGGCGAGTTCTAACACCCAATCAGGTTTCTAGGGCATTACAATGTCTAATGATGCAAAATGGTGCTTGCTTCCAATTCAACATTTTTTAACAGAATATCAATATTTCCAAAGTAAAGAATATTTTGTTTCTTTCTTGAATGATCACAAACACTTTTTTGATTCTAAATCTATTAGAGAGAGAGTTTTATGTTCAAGGAAATTAGTGTTTGTTTGTCTATTGCTTAGCATTCTTGACTAGTGATAAAAAAAAAATCATAAGAAGAAATTATCATATTAGTTCTTTGTGTTTGTGGTATGGATCAATTGGGTGTTTTTTTAAGGTTTAATTTACACCTCAATTTTGGTTTGAACTTACAAGATGCAAAGCATTTGTTTGGAAATGAGCATAGCTCTAGCCTCTATCTGTCTTTTCACCAAATATTGCAATTCGCTATGTTCTTTATTGATGTAAGAGCCATGACATCCATTGTTGAGAGTCATTTTCTTCTTTTTGACAGTATTACAGAGAGATATCGTACGTTACTATGGACAAAAAAAGGTTAAATTAACATCTTTCATCTCATTACAATAGTCATATTATATAATTGATTCCATTATAATACTACATATTAAGTTTTCTTCTACAATTTTATTCAACTAATAATTCTTCATATATAATAAATTTTATGTGCTTATTATTGTACTTGTAATATAGATAACTGCAATCAATGTAAATTATTTACAATGTGAATATAATCAATTGAAAGGAATATTGAGCTAATGCCGATGTAATATAATGGCATAAATACTGATTTCTGAATGGAATAGACTAAATTCAATCTCCCACCCCTCAAGTCGTAATGCTGTAATGTTGTTTGATAAAAAAAAAAGAAAGAAAGAAAGAAAGAAAAGGATGCCGAAATGGGTAATTTAAAATATTTTATCAACATGAAATGTTATGCCTGATTTATTTAACCAAGTTATAAATATATTATTCAATGAATCTACATAACTTATATATCATAAATATATATTTATCATTGTAGATATTTTATTTCCCAAAATCAATTTTTATAATATTATTTATGTTTCTTTTCTGGGAAAATTAGAATGTATTTCATTCAATTTAGAATAGGAAATCAGGTAATGAAATACCGATAAACAGCAAATTAATCCAGAAGATATGGATTTGAAAATTCAATCAAAGAAGGATAATTAATATATATAGATAGATAGATAGGGACATAAAGAAGCAAAAGTTTCATCCCAATTTGAACCCCAACATATACAACCTGCCAAATAGAATTTCCTGGTATAAAACCCTATCCATAGCACCCCACGTGAAGCATCTACCACAATAAATTGAGTTCCTTTGCCAAGGAAAACTATTTGGATTTTTTTTTTTTTTTTGGTATTTGATTGATCAAATGTGACTTGTGTCATACATGGAACCCAGAAAAGTTTTACAATATTGTTAAGAAATTCTCTTGAAGAACCATGGGATAAAATCAGGAGGTTTTTAAGAAGGAGAATTTCTTAAAGTTCCCATATGACATCCTAAAAACTCTCAGGAATTCACAAATAAAGATAATCTTAGGATGGTTGTGGTTTATGCATTTAAATGGTGTTTACTATGTCCAAGAAAATTATGGGTGGATTCCAATATTTTGATATTACTTATAAAATCAAACAATAATTAATTCGTCATTCATATATATTAAATTATCATTTCACACTTATCATGATAGAACCATAAACATAATCAAAATAAATTGTTAAAGTTCTTTTAAGATTATGTATTGATATCTATTAAACCATTTATCGTGAAAAGATAATCGGTTCCTCTCTGATTCAAAACCCATTCGGAACAATAATATTCGACTTGGGTATCAACATTCTATACCATAATTTACAATAGAATAGTTTCGGTCGTCCTTGCATTGTGGTCCTCTGCCACTGGCATAAATTTTGTTGCAAGGCCACTGTGTACGAGTAGGGTAGGCAACCAAATTTTCGTATATATGGACAATGGTCGGGATCTTTCTCCTGTGGCCTTTAATTTTGCCTAAATTGGTGCCACTAGCAAAAGGAAAGAACTACATTTCCCTTGCCAATGCCATGACTTATGAAGGATAAGGACTCTCTCTTGCTCTAAAATTCTCCCTACTTCTTTGTTATTTATTCATATATCTCGGGTTAATCAAGGTAATCGCTTCATGGAAAGTGTTTCTTTTTGTACTTTTTTTTTAGTTTTTACAATTAAAACTTTGCATTTGTCAAATATTATTGTTATAAATGTCTAAAGATTTAGTAAATAGTACTTCCTTGATTTTGTCTGTAAGGATGGAAGGCGATGTGGTTTTCTGTTTTCTAAAATGAGAATTATTTTCTACATTTTTTATCATATATTTTCATGATGGTGAATCACCACGATTAACCATTAAATTATGATATTTTCTTCCTATCATTGTTGTGGCTAAAAACCACTAATAATAATGAAATAATAAAGTAAAAACAAAAACAACAAAATATAATCAATACATTTATTTATTATCATATATTAAATTTTTATTGATATTTACATAATACTTGTTAATCTATATGGCGTATTAGTGTTATTGAATATTTGTTTTCTTAAGATGTGATCAACTTTTTTTCCAATCTTAGTAGTTAATGATGTTATTTATTATGTTTTCAACTCATTGTCTGTAATTTGTGTCCTCCGAGATTTCCTTTCGACTATATTTAGTTTAAATTCCTTCATCATACGTGTATGGCTGAATTGTGCTCATCCAGAGTGGGTTGTCTTTGCATCCTTTTAATCAATGGATTTGATTGGAACCAGTTGATGAAAAAATGAAACAAGTAATTTATGTTATTATACTTAACATATTTACAAGCAATTTAAAATTTACGAGTATTATGGAGTGTATAGGTGTTAATTTCAAGATCAAAAGTGTTATCAATATTAAGGAAATATGTCCAGCATAGTTTAGAGTTTATTTTCTAATAATTGTATTCAGCTTTCGTGAAGTTTTTGGACAGAATCATTTACTTCCTTATAGTGGCAACTGGCAAATTTTTAAGGTATTTTGGATGGTGATAAAATCTCTAGAAGAAGCAATACTTTGGCATTCTTGTTTCTGAAAGGTGTTTTTGGTCATTACCCTCTCATAGCCTTCAAAAAGAGAAGAACATGCTTACTTGTTTCTATTCTCAAGAAGATGTGGTTAGTACTTAATCGTACAAAAAATCACAGTATGGAATGTTGGGAATAAAGTAAAGTTGCTCAATTTATTAATAATCATTATATTATAACTGTTTGGAAAGAAAATAATTCAACTGCATTTATCTATTAAAAGATTAATATTTATATCACAAACTTATAATGACTTTTAACAATTTATTAATATTTATCAAAATTCTCAAAATACTAACCCAACCTAAAAAGGAAGCCCTTTAGAATTCCTATTAGCAATAGTCTACAAATAAAACAAGTTAATGCACAAATATTAAAAGTGTGAATCATTGAAACCACTACAACCCATGAATCATATACCAAGTAGTCATAGTAATCCCTATCCTCAATAGAGCAATCACCTTAAATAAAATCCCACAAAGATGCTTAGGACATAACTATTGTATGCTAATATAGTGTGAGGTTAGTGTGTGATTAGCTTTTTTGGAAGAAAAAGAATGAATGGGATTAGCTCCTTAAAAAGAAAAATTTGAGGGAAAAGGCTATGAGTCCTTAAATATATAATATTTTTCATGGTATTTCATTGTTATTACTCACCACACATTTCTTAGAAAAGAAAAGAGTATGCTTAAAACTAAACCTATGTAGGGGTTGATTTCAAATTGTGAATCAATTCGGGCCCATACTTGAGCAAGTCGAACTGTAGCCTAAACTGTGGGGTTTTAAGGGCTCAGGTAGTTCAAGGTTGCCAACCTATTGAGTTGGGCAAGTTATAAATTGGTAGGCTAAACCGTTGATTAAACGGCGGGTTGCCCATTAGTTCAAGCTTGATTTTATAAAAAAAAAATGGGGGTTCATTTTTAGTTGCAAATTTGCATTGACCACTGTTATTTAATTTTGTAATATAATATATGATACGAACCGTATCCAAAGACTGACAAGACCAGTTGCAAGGATGAGTTCAAACTTGTAGATCAAACTTGTAGAAAGCTTGAAGAATGAAATGGGAATTGCGTGAAAACAGAAAAAGTAAATAAGCAAACCTTCAAATAGCTCCAACGATATGACACACCAAGGAACCTCCAAAGACTTATGATACAACTTGATACAGTGCATGAGATGATCCAGTGAGGTTACTATACACTTAATCTTGCTTAAGGGTTAAAATAAGAGCAAAATGAACAAGCTAACAAGAGCGATGTTCACAAAAAGAGTATATTCAATATTAGATGTAAGATAAGATGATGCGGCTGCATTTTACAAGGGTATTTATAGCCAAATTGTTAGGGTAATCTACCTAAAATGGAAAAAACAAAAAGGGTATTGTCCAAGAGAAGTAATGTACAAGGAATAACAAAAGAGTATAAATGAGAATGTAAATAAATCAATGATTGGCGCAGTGAATCCTCTTACGTAGGGGATTAGATACATAACATTAGGACATTGAAGCTTCTAGCAAAAATAACAAGTTGTATAGTCAAGTTAGGTACTCGCTGAGCAAGGGTGCTAAGTAAGAGTACCAAGCAGGGGTACCGAGTAGACTTAAGGTCCTCCTGAGAAGATGTGTGTGTAGATGAGTATTGGGATCCTCAACACCAATACTTCTAAGCTAGAGGTTGGCTTGGTCATGGTTAAGTAAACGTATGAAGGATCAGACTATTAGCAAAACATAATTCAAGTCGGTACTCGACTATCGAGAGATGTGTAGTTACTTGGCTCGACATTAAGAGTTAGTTGATGATAAGGATCAGCTTGGTCTCGGCAGGAGTTGATTGGAATAGTAAGATTTACTTTGCTAGCCCTTCAAGTCCCTATGCTTAGGCTCTAGTTAAAGGCTCGATAGCATGATTCCCATCATTCCCTTTGAGTTGTTTTGGATATTGGATCAAATCCAGCTGGTTTTGGTTCAATTCTTCATCAAGTTGATAGGGGCTAAGATCGGTAATATTGAAGGTGTCAAATACTCCATAGTTATCAGGTAATTCCAATTGATAGGCATTGTCGTTAATCTTTTAGAGTATTCTGAAGGGACCTTCATCTTAGGTAGATAACTTATTCTTTCTCTTGTTCAGGAATCTCTCTTTGTTTAAGTGTAACTACGCTAATTCTTTAGGCTAAAATTATGCTAACTTCCTTCCTGTACTCTTTTCTCCCATCCTCTTGGCAACTTGGTCAATCTGCTGAATAACTTTCTTGTAGATCTATTGTAGAGACTATGCTCGGGCTCTTGCATCAGCGTCTTCTTGTTCAAACATAGGTATAGGGGTGTGGTTAAGGAGCAACTCTGAATTGAAGCCAAAGATGACTTCAAAGGGTATTTACTTGGTGGTGTCGTATATAGTATGGTTGTAAGTGAATTCCACTAAAGGCAAATAGACGTCCCAATCAGTCAAGTTCTTCCCTACTGCAGCTCGAAGTAGTGATCTTAAAGTATGATTGACTACCTCTGTTTGGCCATCGATTTGGGAGTGATAAGAAGTGCTGAATAGAAGTTTAGTCCTTATACGACATAAAAAAGTCCTCTAGAAATGGCTTAGAAACTTTGGATCTGTTTGAGACTATACTTTTCAGCATGTCATATAGCAGAATAATTCCCTGCAAAAAGAGAAAACCAATAGCTGAAGCATTGTTAATTTTAGAGCAAGGTACAAAGTGTATCATCTTACTAAATCTATCTACGATGACCGTAACATAATCTTTACCTCAGGCCATTCTTGGTAATTTAAGAACATTGTCCATGCTCAACTCAATCCAAGGTCAAGTCGAGATAGGTAAAGACATTGCTTTCCCTTGTTCGACTCAGCATTTGATTCTCTTGCAAGTAGTACAACTCTTAATAACACTGTATACATCTCATCTCATTTTTGGCTAAAAGAATTGTCCATTCAATAATTCATAAGTCCTTTTCTCTCCAAAATGTTTGGAAAGTCCTCCATTATGGGTTTCTCTTACTAGCAACTCTTTAATTGAATAGGTCGGCATATACAATTTGCGACCTCAACATAGATAACCATCCTCTACATGGTACTCATCTACTGCTCTTTTGTTGGCACATTGTCTAAATATAGGACTAAGATATGGTTGCCTAGGATACTATTCTTTGATTCTCACAAACCTTAACAGTTTGGTTTGTAATTTGGTAAGAAGAACATGTCTTCTTGACAGAGCATCAACAGCTATGTTATTCTTGCCTTGTTTGTACTTTATTACAAAGTTGAATCCTTCTAAGAATTCAACCCACTACATTTTCCACTTCAATAGCTTGGTTTGACTTCTAAGGTACCTCAAAGATTCATGATTTGTATAAATAATAAACTCCTTCAGCAATAGATAGTACTACCATACTTAAAGTGCTCAAATAAGGGTTAGAAGTTCTTTGTCATATACTGAGTAATTCAATTGAGGTCTTTTAAGCTTTTTACTATGGTAGGCAATTGGTTGACCTTCCTACATCAAGACAACACCTATCCAATGCTTGTCGTGTTACATTCTAGCTTAAAAATCTTCTTGAAGTCAGGCAAAGCTAATATTCTTCTATGTTTGCTTAGTAAGAGGTGAAACAATGGCACAAAAACTCCTAATGAATCTTCAATAAAAAGATGGTAGTCTGTAAAAACTTCTCACCTTAACACAAGTGGTTGGAGTTAACCACTTGACAATAGCTCGAATCTTTTCATCATAGACTTGCAAGCCTCCTCCACTAAGTACATAACCCATAAATACCACTTCATCCTGGTATAAACAATACTTCTTTAAATTGCCGAATAACCTCTTGGCACAAAGTACATTAAGCACGGTATAGAGATGATCAGAATGACTTCACAGGTCGACACTATACATAAGAATGTTGTCAAAGCACACCACAATATACTTCTCGATCAGATTTCTTAGCCCATGGTTCATCAATTGCATAAAAGTGCTCTGGGCATTTGACAGGCCAAAGGGCATTACCATCCACTCATAGAGTCCATGTTGAGTTTTGAATGCAATCTTCCACTTGTCTCCCATCCTCATTCAAATTTGGTGGCATCTTAACTTTAGATCAATTTCATTGAACACTTTGGCGCCACTCAATTTGTCTAACCTTGAGATGGGGTGTTTTTACTTGATCGTAATCTTGTTAACAGCTCTGTTATCCATACACATCCTCCAAGCATACCATCTTTCTTCAACACAAGTAATGCTGGCACAACATAGGGGCTAAGACTTTCCCTCACATATCTATTCTCAAGTGGTTCATCAACTTGTCTCTAAAGCTTTACAGCTTATTGGGGGTTCATCCGATAAGCTTGTTCGTTTAGTAAGGTAGCGCTTGGTATCAAGTTAATACAATGTTTAATGCCTCGGAAAAGGGCTAATCCTTCAGGAAATTGTTCAAGAAACAAGTCACCATATTCATCTAATAGCTCATTCTCCTCAAGTGGCAGCTCATTTTGTTCCTTCAACTCTAATAGTCCCTTGACCAACATAAAAGTCGATATGTTGGCCTTAATAGCCTCTCATAGCTTGTCTTTACTTAGAATCAAATTCATTTTAAATCCTCGAGTAAGTTTAGCTTATAGCTTGCTAGATTGCTAACTTGACTTGGCATCATAGGGTTTAAAATAATATTCCTTTCATCTTTCTTGAGCACATAGGCATTCCTGAATTCATCATACATGACCTTCCTATCAAAAAGCTAAGGTCTACCAAGCAATACATGGGATGGATACATGGGTAGTACGTCATAAAGAATTTCATCAGAATAATTTCCAATAGAGATCGACAGTAATACTTATTGGGTGACTTGTAATGCTCCTTTCTCATTTAGTCAATGCAACTTGCACAGCTTTAGATGTGAGATAGTCGGCAACTTCAGCTTCTTAATCAAGTTAGTAAACACGACATTAGTACAACTTCCACTATCCACTATGAGTATACAAACTTGCTCATTCACTTTGCAAGTAATATGGAACAAATTCTCTTTCTACTCCTCCTTAGCAAATGGTTCTATACTCATCGCGCATCAAATAATCAAAGTTAGCTTATCTAGGTCCTCAACAAACACATCTTCCTTGACCAGTTCATCTTCCTGAGTTTCCTTCTCAGGAATAACCTCTTCCTCGGGTTCTTTGTCAGTATTCTCCACTTCGAGCCTCGGGACATCTCCTCTTGTAATCATAGTTCATCGGTTCAAGCATTGAATAACCTTGTACCTAAACCTTTGGTATTTAAAGCACCTGATATAGCTCGTCTTCCTCCCAAATCCTTATCTGTTCTCATAAGTTCTCGACTGCAATTCGTCATTAGTTAGTTGGGCCTTTTGTTCAACTCAAATATCTAGCCTTTTGGTCCATTCAATACTTTGCAGAGCTCGGTAACTTTCCTGAACAGGTCGGCTTAACTAACCAGATCAACTCATCAGAGGTTGGCTCGACTTATTCCTCCTCTGCCTCTCTACTCACTGGGAGCCTCATCTAACATAGTGAACCGCTGAAGTTCCACAATATCTTGGATGTCATTTCTTAATCTAGTAAGAAACCTGGATACTATTCATGCTGATGGTTCATCTACTTCATAGCAAATCATGATTATTTGGAGCTTCTAAACATATTCGTCAACAGTTCTGCCTCCTTGCCTTAGCTCTTGAAGCCGAGCAAAGGTGTCCTATAAATAACTATCTGGCATAAATCTATTTCTAAGGATCCTCTTCATCTTAGGCTAAGTATGTACTTTTCTATATCCTTTTTGTCTTCTCATAATTTAGAAATTCTTTGACCACATCGCAGCATATCTTGAGAACTTTACAGCAACAGTCCTTACCTTATCACGATCCTTATATTGGTAATAATAAAAAACATGCTCAACCTTCTCCTTCCATCCAAATAATCATCTGCATTCTCAAAACCATTATAGCTCAAAATTTGAAGCGTCACGTTGTCAGCAACTCAAGGTGCTCTTGCTCGCCTTTCTTCCTCATTATACTCTTCTTCTTCTTCTCTATCCGTATCACCCAAGTCAATTCTTCTTCGCACTTATCTTCCTACCCCTCTACCTTGAGCTGAGATCTGTCCTTTAGTAGGTCAAGCAACTTATGAAGTGTTCTGCAAGGCCTTAGCTGCTTCATCAAGTCATTCATTTATACTCCTAGGGGTATGTTAGGGTTGTTGTTCATGGTCGACAACACCACTATTGTCATCCCCAATACCAGCATTGACACTCAGATCCGTCATTATCTTTGACAAAACTTAGTTTCAAACTTTGAATTTGACAAAAAATAGATACTATTCCTTCAAACTAAACAACACGCATACTCTTCAACATAAATGTCCAATTAATTCGTAAACACAACAACTATACCTATGAACAATAAACTTAACCAAAACTTGATTTATTTTTGTATGTTCGAAACATGGAAAAATATAGTATATAACCAAAACAAACTACTACACCTTCTACTTACTCTAACACTTGTAGCTAACTTCTAGGCAACTACAACACAGTACCACAACAATTACTACTCATAAGAAAGTTCAAACACAACTTACTCAAACGAATCTTTCGCTCTAATACCAAAGATGATATGAATCGGGTCTAAGGATTAACAAGGCCGATCGTAAGGGTGGGTCCAAACTTGTAGAAAGCTTGAAAAATGAAAATAGAAAAAGTAAATAAGCAAACCCTCGAATAGCTCCAAGGATACTGGGGAACTTCTAAGGACTAATGGTACAACTCGATATGATGCATGAAATGGTCTAGTGAGGTTACTTGTCACTTAGCCTTACTTAAAGGTTAAGAGAAGACTAAAGTAAACAAGCTAATAAGAGTGATGTTCATAAAAAGAGTATATTCAATATTGGACGTAAGATAAGATGATGCGGCTACATTTTACTAGGGTATTTATACCCGAAATGTTAGGGTAACCTACAAAAAATGGAAAAGACAAAGAGGGTACTATTCAAGAGAAGTAATGTATAAGGAAAAACAAAGGGCTATAAATGAGAATGAAAAGAAATAAATGATTGATGTAGTGAATCCTTTCACGTGGGGGATTGGACACATAACATTAGGATACTAAAGGCATTTATGGTAGAAATAACAAGTTGTACGATCAGTTTGTGTACTCATTGAGTAGAGGTGTCGAGTAGACCTGAGGTCCTCATAAGAAGACGTGTGTACGGATTAGTGCTGGGATTCTCAAAGCCAATACTTCTGAGCTAGAGGTCGACTTGGTCATGGCTAAGCAAACATGTGAAAGATCGGACTTATGCAATAGTATACTTCAAGTTGACACTCAACTACTGAGAGATGTGTAGTTACTTGGCTTAATACTAAGAGTTAGTCGACAGTGAAGATCAGTTCAACCTCGGTAGGAGTTGGTTGGAACAGTAGGATTCATTTCATTAACCCTTCAAGTCCTCATGCTCGAGCTTTAGGTAAAGGTTCGATAGCTTGATTCTCATCAATATAGCTTAAACCAAATGAATTGTTTGGGGATTTAAAAAAAAAAATTGTTCTAAAAATAAAGTTTTCAATTCATGAGTAATGAAATAGAAAAATAAGTAAAGAGTGGATTAGGAAAATTTTACAAAAGATTGGAAAAAGAAAAGGAGGAAAATTCCAAAAAAGATTGAATAAAAGAGGAAAATTTTGAGGAAAAAAAAAAGGGTTCATAAGCTATTTTTACTTGAACCAGCTTAGGAGCATCTCCTAAAAGGCTAAGTTCACCTTTTTTTCAACCTATGAAACAGCGGTTTCGAACTTGGTGAATGGGTCTACTTAAAACATTAAAGTTTTAGATGATGTTGTTGCACACTCCTTAACTAAGCTATATATATATAATATATATATGTATATAAGTTAATATTTTGGTGTAAAGTAGATATTTCAACCTCAAATCCTTTATACATTCAGCTTTTAATCATTTGGCTAGGGAATTTTTCACTATAAGAGAATTGTTGTGAGACTTAGTTATCTTTAATTATATTCATATATAGCTGAAATTGAAAACTTCCATGATTGTTTGAGCGAATTGGATAGTTAACTAATAGAGTTTGAAAGATGATGCCATAGAGACAAATCATTAGAGGCTCAAGACAATTTTGAGAAAAACATCAATTATAAACTAAGTTTAATAAATTCTATAAAAAACTTATCAAAGATAGTAAGTTCTTGATACTTGGAGTTAAGTGGGGCAAGAAGATTAGATTGACTCGTAAGAATAATCCCCTATAAATGTTGAGCTCTCTTGTCTTCTATATTTACCTTTTACATTATATTATTATATACAAAGATCCTATTTAGTTCAACTAAGTGATTAATATGATTAGATTAAGAAATCAAAAGCAAACAAATAAAAGAGGATTAGTTTATGAGGAGAACCTCTATAAATCTTAGGCTTGATTTCTTTTTCCATCTCTATCTACTTTAAGTGATGAAATGATTCTAACAATAAACTTTACAAGAAACATGATTGAGGTTAATTATAGGCGAATACTCTATTTTCTCTCTTTGATGTAGCGTATACCAAAGGAAAATTGTGGGAAATTAAAAGTTCTCTTTATTTCTCTAAAAGAATGTTTGTAATAGTGAAAAGAAGATAAAAAAATGAATATACATAAAAGGCTACCAAAAGAATCCATAAGAAATCTTAAAATGAAACCCTACAATATTGAAAAGGCTTATTACGAGCCTCAAAGTCCATTTTTCAAGCCCAAAGCAACCTCAATTGGGCTTATATAGTTGTCTTATTATAGAGCTTGAAAATCTCTTTTCAAAAACATAATATAATAAGTAAAATTCTTTCTAAATGAAAAGTTATACCTGTTTTACCCATATTCGGAAAAACAACTTATTTTCAACCTATTTTATTATTTGGCTTATCCACATCACTCTCTTTACTTCTCTCTAAAACTTTCCCCTTCTTTCACCATCCTAAATAAATAAATCTACTACTGATCTTAATATACATAGATCAATGACTACTTGATATGAGCAAGACCTATTGCAAGAATCAAGTCGCTTATCAATATCATGCAACCAATTAAAGATGTAAGCTTTTATAGATTTCAAGGATAAAAATAATGTGAAAGTAAATATTTTTTGAGTTTTTTAGGTTATAGAATAACTGAAATGAAATATTTTTGGGTCTTATATTAATGAAAAACTAAATATAAAATGGGTATGGATGAGTCTTGAATTAAATATAACTCACTAATTCAATAATCGAACTATATTTGATTGATCTCTAGAAATGATATGACTCATAAATCTAAAAATCAATTGATCTGATGTTGTAATATGATATCACCCACTAAATTACAATAACAGGGTTCTAAATCACACATCTTAAATGATGTATGGATGAATAAAACGAAGGGTTTTTTGTCATCATAATTGAATCGATAAGATAAGGAATTGATAATACTCTTAGAAACATAATTTTATTGATAAAAGAGTCATGATGTTATGTGGAAGTATTATAAAGATATATATAAAGTACAATTAGGGCAAAACATAAATAATGAAAGCACATAAAATCAAGGATGAACCCAAGATCATATAACTGAGTGGTCCATACATATTTTAGTTAAACCAATATTAAAATCATTAATAAAAAAATTATTTATTATCATAATTATATTACATTTTATATATGTAAAAGAATTTTTTCGATAATTTGACATACAATAAGATTAAGGGTGATCGATATATTTTATAAGAAGTTAAAAAAATAAACTTTTTACATTTTATTATGCATATATATTGAATAAAATTTATCTATTAATTTATAAAAATTACATTAGCACATGAAACTTATGTAGGTTTTGTTTTTAACAAAAATAGATCAAAAAAATAAATAAATATAAAATTACAAGTAAAGTAAAAAAAGTAAATTGATATAGATGTAATTATTACACTAATTCTTTTTATGATAAACTTACAATTATTTTATTAAGAATGCTAAAAAAAATACAAAAGAATACCGTTTTGAATATAAGTTATTATCTAATAATGACTGAGATAATCCACATTTGTTTTCATAACATTAATTGAAAAAAAATGTACTTAACGAAGTTATATAATTGGTACTATTTATCAATAGTTTATATGATATGATTGGTATATATATAATATAGATAATATAATTATTATTTACGGCATGTTACTAACAAAAAATAATAATTTAAGATAATTGATTAAGTTTAATATAATTTGTAATTAATGAAATTAATGTTATTAGTTATTGTAAAGAAAAAAGTTTAATAAATGTAAAAAGATATAAGTATTGTACTACTTCTTTTCATGATAAACTTGTCTGATTATTTTGTTAAGAATGCTAAAAAAAAAAAAAAAAAAAAAACAAAAGAACACCATTTTGAATATAAGTTATTACCTAATAATGATTGAGATAATCTACATTTGTCTTCAAAACATTAATTGAAAAAAAAAAAAGGCACTTAACCAAGTCATATAATTGGTACAATTTATTAATAAATTATGTGTTACGATTGATATATATGTAAATAATTATTCTTTACAGCGTGTTACTAACAAAAAATAATAATTTAAGATAATTTATTAAGTTTAATATAATTTGCAATTAATGTTATTGGTCATTGTAAAGAAAAAAGTTTAAAATATGTAAAAAGAGAAATGACATTCAAGTAATTAATACATCTAAGAAAAATAAAGTAACAAATATGAGATTTAAACCCAAGACCTTTTCTTTATAAAACCAAACACTTAACCAATAAGTTATATAATATTTTATGTTATATTTTATCTTTAAAATATATATTTAATTTACACTTTTTCTATTTTCTAAAAATTTAAAAAATTAATTATTTCCCGAGCTTGGGAGGTCAGGGCACAATACGTCCCAAAACTCCCCACCCCCCTAAGCTTGTCCATGACAAAATAAAAGATATAACAAATTCATGAGTCGAAGAAACATATAACAAGCACAACATGGTCGCGAAGTTACCCAAGTTGGTCAACTTGGTGTGTTGCTTCCTGTGTTAGTCAACACGGCTTGGAGCATGACACTTAATCTATGTTTTTTCCCTTATATTTTCAACTTGGCCTATGATCATATCACTACTAATCTTAGATATATTATTTTTCTACTATTTCATTCATCAGTATTATGTTTCCACCATCACAAGTTTACTTTTATAGATTTAGTTTGTTTAAAGATTATAGTAATCAACTATTGTTCGTTTGTTAGTATTATTTAGTCTAAGAGGTTTTTTTTTATGTATTTATTCTTTTCCACTTATTTTTATTTTTATCCCCTAAGTAATTCGATGTCACTTTTTTTTTAGGAATTATTTCACTTATTAGTTTGTTGGAGTTTTTTCCTCTAAGAGAAACAATAGTATCTCTTATTTGGGACATTTTAATCCTTGAAAAGATATATCTGTTTATTAGGTCAGATCATTGTATCCTTAATTCTTTATTTGTTGGCTTTTTTTTTTTCCATTCATTTCAAATGATGTAATTTTTTTCTTGAATTAAATTATTCATCTTTTTCTTACCAAAAAGAACCAAATTAAATGGTTAATTTGATTAAATTAAGAAATATGAAATAAATAGTTAAAATGGATGTTTCATTGCAAATATTTTGAACCAATTTTCATAACCCCCTTGAGATTTTTATTGATGATTGAGGATGAGATATAGCAATTTTTTTGACTAAAAATACAAATTTAACTATAACGTAGGCTTGTTTAGGATAGGTTTCTTAAAATTTGAATCTAATGATGAGCAAGTGTAGAATGTGTTGGATATAAGATCATATACATACTTTGTCTTACTTAGAGGTATCGGTTCTTAAATCTTGGAATTGGAACTTACCTCATAATATCTATGAACCAGAACCACCTTAAAGCTTATACTTAATTTGTACTTTATAGAACCTATAAAGTATAAAGTACCTTATGGAATTTGTATAACTTTTGTAACCTTTTTATAATATATAGATTTTAAGGTAGATTTCTTGGTAACTTGCCAATATTATATGATTTGGTAGTTAGTATATTCATCAATTTATCATACCATATCATAAAAAGTTATGACCTATCATTTTTTTTTTGTTTAGTATGAATAAATTTACAACCAAGAGTATGCAAAATTCTCATAAAATTAAGTTATTTAAGGGATATATGTATCTTACCGTCTTGTTCTCTACACATAAGGAAGGGAATGTATAACACCATGCATTGTAGAGGATAATTCTTTATATAGTCATAAGGTTATTATTTGCTTGAATATGATCTAACTAAAACAATACTACCTGCAACGGTTGAAAGTTCAATCTAGCAAAAAGGAAAGTAAAGCAAAAGTAGCAACTTTAAAATAATGAGTATTAAGGTTTCTAAATGGGCTATAGGGCTATATATATGTGTATGTGTATGTGTGTGTGTGTCTTTTCATTTTAGTAGAATGTAGCACCTATATGTTTAGATAAATATATAATATTGTGATATATTAAATGTTATTAGTTATTTTAAGAGTGGGGTATCTTATACCCTTGAACCTATACCTTTTATACTTTTGAGCATATGTTCTAAGGCCAACTTAAGGTGTTGGATGCTATATTCGTACATTATTTTGCAATAGTATGTTTGAAAAAATTGTACACCAAATTTTACCATATAACTCATAGTACTTACTTGAAACCTACCTAATTAAGCATGTGGAACAAGCTACAAATTCTAATGGATTTTCCTACTCACTTATTCACCCTTATTTGAACCTCATCGATAAGATATTGTTTGTGTTCACCTTTATTTGAACCTTATCGATAAGATATTGTTTATGTTGAAGCTTGTTAGAAACCATATCTTATTTTGCATATCGTTGTCACCACTCCTCAATCTTATTGTTACTTTGGTATGTGCTCACAAACTCAACTATTGGCATTACAGTATACTTGATACCCACTTGATCTCTCAATAATAAGCTAATCTAATTTAATTAAAATGCATCATTTCTATTAATGAAGCAAATGTTTTAGAAAAGCTAAGATATTTGAATAACAAGATAAAGTAAATTAATCTGAAATCTTTGAAAATATCATCTATATATATTTTAAACCCCTTGAAAAAATAAAATAACTTTTCACTTTAAAACTATTGATAAGACATTTTGCACCTATGTCCCTTAAGGCCATATCAACCTATATGAGCTATGACCCAGCTTCACTTAGCAATATTCAGCCCTATTGTCCACCTAGCCAACCTGAGCTTAAGCCTATAAGACAACCTGCTCAGTTACCATAAGCCTATAATGGTTAGCAAATAACAAGATAAGGCTTAGATAGTCAGTAACTAAGGCTAGGTAAAAAACTGTGAACTGCAAATTAAACCATAAACTGAATAAAAAAATAGTTTTTTTAATGAACCATTTGGCCACAGTTTAGTTTGGTTATATATAAACGGTTTGTAGTTTGGTTTGGAGAAGCAAACTGAATCGAATCATTTGAAACCAAACCAAACCATTTGAAACCGAACCAAATCGTTTGGTTAAACAAAAATAATTTTATGCAATTGTTTTGTTGTTTTTTTTTTTTTATCAATCTTTATGAATTTTATCAAATTTTTCATATCTTTTTCCTCTTTGTCTTATTTTTGGGTAAATTATCAAGATTAAGTTGAGTGATTTCCATCTAAAATTTCACATTTAGAAAATTTCTTTTTTATTTTTTTATATGTTTTCAAATAAAGGGTCTTACCTTAGTGTTTTTTTACGTATCTCTCGTTTCTTTTCTAGTCTTTAGTGCATTTCTTTTGTTTTTTGTTTTCGTATTACTTTTTGATAAGGTAGCTCGACTTCTCCATCCGTATTGTTTATTCGTTAGAATAGAGTCTCTTATCCTCGTTCAATCAAGTTAAGTTTGTTAAGATCTTGCATAATTTTTTACTAAGTATCATTACACATAATAAATATATGAAAAATTAATTGAAAACATATGAAAGTTCAATGGAAAGGAAAACATATTATTGGAGATAAAAATATTTAGTGAAAATCAAACTAAACCAGTTTTAATTTGGTTCACAAAATTCACAAATTGAACCGTATGATTAGGTTCAATTTCAAGAAAAAAAAAAACCGTTATATTAGGTTCGATTTGATAAGGAGCATGAAACATACCCAACCGAACTGTGCCTACCCTTATTAGTAACAGTCACTACCTAACAAATCTAGACCATGTTGGACTGCATACTCCCATTACCCATAACGTGCAAACGTAACAAAGTGCTTCTTTAAGTTCCTTAACTTCCAGTTGCCCTCCTTTATAAATACCCATCTACATCCTAATGGTAAACCACTTGGACTCCTTACAAACTTCGCCTACACTTCTCTACATTCTTACTCTTTCCTTACATACGAATTGACTTAAGTATTGAGTAGCCACGTCAGACAACATCTCGATGCCCTTTACTGTTCCTTGTTTTACAGGCTCATCATAATAAGTGTGAAGCCTGGATTCACTACACTCTACTAGTAAGATCCCATAGACAATATTTGGTGTAGTCTATAGGAAACAAACTCATTAAACACCAAAACACTGCAAACAATTTCCAAACACTCTTCTTGCTCTTATTGTTCACAATTTCTCGCGTTATGTATCTAAACAACCAACCCTCAAATAACCAACTTTTGGCTGTACAAACTCCTGAGCAACTACTGGAATAATTAGAGAAGTTACTTGTTTGCTACTCATAATAGGGAACTTTAAGCTAGACTTGATGAGGTTGAAAAGCAGAGTAGGCACACTTGATTGCCTAAAGTCTCAAATGCCCATAATGGGTAAAATAATTAGCATCAACAATAGCAGCACTAGTAGAATGGTAGGGCTTAATAGCCTAAACCCCTAATGCAAGAGCAATAGGTGTAATCTGTAGTTAACCGCAATGGTACCCTTACTAGTAATAAGTAGGTGGCCGACTCTCATAGGGTAGGTCACATACTTTGCAATACGTGAAATTCACCTAGTTAACAATGCTAACTTAAACAAGTTTTGTGAGATAGTAAAGGGGCATTCTAAGAAGCAAGAGAACAAAGTTATTGAAGCCGTTAATCTTGTTGCAAACAACAAAACACCCTTCACTAGGGGTGTACAAGATGAGGTTCTACCTTCCAAATCCAAGTTGCCTACCCTAGACCAATATGATAGCACTAGTGATCCTAATTATCACCTCCTCCATTTTCACACCCTCATGAACCTTCATGGTCATGGGGATGTAACTATGTGTAAGGCCTTCCTAGGTACTCTAAGCAAGGAAACTCGAACATGGTTTAACCACTTGCTTGAGAACTCTATCATCTTTGTCGATAAGCTCACACATCAATTCAAACTCCACTTTAAGGCCAACAAGCCTCCATCCAATGATACTTTGTCCTTGTACTTGATTAAGCAAAAGGAATTGTAGACCCTTTGGAAGTATGTGGTATGGTTCAACAATGCCATAGTCGAGATCCCTCAACTCTACGAGGGAGTCGCTATCCATGCTATTTAACTCAGCACTAAACCTTATAGGGATTTCTTTCGGTTGGTCTCCAAAAGTAAGCCCAAGACCTCAGTCAAATTCTAAAACAAGGTCCATAATTCATGGACCAAAAGGATAACATTTGCACCAAGTGTGATGCCAACTTAGAAAGGTCAAGTAAAAAGAAGGCTAAGGAAAAAGAGTCCATTAAGGACTGCCTTGGCAATAAGTTGCCAAGTCGAGTTGATAGGGAAGGCTCTAACAATAAGAAGTGACCATTAACCATACCAATATTCACCCAGCATACCTCTTTGAATCGACCCCTAGCTCAGGGCTATATGTAGGTCTAAGGAAGAGCTTGTTGCAAAAATCCCCCAAGATGAGGGGGAACCCCACCAGTCGAAACTCACAAAAATTTTATCAGTTCTATGAAGATTACAGCTACATAACAGATAAGTGTTTTTGGTTAAAGAATGCCATCTAAAGAGGCTTTTTCATAAAGTACGTGGTCGAGGCTAACAATGGTGCGGATAAGGCACCTCAAAAGTGACAAACTAAGGATGCTTGAGAAGAAGAAGACAATGATTGTTGCAACAATCGAGCCCCTAATGGTGTCATCAGCATTATTGTTAAGGGGTTATACCTAAGGAATCGGCTAAGCTGCAGTAGCTCGACTAATACCCCCATTCGAGGTGATGGCTATAAGGGAGAAGAGGCAAAGACACAACACCTCTATCTCCTTCTCTAATAAAGATTTAGAAGGGGTTAATACCTCCTACCCCCCCCCATCAAGATGCCTTAGTGATTAGGGTAAGGATCTTAGTCTTTAAGGTCCTAAAGGTCATGGTAGACACTTATAGCTCCATGAACATTCTTTTTGAGCACATCTAAGACCAGATGAAGAAAAAGCTGCCTATGTAGATGAAGCCATACCACCATGACTTAATTAGCTTTAGTAGGGGAACCATCAAACCTAAGGGCATTATCACCCTAGATATGTAACTCGACGACGACAAGAAAGTCACTTAACAACCAGTAGAATTTGTGGTAGTAAACTACCCATCCCTTTATAATGCTCTATTGGGAAGATTGAGCCTCACCAGTTTTACAGTTATCACACCGTCCCTCTATCTGAAGGCTAAATTCCTAACCTCCATTAGAGTGGGAGTTTATATGTGTAACCAAAAGCTCTCTAAGGAGCTCTACCTGAAGGTGACTTAAGGTGACGACGTCTTCACCATGGAAATTGGTTCACTGGAGAGATTGATTAAGAGAGGCGAGTTGGGTGAGAAGATGGAAGAGGTGTAGATTGGCATTAGCCTCAACTAGACCACTAAGGTTAGGGTTGAGATGCCTCCTTAGGTGAAGGAGGCCATTGTCGAGCTCCTACGGGCTAACTTAGATTGGTTATCCTGGTCGGCGTTAGATATGCCTAATATCTTGACCAACCTTGCAACCTACAGCCTTAAGATCGATGAGAATGTTTAACCAGTTAAGTAGAAGAAGAGACATTTGGCTCTAAAATGGTGGGTCGTCATTGAAAGAGAAGTGCAAAAGCTGCTTAAAGTAATATAAGAGGAGAAGTACCTAACCTAGTTAGCTAATGTTATGCTAGTCAAAAAGAAAAATGGAAAGTGGCGAATGTGCATTGACTATATCGACCTCGATAAAGCATACACAAAAGATCGCTTCCCTTTGTCGATGATAGAGTAGTTGGTTAACTCTATGTCAGGACATGCTCTATTGAGTTTTATGGACACCTTTTTAGGTTATAATTAGATCACCATACCTCCTTTATCACATATTTTGGCACCTATTGCTACATTGTCATGCCCTTCGACCTAAAAAATGTCGGGGCTACATATTAACAAATGGTGACCACATTATTTAAGCCTCAGCTCAGGTGGAATATCGAGGTGTTCGTGGACAATGTGATCGTCAAGAGCAAGCAGCTTGGCAACCATATCAAGGACTAAGAGGAAGCTTTTGATAGGATAAGGAAGTACGACATAAAGCTGAACCTCCAAAAGTGTGTATTTAGGGTCAACTCCAACAAGTTCTTAAGTTTCATGGTCACACTACAAAGTATTAAGACCAATCAAGAAAATATTAAGGCCATAAGCAATATGAAGCCCCCACCTTGGTCAAAGAAGTCTGGAAGCTCACTAACATGGTGGCCATACTAAGCAGGTTCGTCTCTAAAAGCATAAATAGATGCATGGAGTGCTTTAAAATCTTTAACAATCCTAAGGGTTTTAAATGAACTCCTTAATGTGAAGCAGCTTTCAAGGAGCTATTGAACTTCTTGGAGTGCCCACTTATCCTATTGATGTCTGTACTAGGAGAAGACCTCTACTTGTACTTGGCAGTCAGCAATAAAGCACTTTTGTCTATGCTAGTCAAGGCGGAAGGAAGAGAGCATAGGCCCTTATAATATGTTAGCCACATCTTCGAAGGGCCTGAGATTAGGTAATCTAAGGTGGAAAAGTTTGCCTTGGTAGTTTAATCTCTCCACATCGGCTTCAACCTTATGTCCAAGTACACCGGAACATCATGTTGACAGACTAGTCGCTCTACACGCTTCTACAAAAGCCTGATGCTTCTAGTTAGATGGTTAAGTACACGTTAGAGATGAGCACATATAAAATTAAGCATCAGCCATGAACGGCCTACAAAGTACTAGTGCTAGCCGATTTCATCATGGAATACATTGGAGAGGAGGAAGCACCACTTAAAGATGATAAACTAATGTGGACTCTCCACCTTGATGGCTCTTTTACCTCTTGAGGAAGAGGCGTGGGTTTACTGCTCATTAGATTACACAAGACAACAGTTTGCTATGCCTTCAAGTTCGAGTTGATACAAGTGACAATGAATCTGAATACGAGGCCTTGATCTCCAGTCTCAAGTTAGCTAAAGAGATTGGTTACGAGCACTTTGAAGTACTATTGGACTCTATGCATGTGGTCTAATAAGTCTAAGGTGAATATGAAGCCGAGGATGACACCATGGCAAAGTACTTAGACAAAGTGAAGGCTCTCCTTTAAGTTCCCTTCATAGAATATCACAAAAATTCTTGGAACTGAGAACTCGACTGTAGATTGACTATCCAAGCTCACCTCTACTAGGATACAAAGGCCAGTAGTAAAGGATCGAAAGATATTCATTATACTTTATGAGACCTTAACTTTAACAACTATAACCTTAGGATAGAAAATTTAAGATGTATATGAAAGCTTATTTGAGATAACTTGAAATGTATAATAAGGTCACAAATTTATTAAAACAACCTAGAGAATTTAGGCACTTAAGAGAAAATAATAAAATATAGATATAAATTAAAAGTTAAAATTTCAAATTTTTATTCATTATCCTTCAAAAATAAGAATATCAATAAACTCTATAACTAAATCAATGCAATATCAGACATAAGCTAATAATATAAAAAAAATTAATAAGATAACAATAAAAAAGAGATAAATATATATATAATAATAATAATATTTAGAATAATATGTAAAAGGCTTAATTAACTACAATCGTAAAATTTTGAGCTCTCAAATTAAGGACACGCAAAAAGTTTACATGAATAGTCTCAAGATAAACATTAGGATCATAAAAATTGGTCAAAGAAACTCTGCAAATTTAAATCTTAAAATGGAATATTAAAATATTAGTATAAATTAAAACAATAAAACTAAGTCATTCATTTTGTAAAAATTCTAGAAAAATAGGCACAAAATAGAAAGGGGACTTAGAGGTAAATTAAATAAATGTTGCACTCCAAACTCGAGGAGTCGTAATAACCTTACCACGTAAACCAAGCTAGGCTAGAAGTTACCCTCCTTAGCTACTAACATAAGTATAATCCATATAAGGTAAACGATAACTTAACCAGCTTTAAAGCAGTCAGATGAGCACTTGTACTAACTAAGACCTATGGAATAACACTTTAAAAAATACGTTTTCTCACATTTATAGATAGTTTAATTCTTTTACGTAACTTTATATATATCAAATGTTCTAGAGTTTTTAAAAGGAACTATACATCTCTATAGGAAGACTATATTACATACAATAGATATATCAATAAGCCAATGAAGATTATAAGGCCTCCTAAGAAGACCTTATAATCTTCCCACAAAATAAAGAAAAGTAATATGGGCTTTGATCCATTCATTAAACTTCAACACTTCACTCTCTAACCTATCAAAACTAACTTGCAGACAACTATAACGGGGCATCTCCAAGTATCACTCCACACCTGCAAAACAATCTATTGGGATATGAGCTTACTATCTCAGTAAAAAGGGACGGAGTCATAAGAGTACATTATAAACATGGTTATTCAATCATTATTAAGAGCAAATGCAACAAAAAAATGATAGATCATCACACAATGTTTAATTGGTCCATTGTGAAGTCAAAGAAATTTTGTTTACTCTAACCTGGATTTTGAGAAGTTTTAATGTAACACTATCAGAATAAATTTAAGCTTACACAATAAAGAATACCTTCCTTCCTAGACAACATTTGAACTATGGTTCTCAACCTTGCTGCAACTATCACGCCCCAAACTAGGGAGTTGTAACAACCCCATCATGTAAACCAACCTAAGCTATAAGCTAGCTACTTGAGCTACTAACATAGGTATAGTTTGCACTAAGCATTTATTGCTCTATAGTTTTGAGTCTTCCAATTCAACCCCTGCTTAGCATTAGCTTGTGGTGCTATTTTCTAAAATAGCTTTTGAAAGAGAATTAGCTTGATAAGAAAATAAGTTTTATAATTAACTTCAAAAAATGGCATAATAAGGATTTATAAAATTCTACAAGTTTATAGAACATAATACTGGTAACAATAATTGAAAACTAGCTTATCACCTAAAAAGATCCTATTAGTTTTATTAACAGTTAATAAATTCGATAAATAAAATAGGAATCCAGCCAATTTGTCTTGAATCGCACTCCCAAACCCCGTTCTCTATTCTTTTGGAACTTAGAGTAGTACCAGTATATTTACATGAATACTTACAAAACAACTATAAGGGTATGGCAACAACTTACTTAGTAAGTGAAATGGAGACAATAGCACATATTTGACATAGAGAAACTAAGGTTTTCAAGTAAGATTAATTAGATGAAATGCATGTTTAAGTAAATGTTATCACACGATGTTAACCAATTGTCGTGAGATTAGAGAAATTGTAGCCACTCTAATTTAGGTTTTGAGGAGTTTGATGCTACGTACTTCATGAATCGAAACCAACTCAAGATTTGTGCAATAGAGAAACACATTCCGCTTGAGACTACCTTCTAACCACGATCTCTAACCTTACCATGACTTACTCTCCTCTCACTTAGTTCGACTAAGGCTAGGGAAGGGACCATTTCTGCTATCCTCATCGAATAGTCCGTATTTAGCTCGAGAAACCTAATCATTTTCCCCTTAGTAGTTGTGATGCAAGTCTGGTTAGTAGTTAAGTTAAGTTTATGTTAGATTGCTTTTGGAATGTTCAAGCAATTTCAAACAGTTCAATCCAGCAATATCATAAAGCAACCAATATATAAAATCCAGTACTCCAAATAGCAAAACATTATTCATACACATAGACAACTATCTTATAATCACAACCAAGATATATACGAAGGTCTCTAAGTATCATTAAGTAATACTACAAAGTGCGATGAAGCATTTATCCCACTTACCTGGACATGTAACGCTTCATACATGTGCATATGGGTTTCGTTCGCTTCAATTTTCCCTTAAATATATAATGCAATCGTTTTAGTATTATTAAATATAAGGTAAATGACTTTGTTTAAATTATTTAAATGTTGCTAGAACTTATCTTTGGTAAGTGATGTAAATTTTGTATTGATTTCCAAATTGCTATTAAAGTCTTTGAATAAGGTTTTGAAAGCTCACCTAATACTAAGTTTTGATCTCATAACCTTCTAATCAAATATTTGAGATTATCTAATTATACCCTTACTCTAATTTGCTTTCTCAACAAGATTCTGAAGTCATTTCCACTAAACTTTCTCACCAACTAATCCTTGGATCAAGTCTCCAATGCCTTTCTAGATAAATTTCTAGCACCAAAGACTTCTTAAACAAGTCTTTAATGGGGGTATAGTTAAGTCCCTCTTCTTATCCAACTTTCTGAACTAGAGATTACATCCCTTCTTTTTAGACCAACCCTTTGAAGATGTATCCAAAGCGATTTCATCTAAGCCTTCTAAACCAGCCAACCCTTAAGTTAAGTCCATGATATCAATACGATCTCACTTCTTTCACCAAATAAATTCCTAAACAAGTCCCTAAAATATTTAGAGTTAAATCCCTTCCTTAGTTAATCTTCTAAGCATGTTTCTAAAGTCATTTCAAACATGTTTATTTTACCCAATAGCTTCTCAAACAAAGCCCCAACAGGGTTATAATTACAATCCTTTACCATCTATCTTTCTAATCAAATATCTGAACTAAGAATTAAGTCCACATTCTACTAGTTCAACTATTTGAAAAACTTTTTGAATAGAATCAATTTATACATTTACTCCCAGCAACTCACCCTAAAATCCTATTCCAGTTTACAATCATTATAAAACATGAGCATACAATAAGTTCAACATACTCACAATCACCATATCACTCCAAACTTCCAAATCCTTCTATCCTTACCTTAACAAATGTATATCATAATTAGTGATTTGTGCATATCTCAAATCCCATTCAATTCAATCAACTCTAGATCATTTCCTCTAGTAGAACATAGCTCATATGATCTCTATAACTGGTACAACTTGATTTCCTTAAGGCTAATTACATAAAAACTCCCCAAAAAAACAGTTTTCACCAAATTTAAAAGCTAAAAAATTACTAAAAATTATGAAAATATTTTTTATTGAAATCTTTTCATAGGATCAAAACATGCAATGTAGGAATTTTGGTTTCAAAACAACTATAATAGGGTTACTTAAAACAAGTTTGAAAATTGATTGGTTTCGCATAATTTCTTAAGAAGGTCATAAATCTACTTAAACTTTCTACAATCTGATTTTTTTCCTAAAAGTATACATACACACACAAAAAAAAAAAAGAAAATACTTCATAATAAATCTTTTCATAATTTTTGAAATTAATTTATTATTTTTACAAAATTTAGTAAAATCGAACCAAAATCGAGACTCATTAGAAAACCATCGTTTGGCCACCATCTCCTTGTTGGCACCTTTAGCCACTACCACCTTTGTTAGGTAGTGGTGGTGGTTTAAGCCCAAGTGCTCTTTAGACCATTGTATTCATGAAAGCTCGATTCGCGCAATTTTCCTTAAAAATTTTCTCTAAATTCTCCCTTGCCACTCCTTCTCTTTTAAAAATTTTCGAGAATTCTTTGTATCTTTATGAACATGAGAAGATTTTGTGAAATTTCTTAGGTCAAAGAAGTAAAAATGAGGATCTTTGCCTTCTATTTTGCTTAAATATCTACTCTTAAAGCATGCATAAGTGTCTATAAGGCAATTTAGATTAATTTAACAAGTGTCCCCCACTTCTAAGCCATTTCCAAGCTGTTGCCACATGTTAGTTGTAAATTTTTTTTTTTATGATTTTTCCTATTAGTTTATACCAAATTATTCCTATTTTAGGGTATTTTAAGCATTTTTTGGTATATAATTATATATAATAATTACAATTGGGGTATACGTACTATTTTTATATAATATTTTATGTTACTTTATAATTTTAGTACTCAAAATATTTATCTCTAAAGTTCGGTCAATTTCCGTTATCTAATTTATGCATTTACAGTGGATAAATTATAATATAATACAATTTAGTAAAATTTACTATTTTTAGTTATATTATTATTATTTTATTATGTTTCTATAATCTAGACTCACCAAGTATCTTCATCTAACTCTTGGGACTTACTTATGGAATATCGTCCTCATTGGCCTATTTTCGTGTATGTCCTAAATTATTGGCTTATACTAACTACATGAAATTATGGGGCTCAGAGTGTCCCTCTCTCCTATCACTTAGTTTGAGTAAGAGTGGAAAAAGGACTATTTCTTCTATCTTCATTAAAGTTTTGGTATTTAGTCTAACAAACTAGTTGTTACTCCTATTAGGTTATTGCAAATATCAAGTTAGATCTTAGTCAACTTAAAATTAGTCTAGGTTATAAGGTGAGCAACCAAGTTTGTACACTCTAAGCATGATATATTCAAGTAGAAAATGGTACTCGAAGATCAATTCCCAATCATCAATCAATATCGCAAGCACATATACAATCAATCTAGCTACAACCACAAATAAGTACTCTTACTTCCCCAAGTATCCGAATATGATACTTCAACATGCCACGAAATATCGATCTTAACTTACCTATAAGCACCAGTAACTTACTCCTAATTGTTGCCTTCTTGATCTTCAATTATCCATGGAAATACACAATAAATTAGTTTTCAAGCCTTAAATCATTAGCCATTAGTTTGTTTGATTTGTTTTTAGGTTGTTTTACGATAAATTTTATAAGTTATTGCTACTTAAAAATCGTGATTTCTTGACCATTCATTGATTTTTATTAGTTACACTAAACTCTCAAATCCTTTGAGTTAGGTTCTAAGTGATTTTATAACAGTTTTCTTTATTAAAAAATCCTTGAAGTTACTATATGAGCTATATAGGGGTCATTCGTTACACTAGTTTTATCTTTTGAGATAGCCTCTAAACTTTTCCAAATTAAGCTCTCCATCTTCAACAGCCCTTTAAGTTACCCTCTGACTCTGTTATCTATATAATGTTTAATAAAATCATCCTTTAACCAAGCTTCTACTTCCCCTGTTTTTACATTTTATTCATAAATTTTGCTTCTGACTTATTTTCTAAGTATCATTCTAGTGAAAAATTCATTTACAAAATCCTTTGAGCCATCATGTACCCTTAAGCAATGTCCTATAATTAGTCAATTTACTAACTTCCTTCTAAGTTATAATTATGAAATTAGTTTAAAACAACAAGTAACACTTTTCAAGGCTATATCACAATTTTCCATAACTTCTCACTTTACCAATCAATCTAACTACTCCAGAATGGTATAGATACCCAATATTGAATCAAGCTCATTATCTAAGTGAGATTATTAAAAGATATATAGTATTCCTTGCCAAAAACACTATTTTAGTATTAATCTAGACATAAAAAATCAAATAAAAATATGAAAAATAGTTTCATGAAAAAATTTTACATAGCAATTTAATATTAACTTATGATAATTTATAGAAAATTTTTGAAATAGAATTTACGTCATTTGCCATATTTATTTCAACTTTGAAAATTATTCAATTTCTTCGATTTTTTAAGGACATATATGATAACTACTAGATTTATACAAAATGATATTTTTCCTAAATTTTATACATGAAAATATGTAGGAATAGTTTTTTTTTTTTATAGTTTTCTTTGCATATTTTATATTTTTACTAAATTACTTAAAATTAGATAAAAAAGGGACCTTATCGAAAAATTGATCTCTGGCTACCTACAGCTACTCCCCCCTTGTTAGCAACTCCAGTTGATGGGTATGACTCTTAGTGGTGGTGGTTAAGCTCTAATAACCCCTTAAGCTTTCGTACACTCTAATGCCTAAATTACACCTTATTTTTATATATTTTTTTCCTAAATTAGCTTCTTAAATCTCCAAATTTCACTCTTAATTTTCCCAATTCCTACTTTGCATAAACTAAATGTTGGAGAGGATTTTTTGAATTTCTAAGCCAATAGAGTGTAAGAATGAATTTTCTTCTCTCTCCTCTAACTCTTAGGCTTAAATAATAGAATTGTATGCATGTTAATCAAATGTTTAATTCTTAACACTTGTCAAGGATAATCTGCACACCTAACTTGTGGAATTTCCAACTATTCTTTATTTTTTATGATTTTTGTTTATTTTTTAATTAATTTTCTTATGTTATTTTGCTATCTTACATCAAAACATTTCCTAACCTGCTTTGAGAGACATCACTATAAATACAATAAGACTTGCTTGGATTAGGTAGGGTAAGTATCGAAGCTAAGATCAAATGATCTTTTAACTTTAGGAAACTTCACTTACATTCCTCAGTTCATTCATATCTAACATCTTTCTAAGTTAATCGAGTTAAAGGTCATGTTATCTTTGAGAAATCCTTGATAAACCTTCTATAATATTCTGTCGTCTCTAGAAAACTTCTTACTTTAGTAGCTAAGTAGGTTGTTTCCAATCAGCTAAAGTCTTAACCCTTTCTAGATCTACCAAAATCCCTTCACCAGATATTATATGACCCAAAAACACTAGCTTCTCTAACCAGAAATTACATTTACTTAGCTTTTCATATAACTCATTGTCTCTCAACTTTTGTAATGCTAGCCTCAAATGATAAGCATGTTCCTTTTTCATCATTGAATATATTAAAATATCATCAATAAACACTATTACAAATTTATCCAAGTAAGGTTGATAAATTCGATTCATTAAGTTCATGAATACTACGAGTACATTTGTCAATCCAAATGACATTACCATAAATTCATAATGTCCATACTGTGTACTAAACGGCGTCTTAGGTATATCTTCCAATTTAATCCATAATTGATGGTATCCTGACCTTAAGTTAATCCTTCAGAATACCGTAGCTCCATGTAACATCATCAATTCTTGGTAATGAGTACTTATCCTTAATTATCACTTTGTTGAGTTCTCTATAATCGATATACAACCTCATTGTTCCATCAATTTTCTTCACAAAGGGCCTTCCCAAAGCGATATACTTAGCCTGATAAATCCTTTATCTAAAAGTTCTTGTAATTGTCACTTTAATTCTTGTAACTCCATTGATGACATTCTATATGGAGCTTTAAATATTGGCTTAGTTCTAGGAACTAACTCAATAGTGAAATCCAATTTCCTGTATAGTGCTAAACTAGGAAAATCATCTAGAAATATATTACAAAATTCACAAACTATTGGTAATTTCATTACACTTTGCTTTTCCTTCTTCCCTTCTAAAGCAAATACTAAGCAATACTGCTAATCTTTGCTGTCCGTTTTCCCTTCCTCATTTACTTCAATGATAGCCAATTTCACACCATAATTCTCAATCCTACCAGTAAATACAATGTTTCCATCATCCAGTATCGCTACCTTATTCTAACAATCCACTTTTGTTATATCTCTAGATAATCAATCAATCCCCACAATAACATCATAACCACTTATAGATAATACTATCAATTTAATTGGAAATTCCCTTTCCTTAATTGTCATTCACCCTTCATTTACTATTTTTTAAGTTGATGCACACTCTCTTGTAAGGATTCTTATTCTATATGTAGCTTTCGTTTCAACTACCTTAATTCTGTGATTCGTCACTAATTCCTAACTGATAAATGAATGAGAAGCTCCTGTATTAAACAATGCATACGCAACTTGTCTATTTATGTCTACATGATGTGTTATACTATTATTATAGTTACTAACAAGTTTTAGGAACCTATTACGATTCTATTAACTAATGTACTACTTAGCACATATGGTTATCTCATTAAGCATAATTTATGCTATAACTATTAATCAATAGATAATGTTAGTATACGTACCTGTTACTAAGCCTGGTTTACCTCCATCAGTACTGTCATCATCATTATCCAAACTTTCACTGAAATATACCTCTATCCATTCATTAAATTCTTCAATGTCCTTATCCATACTTTCTAACATGAAGATACGTGCAAGGACCATCATAGTATTCACTACTCCAACATTCTTAGCTCTAGGTCCAAACTACGTAGAGTATCTTAAAAAATGTCCAACTTATCCAAAACGATAACATTTCACATTCTTTGGTCTTAGACACTCTCTTGATATATGATTTTCATTTCGACACAAATAACATTTTCCTTTCAATTGTGCATACTGGCGAGAATAGTGTTGATCTCCACATTTCCAACATTTAATATTCCCATTCTTATCATAGAAACTAAACCCTTTTGTTTGATTATGTTGCTCCACCAATTATTATAGCTAACTTCTTTCCTTTTTCACTCAAGCTACAACTTCCAAGACTAGAAAAGGATCTCTTGAAAGTAGGTCTAAATCATTTCACCCTACTTAACTTCTTGCTCCACTCCAACTACATTAGCATCCGGTTATTTTCAAGCTGACGTGCCATATCCGCTATCTCATTATAGGTGTTAAAACCATAGTCCATAAGCTTGCATCTCATTATAGGCTTAAATCGCTTGACAAACAAATCATTCTTGAGCTCTAGGTTATCTTGATATGATTATGGTGCATACTGAATCAACTGATTAAACTCTATCTCATACTATGCCATATTCATCATACCCTTTTTCAAACTCATTAATTCTTCAATCATTTGGTTTTAGACACCCATAGGGAAATACTCGTTCTTAAGCTCTTCTCTAAATATTTGCCATGTGAGTGGTCCTAGCAAAGTTCATGATTTTTAGTCTTACCATATTCGAGCTCCCAACTTCAGCAAGAAAATTCCATATGAGAGATTTTGCACTTTTAGTACTTAGAAAGCTTCGAAACTTTGCTTGATCTAAGCTAACTGATATAAGCAAGTGCACCTATTAGTTTATAATATAGCAAATTAAGTCCAAGTGTCGATCCCTCAGAAACTCTAACTACTTATATTCACTAGGTCTCTATTATTTAATCGATAATTTAAATTTCAAGAAATTTAAAGGAGTAAATCTAAATTACTACTAAAACTAAATTAAAAATTAAGTAAGATGCAATTCAAGAATTAATAAAAAAGCAATTCAATTAATTCAAGATTCAAAGTTGTACCTAGATCTTGTTTCCCTTAGATCTAACATGTGATTTTCCTGAAAATAATCTAATTTATTTCTTAATATTTCTTGACTAAGAGAATTCTTTTCTAAAGTTAACCACTTTCTTAAGCCAATTAACCCTAACACTAGAATAACCTATTAGAATCTTTTCTCAATAGCATGACCTAAGATTACATTATTGAGCAATGAATTCTCTATACTTTAATTTGAAATCTGGAAGAATCTTGTAAATTATCTCTAATCTTACAACAATTCTCATTAATTATACTTAGATCTAATTTTATAAGAAATTTCTCAATTCTCCTATAAGATATCAAACTCTAGATTACTACTCGTAAAAATAATAATCTAGATCATGAAGCAAACATAGTTGAATGAAGAAAATAATAAAGAACTAAATTAATCAAGCAACTATAATATCACATGAATAGACGTAAGTTCCATAAAACCTAGATACTAAGGTTCTACTCTCTATACATTGCAAAATAGGAATTAAAAAACAAAGTATAGAAAAGAATAGAAAGAAGTATCATGAAATCCAAACAAAATTAAATCTTGAAATCTTCTCTTCTCCTCGCTTTCTTGATTGTTCTTAGCTTCAAGTCGTGCCAAAAAGTTCTCTCAAATAAACCTTAACAAAACTTTATATTTGAAGAGCTAAAAAAAATAAAAAAGGTTGACTGAAAAAAATATGACTAAGGATACAGCCGTGTCTTTTGGTCATATCTTTAGTTTGCTTCAAGTTTGTTTCTTTTTTTTTTTTTTTAAACTGGAAACAATACGATTGACGACATGGTGATTTCTTTTAATTATGTCTTAGGCTATAACAATAGAAAATCAACTCCAATTTTGCTTGGAAACAATACAGTTGTATTATTCGATTGTGTGAATCTTCAAACCTTCATAAGTTACTCATTTTGGCTCCGATTTGAGTGAAATTTGTTTGTATCTTCTCGTTTTCACACGTAAATCGTTTCAAAATCTAGAAAATAAAATTTTATTCAATTAAGTATTATTATCTAAAATTAAAATCGAATATAAAAAAAAATCATCAAAAATCACTAAATAAAATATGTGCAATTAAGAACTCATCACTAACTAATCATCAATTTTCCCATCTCTCCTTTAAAATACCAAGTAGCTTTGATAAACTCCATAAGCTTACCAACGTATGGTGGTCGATGTTCCCTTATCTCCACTTCAGATTGCCTTTGACCTACGACATTTCTACCCACTATGAGATGCTGAATTAAAGCTCCTTGTTGTTGGATCATAGTATGCATTTGTCATCATCTATGCAAATTGAGTAAGATCCAACATATTAGGAAGAGGTAGAGGTTATAGTAAATCATTCCTTGGTGGGTCTTATGGTGTAGGTGGAATTGGAGGTGGTTCCTTATTTCTAAGTTATCCATCTATGTTCCTATTTCCTTCCTTTACCATATTACTTAATTACCACAATATTTCACTTAAACTTGTACTCAAAATTCATTTACTTAATGGTTATTATGAGTTTTTGAAAACCTCTACACAATCCTCTAACTGCATATTTTCGAGTCATTTTAACACCAAAACTTCCAATAATACATCTTTTGGTGATCATTAATATTCTCCAAATTGCCTAAGTTAAGCATATCCCATATATACATAATGATATAACTATAATTCTTGTAACATCTAGATATCGATTTAATGAAAAATGAGATTGAATTAATACCTATAACTACAGTATCACTTGTATACATTTATACATTATTGCATCACCAATAATCACCTATGTACATAATAACAATGTATAACGACCTATCACCAATCAAGTATACATACTGGTTTCCTTGTTATTGACATACTCATTTCGATCACCATACTTATTTTCAACTTTAAATACATTCAATTATAATACAAAGTTTTACATATACTACATTACTAGCTTTCATGATACAACTTTACAACTTAAGGATATACACCACAACTAAACTTTACAATAAGATAATTACACTAAACTGAACTTTTTACATTACAGGGTATCGAGCCCTATTTCAATTTCCCTGAATTTAACCTATACTAAGCCTAACTGCTCAATATAAGTTACTTAACATAAAATTAAAGAAAAATAGTTTTCCTTAAAAAATATTTTTAAAAATAATTTGGAGTAGACAATCGGTAAAACTTGTAAGAAAAATCAAATTAGGATCCTAATTTAGTCACTAATCTATGGATATTCTACAAAAATTGATTTTTTAGAAAATTTAACTAGAAAATTAGGATTCGGGGACTAACTTATTAAAACCAAGTTACCATATAAAAATTAAACAAAAATAATAGGCTTTTATTTTTTATAATTTTTCTAAAGATACCAAAATATGCAAAGATATACAAAAATACAATTAAAATAAATTTTTTTTATTTTTATTACGAATTTTCAAAAAAAAAAAGGAGAATTTTTTTTTTATAATTGCCTCAAAGGTCAAACTAACATTGTTCTTTTTTTTTTTTAGAAAAGATTTAGTAGGTTGATTTTTTTTTAATTTGAAAATTAAGTCAAATTTACGTTATTTAACAATTTATTTATTTAAAAAAAAGATCTAACTTCATGAATCTATTTTAAAAAAGACCTAACTAACTAAATCTTTTGAAAAGATTCCAATTAAGATTTTTATTATTTAAAAAAAAAAACTACTACGTACCGAGAAACTCATTTTCCTAAACCCTAAATGCAAAATTTATGTGGATCTACTAAAATATGAAATTTAGATGCACATCTTTACCAAAGATATAAATCTAAAAAAATATACGTATCTGTATCTAAAAGATGCAATTTTGATGAAAAAGATGTAATTTTCATGAGAAAATATGCAATTATGAAAAAGATGTGATTTATCTAAAAAGCCTACACTAAAAGATTAACTCAGGTTAGTAAAACAACACAATAATTCAACTAACTAAATATAAAAAATTCAACTACATAGATGAGTTGGATTAGAGGAAAAAAAAAAAAACTTGTGGATCATGATGAATCGCTGTTCATCGAGGTACTATTGATTGCATGTAGCTAATCATGTATGGAATTGTACGTAAAGTGTTGTGTAGCGTAGTATACGTGAGACTAGGTATATGTGAGTGCTGTATGGAACTATATGTAAATGTGTAGTATAGTGTGCTAGGTGTGTGTAAGTAATTGCGATGCATATGTGGGTTGTAATCTGCTATGTATGTGTAAGTGATTGTAACATGTGTGTAGGCTAGGGAAGTGTGCATAAGTGAGACATGATTGTGTGTGGTTTGGACATGTGTGTAATTGTGGATTGTGAGATTGGGGAAATGTGCAGTGTGTAGAGTGGATTGGATTGGTTTGGTAGTTGTGGGACATGGATTGGTTTGGTATCTGGCTTGTGTGTTGTGAACAAACTCAAAAATATTATAACCAAAAACTGCTATTTATAAACTATGAACTTAAATCTTTCAAATCTTTTGTTGCGAAGATTCAATCTTAACAAATTTGATATAACAATATTCGTTCCAAATTTGTTAGTTTCTCAAATTATCTAATCATGATTCAATGTAATCCGCTCTCCAATTCTAGAAGCTTCACAATCAATTTGAGCTTTCTACCTTGGGCCTAACTTAGTCTAACTTATTTTAAATTGACCATGACCTAAAATACATATGCTAACCATTTAATAAATCCCGAATCTATTTTAATTAGTCCAATTAAAGTATTTTCAAATTGGATAAAAATCCACTTTATATTTTACTGGACTATTTTTAAAAAATATTTTTTTAGTAAAGCTCAATTATTTAAAGACTCGAAACTTATTAAATTGTATGTATATTTTAAATTATTGTTTAGTCTGACTCTAAATTGACTAACTAACTCGACTTGGGCATTTTGTATTTTTTTAATTTTTCAATTTTTTTTATTCTTTATTTTTTATTTTTTTATTTGTTTATATTTTTTGAGTTTTTTCCATTTTTTCTAAATTTTTTTGTAAACCTAGCCTAAATGTGAAAAGAGATTGAAATTAAAATAAAGGGTGGCAAAAATGGAGTGTATACACTAGTTACATATAAACCTAACTGTGCAAACAAAATTACATTAGGACTTTCTAACACATAAGTTATAAATATATCATGCTTGCCTCAAGTTTAAAAGTATATTTATAATTTCAAAATACTATTTACATAAAAAAGAGGCCAAAACACTCAGATAACTAAGTATATAACATCAACCGCATGATTTGAGAGCTTCAAAAGTAGTTAAACTCCTATTCACTACTTCTATCTTATTCATTCGATACCACAATACCTTCTAAAGCAAAACAATTTCATAAGCATTTAAGTCTAAATTTTCATTTCCTACTTCTTACTCAGAACTTATCACTATATACTCAAGTGTCTTAAGAACTTATATGACTTCCTATACATCCTCATCATCCTCATTTTCCAACTCGGGCCCTTCCACTTGATTCACCTCTTAAGCTTCATTAGCTTTGACTTGAATTCTTACTTGATCTCTTGAATTAGCTACCGCCTCAATTTTAACTCCCTTCTCAATCTCATTTTCTACTTCCACCTAAGCTATTACAACTTCTAAATTATACTTAGGATCTTCCTCTAGATCCTCTTCTTTTATATTCTCACCTACATTTTCTTGTTGTAATGGAAGTAGACTTTTAGGAGGTTTTATAGATGGTTTAAGTTCATGTGATTGTAAGGGTACTTAAATAACCTACATTTCCAGTCAATGGAAATCTTGGAAACCAATCTATAATTCTAAGTGGATAGTTCTTAAGTACATAGGGAGTTTCTATAGGTACTTGATTAAAACTAGGTGGATAATTCTTATCGGGTTCTACTATAGTAGAAAAGTACATCATCGAGACCATCATGGATACAGTCCCCTTATCATGCATATATTTCTTCTCAAAAGCTGTAACTATAGTGTATTTATTATACAAGGAACTTAACTCATCCTCCATAATCTTCCAATCATCCTTTAGACTCTAAGATAATCTCCTCTTATAATTGATTATAATCTCATTTATAGTATAAAATATCATTTGGTCAACTAATTCTAATGACAACTTTTGTAAATGAACTTGATAGTCAATAAGGGATTCTTCTCTTTCCCAACCAAAATGTAACCAAACATAAATAAGCTTATGTTTTTTAATATGAAAGTAAGCACAACACAATACAAGTTAGATTAGCATTATCTTTTACTTGTTTTCGTTTTATGTTATTTAGGTTCTTATATATAGATAACTTAAATATACACTCATAGGTCTAAGTCTTTTATTACCTACTTACTTTTCCTTAACTCTTAGTATTCTTAACATATAGTCTATTTTAATTAGATGCTTCAAAACCTAGTTCTTCGCAAACTATGCTCTTAGACCACCTAGAACTGTCACATTCTGAACTTGAGGATTCGTAACAACTTCACTATATAAACTAACCTAAGTTAAAAGTTACCTTCTATAGCTACTAATATAGTTATAGTCCTCACAAGGCGAACGGCAATTTAACTAGCTTTAGAGTAGTTAGATAGGCACCCGTAGTAACTAAGACCTATGGAATAACACTTCATAAAATACATTTGTTCATATCTATAGATAATTTAGTTCTTTTACATAGTTTTATATACATCAAAAGTTCTGGAGTTCTCCACAGGAACTATATATCTCTACAGGAAGACTATATTACATATAATAGATATATCAACGACCCAATGAAGACTATAAGGCTTCTTAGGAAGACTTTATAATCTTCCAACAAAATAAACAAAACTAACATGGGCTTTGATCCATTTATTAGACTTTAACACTTCACTCCTTAACCCATCGAAAAAACTTGCGAACAACTTGTCAGACCGAACGATCGCATAAATTATCTAATTGAGCTCGAATTTTATGATGAAGTTAAAAATATTAGTATAAATGACCCCATAAGTTTAGAATTAAGAAAATAAAATAATAAAATATTAAATTATTACATTACACGTATATTACTTATTATTTATTAAAAATTTGAAAATGCATAAAACAAGTTTCGATAATTACTGAATTGCTTAAGATAAATTATATGTAATTATATAAATTAATGAGGAATAAAATGAAAAGTTTAATAAAAAATATGATTTATATCAACGATCTTAGAATTAAGTTGGCCTTTGTGACTAGATAATAAAAATTAAAAGAAATAATTGTATAATTTTAATATCTCAAATTGAGCTCTTTTATATACGATTTTATTGGAATTATTAAGTTTATCAAGTCTAATAACTATACCATAAAGTTTTGTAATTTTGGATATAGCTTATGATAAATCTTTTGAAATCACTTATGTGATCTTAATAATTAATATTAGTAAGTAAAATTAAATAGAAGATGTATGTGAATAAGTCCTAAATAATTAATAAAACATATCCATATATATCTTATATTAAAGAAAAGTGTATTTAGGGCCTTATTTTAAAGCGTAAAACCAATGAAAAATTAGTTACGAATAATACCAAATGATAATATGAGTTCCTCAAAAGTTATAAAAAATAGTCTTATAAAATCATATTTCAACAATAAGTTAAAATACAACTAATATAGATTATAAAATAAAGTTTATCGTGTTAAATTTTAAATAGTCTAGAATAGAACTTTTAAATTAGATGTATAATATAATATCCCACTATTTTTAAAGTACATTATAAATTTTTATACATAATAAATCATGATAAAATTGAATCAATAAAAGTAATATATATATATATATATATATAATACTTTAACCACCTTGAATAAGGCGATGAAGTCATGTTATAAATGTATGGCTTTGAGCCATACGAACTAGAGAGAGAGTTAGGTTAGAAAAGAAAAGAAGAAAAAAGGGAGAAAGAAAGAGAGAGAGAAAGATAGGAAGAAAAGAGAGAAAGAGACATGTGAGAGAGGAAGAGAGAGAAGAAAAGAAGAAGAAGAAAAGAAAGAGAAAGAAAATAAGAAGAAGAAGAAGAAGATTAGAAACTTTCAATTTTTTGGTGTCGGATATTTTTAGATAACTTTATTTTCATAATTACAAGTATTATTTTTCTTAATTAGTATTTAATAGTCATAGAAAAGATATATCCATAATCCCGTTATTTTCCTAAATAGAGTATTTTATCTGTATAATTTTATAAATTTCTTCTTTTTCGAATTTTAAACTTAAAATATTGATAATTATATTTTTATTATTTCTATTTAATAACCCATAAAAGAACTAGTTAAATATATATATTTGTATGAATCATCTTTTCCATATATATATAAATAAGTCATGTATTCAAAGCGGCATCTAATTTATCTTACCATTAATATGTGTGGCACAATATGATAATTCCACATATAAAGTAAATTACATATGGTACAATATTTTAAATATAATTAATACTATTTAAAAAAAATACACATACACTATAGNAAAGAGAGAGAGAAAGATAGGAAGAAAAGAGAGAAAGAGACATGTGAGAGAGGAAGAGAGAGAAGAAAAGAAGAAGAAGAAAAGAAAGAGAAAGAAAATAAGAAGAAGAAGAAGAAGATTAGAAACTTTCAATTTTTTGGTGTCGGATATTTTTAGATAACTTTATTTTCATAATTACAAGTATTATTTTTCTTAATTAGTATTTAATAGTCATAGAAAAGATATATCCATAATCCCGTTATTTTCCTAAATAGAGTATTTTATCTGTATAATTTTATAAATTTCTTCTTTTTCGAATTTTAAACTTAAAATATTGATAATTATATTTTCACTGTTTTCATTTAATAATCCGTAAAGGAGCTAGTTAAATATATATATATATATATATATTTGTATGAATCATCTTTTCAATATATATAAAAATAAGCTATTTATTCGAAATGGTGTCTAATTAATCTCACTGTTGGTATGTATGACACAATATGATGATTTTATGTATAAGATAAATTACATATTATATAATATTTTAAACATAATTAGTATTATTTGAAAAATATACACACGCACACATGCTATAGATATGTATTACTTATTGAATGATACTTTTACTGATATTATTATGTTACAATTATATATATATAATAAACATAAAAAGAATGGTACATATATAACATGTATATATGTAATAGAATGATATATATATATTTAATGAAGTTTTAATTATAAATAATATAGAACCTGAACAATTGAGTAAAATTATAAATTTAAACTAAAAATAGTGATTTGAAACTTATAGGTAATAAAGATATAAATGCTAAAATGATATTTATAATATAGGAGTGAATGATAACGATTCAACCCTATATTGTACTTAAGTCAGTAGATCGAGGACTTTAGATAAGTATGGAATCAATATGTTATGTATTTTAGAGTATTATTTTATAGTACTTGGAGGCTTAAGATTATATTTTGCTTGTGTTTATTAGATAGCTTACTTGTATGCATGCTTGTGTGTGCATGTTTTTTGGGTTTGATTGTATGATTCTAGTTTAATGCTCTAGACTACAATTGTTTGTTTTATGTGAAATGATTAAATGTCTTAAACTGGACTTAATTAAATATATGACTTGTAAATTTAAATTGAACATCGATTGTGGCCCATTAGGGGAAGTGTTTAGGGTTCTCTAGCCAAATACTAACCCTTTTAAAAGGGATAGTATTGGATAATATAATTGTTCCCTTGTTCATTCTTAGTCAAACTAAATGGCTAGAGAGAAGATCATGATAAGGGAGAAAACAATGGTTCGAACGTAGTCGTAGGAAGAGTGGTGTCTCCATTGCACAAGCCAGAGTTTGGTCGGGAGTTATTGAAATGTACACTAAACTCCTCAACCCAGATTAAAGTAGGTGTAATTTCTCTAATCTCATAATAGATCGGAAAACGTTATTGATGGATTTCATCTATTACATTGTATATAAATAATTGACTAATAATCTTATCTGTGCTTGATGTGTAGTCTTATGTCTCCATCCTAACTTATTAAATAATTGATTGCTCACATCCCTATAGATGTTGTTGCAGGTGTTAGTTAAGAAGTAGCTTTATAATTACATTGAAACTAGCAACTATTGGATCTTAGGGAGTAAGGATATAAAACCAAAGATTGGTTACACTTTCGAAGTTTGGATCTTATCTTTAAATTTTTTATTAACAATTTATGTATTACTTAAGTAAACTAAGATTAGGTTAATAAATCTTATGAACATTACTTGAGATATTTAAATATTAGTATGTATTTTTTATATTTTCATAAATAAATAATATATTTAATTTATGAACTATTTACTTCAAAACAGATTAGTCGTGAACACTGTGTAAATCAGGTTAATCGTAGACGCTATGTGTAAATCAAGTCTAAGATAATAACTATAATGTTAGCTTCTATCCTAGAATGGTTTACACGACGGAATTTTTACAATTTTGCTATTTTGAGGCATAACATAACAATAATGGAGCAAGTACTACTCTACACCTCCATAACAATTTATTGGGATGTGAACTCACTAGCTTAGTAAGAAGGGATGGAATCACAAAAGTACATTAACAAACATAGTTGTTCAATCATTACTTAAGTGAAAATGCAACAACCAAATGATAGATCATCACATAATGTTTAACCGATCTATTGTGAAGTCAGAGAAATTTCGTCTACTCTAACCTAAATTTTGAAGAGTTTTAACATGACATTATCAACTAAATCTCGGCTTATGCAATGGATAATTTCCTCCTCCTTAAACAATATTCGAACCATCATTTGCGACCTTGCCACAATCCTCTCTAATGTCACTTAGTTCGACTAAGGATGTGAAAATGGCCATTTTTGTTTTCTTTATCGAAGTGTCAGTATTTAGTTTGATAATCTAGTTGTTACTCATAGTAGGTTATCATGAGTGTCAGGTTAGATATTAATTAACTTAAAATTAGTCCAGGTATGATATATTCAAGCAGAAAACAACACTTGGACATCAATTCCCAATCATCAATTAGTATTGCAGGCACACATGTAGCACACGTATAATTAATCTAGCTACAACTACAAATAAGCACTCTTACTTCTCCAAGTATCCTAATATGATACTACAATATGTCATAAAGTATCAATCCCAACTTACCTATAAGCACTCTTAACTGTTGCCTTCTTAATCTTCAATTATCCATGGAAATATACAATAAATTAGTTTTCAAGCATTAAATCATTAGCCATTAGTTTGTTTGATTTGTTTTTAGGTTGCTTTATGATAAATTTTATAAGTTATTTCTACTTAAAAATCATGATTTATTTACCATTCATTGATTTTTATAAGTTATACTAAACTGTCAAATCCTTTAAGTTAAGTTCTGAGTGATTTTATAATAGTTTTCTTTAGTAAAAAATCCTCTAAGTTATTATTTGAGCTTCACAAGGGTCATTTGTTACACTAGTTTTATCCTCTAAGATAGCCTCTAAACTTTCCCAAGTTAAGCTGCCTATTTAACAACCCTCTAAGCTACCTTTTAACTCTGTTATCTATATATTGTTTAATAAAATCATTTTTTGACCAAGCTTCTACTTTCCCGGTTTTTACATTTTATTCATAAATTTTGCTTCTGACTTATTCTTTCAGTATCGTTCTAGTGAAAAATTTATTCACAGAATCTTCTAAGCCATCATCTACCCTTAAGCAATGTCCTATAATTAGCTAATTTATTGACTTTCTTCCAATTTATAATTATAAAATCAGTTTAAAACAACAATTAACACTTCAAATAACCTTTCTCAGCTTCATCACTTCTCAACTCCTTATATATTACATTATAGTTCAATCAATGTTCAATCCCAACAAAGTATTCAAATTATGAACTTCACTTTTTAAGGCCATATCACAATTTTCCATAACTTCTCACTTTACCAATCAATCCAACTATTCCAAAACAGTACACATACCTAATATTGAATCAAGCTCAGTATCTAAGTGAGATTATTGAAAGATATATACAATTCCTTACTAAAAACACTATTTTAGGAATAGTCTAGACTTCAAAAATCAAATAAAAATATGGAAACTAGTTTCATGTAAAACTTTCACATGGCAATTTAATATTAACTTATGATAGTTTATAGAAAAATTTTGAAATAGAATCTATGTTATTTACCATATTTATTTCAACTGCAAAAATTGTCCAATTTCTTAAGGATGTATGTGATAATTATTAGATTTATACAAAATGATATTTTTCCTAAATTTTATATATGAAAATATGTAGGAACAATCTTTTTATAATTTTCTTTGCATATTTTATATTTTTACTAAATTACTTAAAATCAGATCAAAAAGAGACCTCATTAGAAAATTGACCTTTGGCCACCCACAGTTACTCCCCCTTTATTGGTAGCTCCAGATGGTGGTTGTAGCTTTTAGTGGTGGTGGTGGGGGTTAAGCTCCAACAACCCTCTAAGCTTTCATACCCTCCAATGCCTAAATCACACCATATTTTTGTTTACCCCCCCCCCCACCCATATTAGCTTCTTGAATCTCCAAATTCTGCTCTTAATTTTCCCTATTCTTACTTTACATGAACTAAATGTTGGAGAGGGTTTTCTAAATTTTTTAAGCTTATAAAGTGTAAGAATGAATTTTCTTCTCTCTTAGCTAACTCTTAGACTTAAATAATAAAACTATTTGTATGCTAATCAAGTGTTTAATTCTTAGCACCTATCAGAGATGATCCACATGACCAACTTGTTGATTCCCAACTGTTCCTTATTTTTATGATTTTTTTTAATTTTTTTTAATTGATTTTCTTACGTTACTTTGGCTTAAAATGTGAATATTATGATATTTTAGCTAATTACAAGTATACATATATACTTAAAAATTACATATGACATATATGTGTATATTCCATATGTTATTTTATGTCCCATATTAATTTAATTACATATATAATTTATCTCTAAAATTTTACAAATTAACAAGACCTATTTTACCCGATCACGGTAAATAATAAGTGATATAGTTAATTTATACTAGTTTACCTTTATTATTATTATTTTATTATATTTTTAATATTAGTGTCCACGGAGCCTTCTTGACTAATGTCTTAAGTCTATTTGTAAATTTGTAGGTTAATCGAGTTCATTTCATCAATACCCTAAATTTGCCCATTCGATTTCTATTTGTCGGATACGAAGCTCATAATAAATAAGAAAACTAGAAAGTGTTATTAAAAATAAAATATAATAAAATAAATAATATGTAACTAAGTTAATTAATGGAGTATAGACTGTAGAAGTTCTAATAGAAGCTTTGATATAAAACTAATAACCAACTTAAGAATTGAAATATAATAAAGTTTACTTAAATAAATAATAAACCAATTGTATACATAGTTTTAAGAAACCATGGATGCAACCCTTAGATTCTATAAAACTATACATATTGCTTTGTTATACAAAACTACAGGAGCCCATAACATTTGCATGTGGTTTTGTAAAACCAATTGCCACTTGGCATTTTTGTTCCCTATCTAACAAACTATAAAAACTCATCTCCACCCTCATTTTAGACTCTTTAGACACATGATACTCTAAAAGTGAAGGAAATTCGTGGAAAAATTTTTAATGGATTTTAGAGCAATTTTAAGAAAATAGGAAATTTAGACGATAATTTTCAAGTTCGGGGTTCATAAATTTAGAAGCAACCTAATGACAAGTAGTTAGCACCATCTGGAAGAGGGAGCAACTAGAGGTGTGCAAATGGGTTAAACGGGCCAACCCATCCTTGCCCACTTTAGCCGATTAGTTAAACGAGTTAGACTTATTTGGCTTGCTTTTAAATAGGTCAAAAATCTTTGGCCCTAATCCGTTTAAAAGGCGGATTAAACAGGCCAGCCCGCAGGCCAAAGGTATAAATGTATTAAATGAGCCAACTTAAACCTACTCACTTTAGCCTGCAGGTTAAACAGATCGGGCTCATTTGACTCGCTTTTAAATAAGCAAAAAAACCTTCGCCCAAACTCGTTTTAAAAGCGGGTTAAATGGGTTGGCCTGTGGGCTAAAGCCCATTTGTACACCTCTAAGAGCAACATCCCTTTTGGCCTACAATAGCCCCATTATTAGCAACCTTTGGATCTTCAAACATTGGTGAGTTCAATATTCCACTCGATTTTCAAAATTTTGTTAAAAATATCTAATTTTGTTTAAAAGTTCTAAAAAAATTTATTCTTAGATAATTTTAAGCGTATTTTCATGAAAAATTATTATTTTTTGTAAAAATCTTTCATTTTATATATCACCCTTAAGAAATGGGCCATTCAAAATCGATTTTTGATTTAATTTTCAAACACCCAAATAATGTAGTTTCCTTTTCAATATTTTTTTTTTGTAAATATCTTATATCATATTGATAATTGCTATATAAAAAGTTTCCTTACAGCTTCTCTTTTGATTAAGCCTAATTTTTCAATTCTTGGTGAACCGCTAAGTTGACATTTAAGGAAAATTCACTATTTTTCAAATGATTTTATTAGATTTGATTTTCCATTACTTTTTGAGTAATTTTTAGTTACATGCAATAGGTTGATCTTAATTTTTAAAGTGGGAATAGGAGATCTTAACTAAGATAGGTTTTTTGAAGCTAAACATTGTGATTTTTACTTAAGTGCTTATAGGGATTTTCACTAAGTTATTAAATTAATAATTTTTGTAGGAAAATTACTAATAATCAATATTAAATTGAAAATTTTAATTGCTATACATGAAGAATGTTCACACTAAAAACCATGAATTTTCGACCTAATACATGTATTTTAGGTATATTAGTTAATTACTTGTATTTAACTCTCTTTTTGGTTGAACTTCGACTTTTGCATGTTGATGTGGATGAGTTTTGGGGCATGTGAGTCAATGTTGAACAAGTTTCGACTAAGTTGAACCTAAACAAAGTGAAGAAAAGTGGAGCTTTCGATGAAATGGGGCGAATCTGGTACCGATAGAAGGTGTTGTAGAAGTTTTAGTTGAGTTAAATAAGGAGCTAATAACTGTAGAAGGTTTTGTAGAAGCTTCTGTAAGTGTTGGTGCAAACTGTTAACCTATAGAAGGTATTATAGAAGCTTCTCTGATCAAGTTGGTCGTAACTTGAAGCAATAGAAACTTCAGTAAAAGGTTTCATGATTTAAAGACTATAACAAAAAATTCCTGTAGAAGGTTGCATAGAAGGTTTGTTTAATAAGAAACATTAATGAAGACATTAGTAGAGGGCTATAGAAAAGGTTCCATATCAAAGAATATAAGTTAAAATACTAGTAAAATCTTGAGTAGAAAGTCTAATAGGTAAGGAATATAACTATAGACCCTAGTAGAAGCTTAGGTAGAAAGTACCATACACTTAATAAACCCTAATAAAAGATTATGTAGAAGTTACTTTAAACCTAAGAAACCTAATAAAAGGTTAAATAGAAGATCTAACTAACCTATGTAAAGGTAATAAAACCTAATACCCATAATTAACACTTAATGAATGCTAAAAGTATAAAAATAAACCTAATTAAAAGTATAACGATTGAAACATTGTAACTTCAATGAATCATATAGGAACTAAAATGTGATTTGCAATATAAGGACCATCAATGACAAAAGGACTACGGCATCTAAGTTATAAGAGCGAATGAAAATCTAGATTAGTGGAATCAATACTTAATAGTATTTTGGATTACTATATCAAAGTACTTGGAGGTTGATGTGTATACTTATTTGTGGTTGCAAAGTAGTTGATTTTGCACATGCAACGTGTGTACTTGAAAATTATCTATTATGTTGTTTGATTGTTATACTTTATAGTATGATTGCTTTATTGCGTTACATTCCTTGAATTGGTTGGTTGTAGTTAGTTGGACACCCTTAAAATGGATTAAGCTAAAACATGGATATGAACACTAATCAGCCATGCATTGCAACCCACTAGGGTAAGTAGTTAGGATTTTTTACTTAAATATTAACCCTTCAACGAGATAGCGACAATTGGCCTTCCCCTACCCTTAAGGCTAAACTAAGTGACAGGAGAAAGCGTCACAGTAAGGTTAAGAGTAATAGGTTTGAAGAGGTCTTGGGAAGAGCATGCTTCCATTAGACAAGACTGGTTTGGTTAGAAGGCATCATAGTTGGAGTACGCCTAAACTTAGGTTAGAATAGGTGCAATTTCTTTAACTTCATGAAGGATTGGACAACATCGTGTAGATGGCATATGTTTATTACATTGCATCTAACTAACTGAATGATAACCTTACTTGATTATTGTACTATGTATGCTTTCATCTCCATCCCTTTACTGAGAGGTGATTGCTCATATCCCCATAGTTCTTTTACAAGTCCTAGAAGATAGACACCAAGATCACCCAATCCTTAGGAGTATAAAAGATGGACAATGGGTTGGAGTAAGGAGGCAACATATTGAAATATTTCTTTTATCTTTATTTTGGAGTCAGTCGGGCCATTTGAATGACCCAAATTAACTTATAAAATTGTATTCATTGTAACAACGATTTTGAATTCTTTTATAAATTTTCTTGTACAAAAATTCCCAATATTTTTCACTTGAACTATATTAATCAAAATTCTATGTTTCAAGGTAATATATGAACCAAATGTATCTATTTTACTTTAGATATTGAACTGAAGATGTTTTAAAGTTGTTTAATCGCATGTGCCTTGTGTATGCTAAGTCTATATTAAGCATGATAGCAATTGAGTGGCTAACTTCTATTGTAAGTTAGTGTATACAACGGGATTGTTATAAGTCTACAACTCTCGAGGCATGATATACTTACTAGAGAAGAGTATCGCTCTAAGTAAGGCTAAGGTCCTCGAACTCAATATGGCACTAGTAGAGCCAAGTTGGATGAACCCCATCAAAAACTACTTAGAGCAAGGTATGTGACTCGTCGACAAAAAGGAGGCTAAGAAATTGATGTAGCACGCCACCAATTATACTGTAATCAACGATGTCCTGTACTGAAGAGGAGTTAGCCTCCCTTTGTTGAGATGCCTCTAACCTAATAAGGGGTTACAAGTCATAGAAGAGCTGCACATTAGAGTGTGCCATAATCACATCCAATCATAAGCCTTCTACATCTGAGCTCTTTTGCTTTAATACTATTGGCCTACTATTAGGTAGGACACGAAGGTGGTAACCTAGAAATGCCTTCAGTGTCAGAAGCATGCTCTGATCACACATGCCCCCAGCTCTAACCTTCAGCCTCTAATGAGCCTATAGCCCTTTGCATAGTGGGGCATCGACATTCTTGGTGCCTTCTTAAAGGCATATGGACGATGACAATTCATCATTGTAGCCATCGACTACTTTACTAAGTGAGTTGAGACTAAGGCTATCGCTAAGATAACAGAGAGGACCATTGAATCATTTGTTGGCACAACATCCTCTCTAGATTTAGGGTTCTATATGCCCTTATTATGGATAATAGGCAGCAATTTGATAACCTCAAATTTAAGGAATTTTGTGTGAAGCATCACATCACCCCTCACTTTACCTCGATCGCATACCTCTAATCCAACGGCTAAGTCTAGCTACCAATATGATCATCCTTGACAATATCAAGAAGAAGGTTGACTGAGCTCAAGGTGGATGGGTAGACGAGTTGCTTAACATCTTATGGGGATATAAGATAACTCACCTCATCTCTACATGCAAGACTCCATTTCACTTAGCCTTTAATTCGAAAGTAGTCATCCCCATCGAATTGGAGCTTCCTAACATTTGGATTCAATCATTCAATGCTATTACGAATGAATCTCTCTTACAAGCTAATGTAAATACTATAAAGGAAATCCCAAACCTTACTACAGCTTAGGTAGCTGCTTATCAATACAAGGCAATTAGATACAATGATTAAAAGGTTCAGCATAAGGAATTTAAGGTAGAAGACCTGATCTATTGATAGCTCCAATCTACTGAATCACGTAAAGGATAGGGGAAGCTTACCCCTAATTAAGAAGACCTAATCAGAGTTAGAGAGAACCTGGGGAATGGAGCATATAAGCTAGAAAGACTAGATGGAGAGCTCATCCTATGCACCTAGAATGTTGATAGTTATGTCTATATTTCAATTAAGACAATGTAAATACAAATGCACTTTCTCTACAAAATTATTAATGAAAGTTTCATTATCCAAAGTTATTTTCTATCCTTTTTTATTTTCATTCTTAGCCTATCCCAACTCAAAATGGTGAATGAACCTGTAATCTACAAGAAGTCTTCACAAAGACTCCTAACTTAAGCACCTCTTTAGGTATGGGTACAATGAAACACTACTAACCTAACCCCACATCGGGTAACCTCGATAATACGAAACACTCCTTGCATAACCAAGGAACTCTTATAGCGCCTGCTAGAACACCACCAGCTCGACCCCTAAAGTGGCCTAAGCTACTAACACTTGAACGATCTCTAAAGAAGAGCAACCCCAATTCTTCCCTGCCAAACGCGACCTAAGCTCTTAACAACTGAATGGTCTTCTAAGAAGAGCAACCTTAACTCTCCCCTAAAAGCAAAGTGACCTTAGCCTCCGATAACTAAACGGTCTTAAAAGAAAAATAACTCTAACCCCTCAGCTGAATTGATTAAGTATCAACAAGATAAAAATATGAAGACAAAAAAGTGAAATACAAAATAGTAGCAAAGGGAAGTCTTTCAACTCATCGAACATTTACAATGATAGAGGCTAACATATTGGCTTGGTACAAGAGTCCTTTCCATTCACGAAAGTCTAACAATTACAGAAAAGAGAGAGAGAGAGAGAAAGAGAGAAACATAGGCTTATCACTTTGGATTGGCCAACTTCGGTAATTCAGAGAAGGGCTCTGAATTAGCTAGTCTTAAGCTGAGGAAGGAGGAGGAGGAGGAGTTTAACTTTGATCCTTCTCATGGGTACCTTTAGGAGTAACCTCCTATGGAACTATTGAGGTTGAAAAGGATGTAGGAGCATCTTGGACAACCTTGGCAACAGGAGTAGCTACCCCCTCCTTCTCCTTAGCTTCCCTCTCTTCTCGATGAGTCAGATCATCCAGGAAGTCTAAAAAGCCCCAGTCTAGGTAGGGGTAATGTTTGAGCACCTCCTTGAGAGCGTTCGACTTGATTCGCTAAAGATATCTTTGCATTCCTCAAGCCATTGCCTTGTTGTGAGGAACTTCTTAATAGCCTTTTTCTAGACAATAGAGCTTGTGACATCCCCATTCTCTAAGTTGGAGATTAGCTCCTTCATCTCATCAACCTTTTTCTAAAGATCTTAGATCCTCCTCTCTAACTCCATCTTTTGACTGGCCAGCTCCACCGATTATTTTTTAGCATTCTTACATTCATTTGCCTTCATTACTAACTCAGTTTGCATCCTCGAGACCAATGCATGTAAGTCTTAGATGTACGATCGAGCTCTTCCTTAGCCTTCTTCTCCTCTTCTAACCTCTTGGAGAGTTCAACCTTGGATTTTTGCTCTTCCTCTAATTGCCTTTTAAGTGCATTGACCTCCTCGACAACCCCTTTGGCCTTCTTTTACTCATGCCTTTCCTTTAGTAGCTTAGCCTTCAATACTATCCTTTGTACAGAAGAACAATGGAGACGTTGGTTAGCCTTGCTAAACTTTTCACAAAAGTACCTATAAGAGGACTTTGCCTCCTTACAGCCCTTCTATGCACTAAACACCTCTTAATGGAGGTTTTTTACCTCATTTAGCAACATATCGTAGTGTCTAAGTTAGAGCAACACTTGATTATGGTACTATACCATTGTTGCACCATAATAAATGAATCATGAGTAGTTAGAAGAAAAATTTAAAAGTACATTGCAAAGTAAAGCAACTCAGAGGAATAAAAACTCACCTAACAAATAAGTGAGCCGAGGTGGCCCCCCATATCAAGGGGCGAGTTGGCTTAGACCTCCACCATTTTCTCTAAGATGGCCCAATTAGTAGGAGTAAAAGACCTTATTGAGGCTTGATAGCTGAGATCTCGATGGCATTACATCACATCACTGCCTCAAATGTCTTACTTTGGCTTCAGGCATTTCTCCCTAGCTTTCCTAGTGGCCAACTAGGTAGCATCCATGAATAGGTAAGTGATCTCGGACTCGTACAAATATTCCTAAATGAGTTCAGCATTCTTCTTAGCTTCTAGTACTCATTTAGGATACTCTAATGAGTCTCCCCCATGTCGTCAAAGCAATGGTATGGGTGACTAGAGGGAAAGTCATAAATACCAGACTGGTCAAGTGGCTCCTTCATTTTTTCCCTCTTTATATTCACACACTTGCCTTACCCACTTTAAGGGCCTTCCTCTTCTAACTAGCCACCTCCTTCCTTATGATGCCTTCGTACGGTTGTTAAAATTACAAGTCAAAAATACAATTCTACGAGTTTATAATTTTATAATGTTTTTCTTGATTAAAATGAATATAAAATTGCTTATATGTAAACTTTTTTGTAAAATTATGAACTTTGATGTATGATGCTACAAGTTTATAATTTTACTGATTTTGTACGATTTTGTACGATTTTATACATTCAAATGAATAGTAGAATCGTAATTTTAACAACCATGTGCTATCAAGCCTCTTTTCTTTGCTCTTAGAAGGAGGAGGGATTGCCATCAACTTCAGCTCATCGGTAGCAGGAGCATCCGCCTCCATAGTGATAATGGGTTTAGATGTTAAAGTAGAATCAAACATGGGAGCCACCATGCCTAGAGGCTTGGTAACCACCACCTAAAAAGGGTAGAAACCATGATCCCTTGAGGAAGGATTGGTAGCTTTATCCTGCTAGTCTCCCCTAGCTCGGACTTCGACTTCATAGCCTTACTCTTAGGGTCGGCGGCCTTCTTGTTCAGTTTTGTCTTAGACTCTTGCTACCGTAGGAGTTCCAATACGCTAAGTTTAGGTAGATTCTCAAATCCCACCAGCTTCTCACCTATAAAAACAAATGGGCAATATCAATAAAAGATAAAAAGAAAAAAAAATATAAAAGTATTTACAAGCTTCACCATGACCAACATGGGCAAGGAGGACCCCCATTCTTCACAAGACAATGAATGAACGATAACTTTATGCGAGCCTACACTGGCACAACAAATGAGCCAATTCACATCGAGGTCGAACCTATACCTCCTAACCACTTCTTCATCATAGCCCTCTCCATACTTGCAAAGAGTTGAGTGATCAAAAGAGTGATGTACCTCCGCATTGTTTCATCGGCATTGATCTCTTAATTATGTCTCAAAGCTATGAAGGCCTTAATCTCTCATGCAACATTGGAGTCATTTGGGTCAAGCTTCCTCAAAGTTCCAGTTCGCACCAATGAGGTCCACCAAGTCTAGGAGTTAGCCTTTAAAGGCAGCTTTACCACTAGAAACTTGTTTTACTAGTTCTTCATAGACAAGCCTAGGCCCTTAAACAATTTCTTCCCTTGGTGATTCTGGATGTATGTTCATCCCCTCAAGATCTTCCATAAATAAAAATAATTAAATAATTGAGGCATTGCATGTACCACCAAATATTTGTAAAGGGCTTAGAATGCCTTTAATAACCTCTACCCATTAGGAGGAATTTGAGTATAGCAACATTGGTGGTAATTGAATAGCTCTCTCTTAAACTCTATGAAAGTGAGGCACATCCCATACTCTAAACACTTTTCATGTACTGTAAAGTGCTTCCCCAATAGTAGTAGTACCCTCTCCTTTCATTGTAGCAATCGTACCTCCAAGCCAGGGAAATCCCCTACAATATAATTACTTAAAACATGGTTTATGGTGGTCGACTTGCTCTTACTTACCCAACCGCTTGAACTCTTATCATTCCTAAGCCTATCGAACAAATCAACGGCCTCTAGTAAACAATCTCAAGTATAGAGATCTCATGGGATGGCCCTTATTAGTTTTACCTTATTAAGCTCCTCTAGTACCCTCCTTAACTCCTCACCTAATTGTGTTAGTGTAGATGAAACCTCTTCTTCCTCATTCATGGGAGGAGTATCACTCCTCATTGCCTCGGAGTCTAAAGATAATATATCATACTTTGAGGCATTAGAAGGTTTCTCACCTAAATTCACTCCAAGATTGTTTAACATTTTGAAACAAGGACGGAAGAGAAAGAGAAGAAGAAAATGAATAAATTATTTGAAAACTGAAAAGAGAGAGACAATATTTGTAGTTGCACTGGGAAAATAATAGTTTTAAGTCACAGAAAAGTGTTTACTTAATCTTCTTTTGGGGGTATTTACAGGCTTATGGCTTAGGAGATGCACTAATGGTTATGGGGATCCATACAGCTGCAATCTCCTCAAAGCGTTATGATGTGGACATGTAGCGGTGATTTTAATCGAATGGTTGCAATCAAACGACAATATAGTTGCAACTGCATACATGCCTATGCAGATATGATAGCTATCATTTTGCATTAATTGTGCTCTGGAAACATGTGCTAATATAGGGGTTAGAAAATGTTAACTTCCTTGAGACGTATGACCAAAGCCCCTTCGACTTCTTCTCCCACCGCGATATCTCTTCAGTATAGCAACTTGGGAAGCCTTCATGCCCAGCACGAACAAGGTGATTCGGTTCACCTTTACAAGTTCAACTTACCTTTAACTAACGTGATTGCACATCACCTCTACTAAACCATCTCCTATGCTCGGCACTTCGTACTACTCTAGTAGGTCGATTCCTTTAATCTTCAACTCAACACTTGAGTATTCAACTCAACCTAAGGTATGGTTAGCTCAAATCAATCTAAGGGGCGTCTCCTTATATTAGACTCCATTCATGTCAAGTTGGCTTCTTTTCCTTAGACATTATCATGTCTTCTTGACACTTTAGATTGTCAAGTTGGCATGCGCACTTCATTTTAGACCTAAGCTCCTTAGGTCTATACTGACCTACTCGGGCTCATGGCCCAACTCGACTTAACAATATTCAGCCTTACTATTCTCCTAGTTAACCTAGGCTTAAGCTTACTAAATAGCTTGCCTAGTCATCATAAGCTACAACAGCTAGTATATAACATGATAAGGCTTGAATAGTCAATAATGGCTACTATGTAACAAATCTGGATCACGTTGGACTACATACTCCCACTTCCCATAACGTGCAAATGTGATAAAGTGCTTTTCTAGGTCCTTTAACTTTCAACCGCCCTCTTCTATAAATGTTCATTTACATCTTAATGGTAAACCACTTAAACTTTTTACGCATTTAACCTACCTTTAAGTTTTCCTGTATTATTACTCATTCCTTACATATGAACTGATTTAAGTATCGAAATAAGTGCGCTAGATAATATCTTGATGCTCCTCATTATTCCTTATTTTGTAGGCTCATCACATAAGTGTGAAGCCTAGCTTGATTATACTCTACAGACAAGATCCTATAAATGACAAAAACTAAAGTAATATAAGTTAAAATTATTGCAATTGAGTTATCTGATAACCAATCTATCTTTCCAAATCCTATAGAGAATGAAAATATATCCTGAATTTGTTCTAAACTCCATAAAGATATCTCTAATTTAATTTTACTTCTAATAGGTGATCAAACGTTATTTTGAAAAACTGATTAGATGTAAGGTAATCATCTAAATACCTCATATAAAATATTTATCATACAATGATTTTATTTGGTAGTATTCATTCCCAATTAATTTTCATCAATCTTCATTGTCTTTAACATTTCCCATTTAATTTTATCCGGTTAGATTGCATTGAATTGGCCTTTGCTTATTCATTAATTGGTCTCAGCATATGAAAGGAAAAAACGGCAAGAAAAAAAAGAAAAAGAAAATTCCAAATACGTTTGACTCTTTGGTAAAATTAATAACCCATTCTATGGCCTAGTCTAGGAACGAGTATGAAACTTCTACGACTACCGACCCAATTGACCTACCAATTAGAATTCTTCAAATCTTAGCCGCCTTTTTCCACAGTTGCATTCCTTAATTATCTACGTTGAAAATTACAACTGGACCCACCTTCATTAATTTTCTAATAATCCCCCAAAATTCCATACTTTGACAAGTCTTTTCTCCTCTTTGCCCTCTTCTTCTTTTATCCTTATCATTACCTTACACAAGTTCTCATTGGCTAATGCGTTTTATAAGTGATATATAAATATTAATAAAAATTTAATATATAAAAATATAATTAATATTTTTTAAAAGATATATTTATTTATTTTTAAATATTTAAATATTATTTATATTTATACGTTATTCATTGACACATTTAATATATTAATGTTATTAAATTTTTTTTCGCTAATATACTATATTAATAAATATATATATATAAAATAAAAATCTCTTTATTGGACAATTAATATAGCTTTTATATTAACTTTTATAGCCATCTCACAAACATATAATAAACTAACGAAATATTTCTTAACCATGTAGAAGTTGAATAGGATAACAGTTCTTTTCATACAAATCTATTTTACCTTTGAATAGTAGAATAGTTATTTTCATTGAGCCAAAAGAATAGCAATTTATTAATCTTTTCCAACATATTTTTGCATTTGCTCATAAAATTCCAATCCAATAGTCAACATCAATAAGATAAAAGATATACCGATATTTTTAAAGGCACTACTGATCTATTGTTAATAATGTAATATCAATATAATTAAACAAATTTATAACTATTTATTTTCCTAGTTGTATTCCTTGGGAATTAAGAATTTTGATCCCATTCGCCTACAAGTAGAACTTGTGGGACCGTAAGGGGGTTCCCATCGCAAGGAAACATTTAAAGACTGCCATTTCAAGACACCGATTTAGTGGTGTTTTAGTCTTTGAACCAAGGTGCATCGATTTGTATGATAAATCACATTTAGTCATCCTTCTGTGTAATAAAAAAAAAAAATACAAAAAACTCCACATTTCTAGGTGACCCAGAATAAATTCCTCGTCTATTCATCTCCTTTTCTCACGTTGTCCTTCGATTTTCTCTTCAAGACAAAGACAACGAAAACACACCCAATCACCAAAAGGAAATAGTCATTCCAAAAACGCGTTTGCAGCTGAATGCATTTCTCGTTTCGCTGCAACGTTTAGCGTTTCTTTTTTCTCGTGAATCCCTTGCCCCTTTTCATTGAATCGTAATATTTTGATCAGGAACATCGTGTTTTCTTTCCTTTTGAGATTGTCTTTAAGGTAAGTTTCGTTAAAAGTTTCGATTTTTCCTATGTATATTTCAGGTGGGTATTGCAAAACAGAAGCTTTATTGATGTTTCGTTGTGAATTACATAACTCGATATTGGGTGGGTTGTAGGCATGATTATGTCACATTATGGTAAATTTCTGTGTTTGTTTGAACGTTAGGAAGTTGTTTACCTTATTAAACAAGGTTGGGTTCATTTTAAGGAATATGCTTCTGTAGTTGGTTGTTGTATGCCTGATATAATGAGAAACGGGTTCTTTTTTAATTTGGTTTGTCGAGGAAAAAAGTAAAAAAAAGGCATTATTATTCAGTAATTTGGAGGGGTATGATATTTTTTCATTCCTAAAGTGATTATTTGAGGATGATTGAAAATATAGGAGTAATTTGTATTCACAGAGGGTGCTCTGGTAGGGATTGGTTTTCGAGGAACCAGGTGCAGATGGAACATGGGCTACAAGAATTTATCCTTTGATTGATTGTTTTGTGCGTATCATGTTCGTATTGCTTTGATAATCTTATCTTAAATTGGTGTAAAAGTAGGATGCTGATTACATGTTGTGTTATGAGGTATGGAAGGGAAAAAGGAAGAAAAGGGAAAGGAGAGGGACCTTAAGGGAAAAATCTGAGTGTTAACGTGCCCTTGAAGATATATAAATGACATTTAATTAGCGAGGATCATGATTCATGATCATCACATTTGATGGTGATGCTTTTGAAGGTCTTGTTGATTTTTGCTGCTGTCATGCTTTGGCAAATTTAATTTGTCCTGGAACCGGTTTCTTGCGAATGTTGGGGTCATATGCTATTGGACAGCTTCAAGTTTTGCTAAATGTTCCTCATTTTGGTTCGGAAATAATTCTGTAGTTTTATGATATGCTTGTTTGGTGATTAGATTGCTACTATATTTGTATTTCTTAACTTACACAAAATATTAATTTCAGGTTGGTCGTAGGAGTTTGAGTTTGACATGGAGGGTAGGTATGTCAGAAGTTGTTAACAAATGTGAAGCAGTTGTAAACAGAGGTTGTTTTTTAAAAAATGGGAAATCTTCCACGCAGGTTAATATTCTTTGATGTTTCATCTGCTTAATTTTAATCCTAAGAATACTTATACTGTCTTCTTGTCTGTATGAATAGAATTCCAAAATATTTGTCTTGTCATGATAGCAGTGCCGGGAGTAGAAAACAGAGTGAAAATATGAGGCTAGTTGTAACTACATTTGTCGGAATAGTTTTTGGCTTCTTCGTCGGAGTATCCTTCCCTCCACTGTTGATAAACAAGGTATTTAGTTCACGTTCTTCAGTCTTGGTAGGTCCTCTAGAGTATCTACATATCTCGTCCTGAACTCTAGTCTGACACCTGTTAACTGATCTGAACCTTCTTTTTAATTGTCAGCTTAACGTTTCAACCAGCATTATCCCAAATTATTTCACTTATTATGAAGATCGAAACTCAGTGCCCTTAGGTAAAACCAATGCTATCGCTTCAGAGAATGGAGACAAAAGCAGCTCATCACAGTCAATGAATGATGAATTAAAGGTGCCCATCTTTACTCCAATTTCAGCGTACTTCTACTTGTGCTTAGTCTGGCATTTTATCATTAAGAATCCTTAGTTAATGGAAAACCAAGAAAGATTTGGTATAAATACTCATTTTTTCCCTCTTTGATCAAGAGATGAGGGGCTTGCTTAGTAATGCTTCACACAAGTTTCTGTTTTCTGTATTTGAATTTCTTTTCCCATATCTTCTTCTATCCAACATATCTTAATTTTGTGGCAAAATTGAAACTTCTAGTCTCAATTTGTGGAAGATTATGGGTTTAACAATAAAGAGGCCCTCATGTAGATGCTGGATTCTGCAAAACGTGATCTTATCCTCCTTAAACCTTTATGTTCTGTTTTGTGAAGTATGTACTGATTCATATGTAGTTCTTGAGTTGCATCAATTGATGCTCTGCTTTCAGCTGAGTTGATAACGTAAGCTTCTAGAAATGTGGAGGGATGTGCATGTATCAACAGTTTTGTCTTCTTCTTCTTCTTCTTCTTCTTAAAATACTTCTGCTTGCTCTGCTAACACATAAGTTATGTGAAATCCCTATTAAGTTTCTTCTTTGGTTAACTCGAACACATCATGATTCCATGCCAGATCTGGGTGCCTTCAAATCCACAGGGTGCCGAAAGATTGCCACCAGGAGTAGTAGCTGCAGAATCAGACTTTTACTTGCGCAGATTGTGGGGTAAGCCTAGTGAGGTGTGTTTTCTATTCCATGATGATGTGCAGTGTAGAATTAAGCCACATTTTGTCTTTGGAGAAATGGAGCTTTCCATGAATCTTTTTATCTGGAAAATTATGCAGTAGCTGCTGTAGTTTTCAAGTTCTTGATGTTGATTAAGCTTTCATCTACAGGACCTAACCAGAAAACCAAAATATCTCGTGACTTTCACTGTTGGTTATGATCAGAGGAACAATATTGATGCAAATGTTAAAAAGGTATAGAGTCCCTAAGTCCATCTCTCTATATCCATGAGCGTTCATATTACAAGTTCATGTCAATATGTCTCATTATGTTTGTGTCAAAAGTTTTCAGAGGAATTCCAAATACTTTTGTTCCATTATGATGGACGGACAACTGAATGGGATGAGTTTGAGTGGTCCAAGAGGGCCATACATGTGAGTGCCCGTAAACAGACAAAATGGTAAGAAGGTTGTGTGAGAAATTAATGAAGAGATCATTGTTTTACCCTTCTGACAACTTTGTGTACTGTAAATATTTGTGCAGGTGGTATGCCAAGCGGTTCTTGCATCCTAGCATAGTTGCACCTTATGACTACATATTCATATGGGATGAAGACTTGGGTGTCGAGCATTTTAATGCTGAAGAGTAAATTTTTGATACAGATAATATATACCTCTATGGGCGAACTTATATCATGTCCTAACTTGAGTGGTTTATTTATAGATACATGAAAGTGGTGAGAAAGCATGGATTGGAGATCTCACAGCCAGGTCTAGAACCTAACAGAGGATTAACATGGCAGATGACAAAAAGGAGAGGGAATAGTGAAGTTCACAAGTAAGAGAAAATGATTACATCTATACTAGAGATTTTCGCAATCTGAGGTTCTCCAGTTGGTTAACATGTACCTTTTTTCCTATAATTGTATATATCAGAGTAACAGAGGAGAAACCTGGTTGGTGTCAGGACCCACATCTACCTCCATGTGCAGCGTATGCACTTTTAACACTTGTGTCATTAGAACTGGCCTTTTGTGGTCCACTCCATTTCTGTGACTTTATTGCAGCACTATATATCTCTCTGAGTTGCACTTTTGCTATTGCAGGTTCATTGAGATTATGGCTCCAGTCTTCTCTAGAGATGCATGGCGCTGTGTATGGCATATGATTCAGGTATGTTGGAATTTGTCTTGTTAAAATTTCTCTGCACATTGCTCATTTATTTTTGTGTTTTCTGCTGTTACAGAATGACTTGGTACATGGATGGGGTCTTGACTTTGCCCTTAGAAGATGTGTAGAGGTGACTAACTGACCTTCCATTTTTATGACTTTACTCTTGAAAGGTGTTCTATTTGCTCGTAGCTCTCATTTCCGTTTTCCTTAATTGCTTGTCCGAAAGAAATTCTTCCTTTTAGGGGTGCTTAGAAGGAATATTGGATTTATAATCCATCGATGGGATGAGACTTTTGGTTAGGTCTTTCAACCAACAAACAACTAACTAATTAAACCTTTCAATTATGTATTTGAAAGTTTGATACAAGATTTTTCTGTTAGTTTTTTGCTTTAAATTAGGGATACTCACTCTTTTGAGCTTGACCAATTAGTAGAAAAAAAAAAAAAGTCATTTTGAATTAGGTAGAAGTTTTTTGTTCAATTTCTCACGGAGTCAAATTAGTCCTTAGATTTATTGGTGGCCTTGGAGGAGCTGTTTTTCTTTTATTCATAAAGACTATCAATAAAAATAACTAGATATAATAGCTTCAACCTTATCAACTGATAGTGAGAGAACAAAATCTGTTTTTTGATCTCACATATTTTCACGGGCAGTCACGATGTATGATTTTCATTTACTGCAGCCTGCACATGAGAAGATAGGAGTGGTAGATTCTCAATGGATTATTCATCAAACAATTCCCTCGCTTGGAAACCAGGGAGAATCACGAGACGGCAAGGCACCATGGCAAGGGGTATGTAGATCCCTCCATCAATTTTTCTTACCATAAATTGTCGGGTGGATTTCTAAGCAAAGCTGCTGATAATGTCAGAAAAGGATACATTGTTTGTCATATTGAGACATATAGTTCCTTTCATCGATATTCATCCTTGGAACATGTAGACAATTGGATGTTTTCATTAATGGCAGGTGAGGGTGAGATGTAGAAGGGAATGGGAAATATTTCGAGGGCGATTGGCAGATGCTGAAGATGCATACTTCAAAGCTATGAGAGAAAATTCTTCTCGGGTCTAAACGTAATTAGAGGTAGCAGTTAGGACAGTTTATTGTACAAAACCACCCAATATATAGTATCTAGAGTGATATAAATTTCAAGTAGGTATTTGTTCTTGTTACTTTTGCTGTAGAGCTGATTTAATCAATTCAAAATAAATCTTTTATTATAGAATTCAGATGATCCCATGATGTCTAATTATATAATGCTGCAAGGCATGTGCAGAAAGCTGTTTGCAGGTTGAGAATTAATGGACAGGTGAAGGGCGAAGAGGGCCGCTGTAGCATCTTGTCTTAACCATTCCCTTCGAGATATTTTCTTTTCTAATATTTAGCACTTTCGAAAAAATACTGATCTTATTTAAGCTTTATTTTTACATCCATGACGAGATTCTTACTTTGTGCTCCTAATTTATCCTTCTCATGTCTAAACCGTTGGGCCTCGACGTTCATATGGAGAGCTATTACAACGCTGTTCATTGACACATCCTCCAGCTACTCTCCTTCGTCTCTTTTTCTTCACCCTCCCTAGACATGCAAACCATAACCACCATGGTTTTGAACCCAGTGCCCTCTCCACCCACACGTACCTCCCCCTCCTCCCACTTCAACTAAACTTTCATCTTCATACATATTCAAGATACCGATTTTCATGATATCACCTCCAAAATTAGAATTAGCCTACTAGGCATTGAAGGTGTACATTCCTCAAATTTCTTAGATTGGTATACCGTTTTTATCAATCATTGTATAAAGCTTGTTAAATTCTAAACAACTGCTATTGTTGGGTTGAATCAAGAACATGAAATTAAGTTATAGAATCAACGGTTTTATATGGAGGGCCTATCTGTTGAATTGTTGACACAGAATTGATCTTTTTGTGTTGTAATTTCATCTCATATGTAATAATTGAGGTTGATGTCTGTGATTGTGACGGAAAAGATAAATTCTTCTCTTTATTCCTACAATTGAAATGTATAAAGAAATTTAATGTAACCCTTTGAATCTAATGATGGTAGCGCCAGGGGAACGGGAGTGGTCAAGAATAGGGAAGGTGGCTAGGATTTAGCGATTTCTCTCTTTTTGTTTTTGTTATTTTTTTTTTTTAAAGAAAACGAATTATTTTAATCATTTCACTCGTTTACCTAATCTAGTCCACATAGTTATATTAGTCTAACTAAATAAGGTAATGGGCTATTATTTACCTATTCAATTCCTAGGATATAGGAATACAATGTAGGCGTTATTAAATGGAGTAAAGTAGCTAAGCTAATAAGTGTCCCATGTGATATAATTGACAAAAGGATATACGCTGCAAATCAAAATTTTTACACACATACTATTGAGGTGAAACAAGAAATTCATGATTCGCTTCACCAATTTCCACCTCCATCTCCGACCTCCGAAAAATTAGGTCTTTTTTTTTTTTTTTTCCAATTCTTATAATTTTTATTTGGCCTGTTGTAACTTCCCTTTATGTTAGTGGTATGCAAAACTAAAATACAATATATTCCACAATCTTTTGAAATATAGAGTTAAAATAATATACTAAAACGACGTAGCGAATAATGGCATGTGGCTTAAACATGAATAAGCATTGGCATGTAAGGTGTGTTAATGTCTAAGCACATGAGGATATGGATATATGTATTTTATCCACGCTATTCATAAGTTGCTTAAAGTATCATGTTATCATCACTGACTTCTTATAACTATCACTAATAGGTGTATGTACCTATTATATTTGTACTTATAAAAAATAGAGTAATTGTAGTATCTTCCGTAAAAATTAAAGCTATAGAGATGTTATATATTTATTACTACATATATATATTTATTCAATAATATAAAATGTTATATTGATGAAAAATTATATGTGCTATTAATAGCCAGTACAGAAGTTCCTATGCTTTATGACATCCTAGAAGAATTATGTATTTGTGAAAAATGGGGGGGAAAAAAAAAGCCACATCACATGCTGCCTTCAAGTGCAGAAAGAACAATCGAACTCAAACATACCATATGCGGACACAATGATAAAATAAATTTATCATTTGCATAATACTGATTTATAAACTATAATGCAAAACCAAATTCCAAGGATAAAATTTGAAGTTGATTCAAAGCACATAATATATATATGTATATATATATATATAAATTTATATAAATAGTTATATATGATTTGAGAACGTGAAATAAACTGAAATAATTATAAGAAAAATTGTTTTCAGAAAATCTAAAACGATTTTCATAAATTTTAACTTGCATGCATGTTATTATTATTATTATTTTTGGATAACATATATTACTTTTTCAATGGTTCAAAAATGCATGGGGAAAATAATTTACCTTCAAATAATATATATAATTGATGGTATATGTAAATTCCCTCGTCTCTTTTTCCTCTCATGATGATAATTGTCTTGGTTAGACTTGGTTGCCAAGTCGAACCAGCCTGCAACTATCGGTTTATGAGCAGGCTCAATGCTGAATTAGACCTGGCCCTTGAGGCTATGGGCTTAGGCCAATTTAGCCTAACTAGTGGTTTAAAGGTTATTTTGTTGACCCTTAAACCATTTTTTTTATAATTATTTTATTTTATATTTTTTTTTTCAACATTCTAATAAATTTTTCATCTTCTCTTATACTTCTGTTTTTTTTTTTCCTAGATTATTATAACACTTTATGCGTACGTTTATATTACATGTACTATGCATAAATGATTAACTATTATCTTCAATTTAAATTTTATTCCATTTCAAAATAATTAATTTAGATTGCGTAAGCTTGATATTAGTTTAATATTAAAATAATGAGTAAGGTCAAGGAAAGTAAGAGAAGTTGTAAAGGATGAAGAATTCTCATTTAAATATTAGAAATAAGAATATGTATTATATGGAAAAGAGATGATGATAATTAATGAGAAAAATATGTATATAATAATATAAAAGAGAGAATATGATTGGGAAAGGGAAAAGTATAAGAAGATTTTGGGAAAGCATATGTTAGGAAAGAGAAAATTTATTATTATTTTTTTAGATCACTAGGTCAAAACTCGCTTGAACCAGTGGGCTAACCAACCAAAGCGAACTACTTATTCAATTACTTGTCGATTTAGCGGGTTTAGCCAGTTGAATCACTTGGGCCCTTGAGCCCTGGCAGTTCCTAAGTAAGTTGAGGCTCGCCACATCTAGTGCCAGGTTAGTTCACGGTTTGAAACTATGCCTTACATAAGTCTAGTCTCAATCATAAGTTAAGCCTTCAAAAGATCCAATTCCTTACAAATTAGTGCTTTTATTTTATTTTATTTTATTGTAATTTTTCATTTTAACGTTATTTAATATTATTCTATTAAATTATTTATTGTGGATCAAACAAAAGCTAACACATAGTTGTTAACTAACAAGGATAAGCAATGATATAACATAAGTAGGTGAAATGTCAAAAAAAAAAAAAATTAGTTTACAAAGGGTTAAAGGGTAAAAATGCACACATGTAAAGTTAAATATACTTATTTGAAAAGTGTATTATGTCAAGAAAATGTTTTCTAAAAGTAAGGGCATTTTGCGCATTTATAAAAGTTTCTAAAACCTACCCTCAATCTGCCTCCTTACTAAATCCTAGGTTTTGCCACTTATAGTTTAAACCTCTTCTTTTATAGTAGAAAATTAAGCCTCTTTTCTAAACCTAACCTCAAGAGGAAAGTTTAAGGTAATTAAGGTAAGGCTCTTGGAGATTTAATTTAAGAAATTCGTATTTAGGTTTATAGCACATCGAATATCGTTGTTTCTTATTGTTTCTGACGTACTCTTAAGTATTTTCAAGAAGAGATTTGTAGTTCTTTTGTTTAGTAGCCATTTCAAGTATTGAAGGTAAGTATCTTAAAGGATATCTTGGGTTGAATTTGATTCCTGGTTAGAAAAATAGATTTAAGAAGAGCAATGTTTAGAATATGAAAAGTTTTAAATCTTAAGTTGGAACTTATTTGCGGTTATTGAAGATTTAGGGCCTCTTCAATCTAACTTCACCAAGTGTTTGATATTTTGCAAGTAAGTGCATTAAACTACAATTCCTAATCTCAATTCTTGAGTTGAGAAGCTATTTTTAGAGTTGAAATTAGAGGTTTAGTTGAGCTTTTAGTGTATAGAATCATTGGCTTACTATACCTTAAGTTAAGATTGGAAGAGATATAAGTTCAGACAAGGAGATATTTGGTTTGAAGTGTTTTGTTATATAAAATTGCATAATAGAAGCAAGGCATTTAGATGCCTTACCAGATAACATCCGGATACTAAGCCACTATAAGTGGCAAAAGCTTAGCATTCGAACACTATTCTCTTTAGCATCCAAACACCATGTTCTGCTTTGACTCCTTTGCCTTGCAAGTTAGTTTTCAAGAAAAATTTACCTCAACTAACTCCTTGTCTAATCTTTCTACATCCATAGGATTCGATCTTTAACCTAAGAGTTGAAGTTTAAGAAGTGATTCCAAGTGATTTTCACTACTTAGCCTAGGAGTTGTGACTTGATCAGAAGAGGATCTTGTTTTGAGTTTTGATCAAGAGATAAGAAACTAAACTAATTACTTTATCTTTGAGTCAGGTTTTGGACTCTCATACTCTAGCATTCCTTTGCCAAATTGTTTGGTTGTTAAGTACTTAAGTACGTGGTGCTTAGATGATTGTTTGTGCTTGTTAGGATTTAGTATATAATCGAACTAACTTATAATCGGCTTAATTGATCTTGATTGTTGGTTATACTTGATTCACTCACTCTAGGGACCACAGTGATAGATCCTTAAAGGAGCCACTATTAATTGCATGTAAGGATTTCTTAGTAGGTTTTCATATGGGACAACACAATTGGAATTCTAGGTTTTATGGTCCTTGAACTCTGAACTTGAGTATAAAAGACTTAAAGGAACACGTATATTTATACACACCTATGTATGTAGAAAATATTACGGTGTAGTAGAGTCATAAGTACTCTTTTGATGATTGTGGGCCTAAATTAAAGATAGGTAAAATATTCTTTGCTTATTTTTTATATGTTTGTATTATATGCATGTGTATATTTTGGCTTAGAATCCGTATGTGTTTGTAAGCTTCGGCTCATTCTTTATTCTTTTTTAGGCATAGGGATAGATGAGTCCCATTTTTATGAGGAGCCATTTATGAAGACATATAGGAAGAGGAGGGCGTCGAATATTTATATTTCTATGATGGCTAAGTTGTGGTGATCCATGTTGTGTTGATGTTGGGCTATGTTTAGGAGAGACGTATTTTATAAAGGAGATAGACTCCTTACTATGTTGTGTAGATTTGTGTTGATCTAAGGATATTAGCTATTCTTTGTTCTACCTTATGACACTAGTGGTTATGAGTCGCTAAACTCAATGAATTATTGTGCTAGTTTAAATTTTTGGTTTATTAGGATTTGAGTGAATGTTGTTACCTAATTCTTTGTATATTCTTTTATGTACTTAAGGAATGATTATGTCATGAATGAAGCTTAGTAGACCTAGAAGCCTTAGCATAATTTCGATTAGCAGGATTATGTGGCAAGTTGCAATACCCATTTAAGGTCTCGGAGCGTTATAGCTTAGGTGGTATCAGAGCTAAACGTTTGAAGATCATAAAGGGCTTATGATGAAAGATCAAGTGGGTAGCTAAGCTATTGACTAAAGGGACTAAGCGAGCTTATCTAAGAAATCTTAAGCATTTGATTACGGAGACCTTAGGGAATGAATCTTGTAGTTAAGTAAGTGTTGATCATAGATTAGTTAAAAAGTGATTTATTAAATTAGAAATTACAAGAGTCATATGTTAAAGCTTGATTTACTATTATTAAAGGATTACTTATTTTGTTGCCTAATGTTATTTTAGTTAACCTTTTGTTGGATTTCTAAGTGATAGGAATCAGTCGATGACGATCCTTAAGCCGAGGCCGACCTATTAGAAGCCAGCATAGAGCTACCAGAAGCTGAAGCCGACCTGTCTTAACCTGAGACTGACCTATTAGAAGCTAGCATAGACCTACCAAAAGCTAAAGTTGACCTGTCTTAACCCGAGACCGACCTGCTCTTGCCAAGGCCGGACCAATACCTAATGGTCGAGGGGAGGAAGGGAAATCATTCTGCATCAAGTCTATCATCTGTCGAGAAGACAAGAGACTAAACAACCAAGGCCTCAAGGCTAAAGAATAGCTCAACATAGCAAGAGAAAGCTAGTGCCAAGCAATCTACGAGTGCAATAATTGTGGGCTAACCTCACTAGGAGCTTAGCCAAGCACAATAAAACTTCTAAACATCTTACCTTTGCTCAAACACCCGAGTACTAATCGACCCCTACTTGAGTTCAATCTTACAGACAGTTCAGATGACTACATGCCGACCACTTTGTTAAATGCACAATTTTATATACTTTGTATATATTTTTCTTATTCCAATTATGGGCTATTTTTTAGGGTTTAAGGCCTTATATATTATTTACAGTTTTGCCACTAAAGTTTTAGGAATTGCTATAAATAGCAAATTTGTAATTATCAAACATTGAAGAATATACACATACTTGGAATTTTCCTCTTTGGGAGCAAAGTCATTCTTGAGCTTTTAGAGCTAGCATTACTAGGTTATTAAGTGTCGAATAACTCTTTAATCTTTTTTGTATTCTTATCAATCTTGCTCTTAAGATTGTGGCAAACCTCTTCATTTGAACAAGTCAATCAGTCGCATATAACCTCTCATTTGAAACCCGAGTGACATTTATGTTGAACTTAGGGTTTATTAATTGATTTTGATGAGATTAATTTCAAAGTAAATGATTAAACTAAGTTTTATTTGATCATATTAAGATAATTTAATAAAATTGATTAATTTGGTTAATAATTAATTATATCAATTATTTCTACAAGAAATTTAATATTTTAAGTGGCGATCAAATGATCTTTAAGTTAGATTGCAAAAAGTATTTGTTTGTTGTGTGTTAAAAGTTTTTTCAGGAGATTTTTTGCCTATTGGGTTGACAGTTCCAAAACATTATCAGCTTGACGATGAAGTAGCCTAGATTAAGGAGATAAATTTGCTTCTAGATAAGGAACCGGCTTGTTGGTTCACTTGCCAGCTATCATGCCGGTAGATTATTTTGTTACCGACTTGCCAGTGCCGGTAGTATAAGATACTTTAAAGTAGTCGTTGGAGCATTTAATGTACAGTAACGAGAAGAATTCAATGACTTAATGTAAGAGCTCAACAACCCAACCAAAGGCAATTAAGATATGATATTCTACTGCAATTAAAAGACATTCTCTTATATTCTTGAGCTTATTTACTTCTCTTGGTCTCTTGTACACTTATTTACTTCTCTTGGTCTCTTGTACATATCAAACAAAAGGAGGCATAGTTATGGTGCTTGAATGTCCTTAAATTTGCAATCTTGAAAGAAGAAAGTGATATACTTGAGTTAGTTGCGCGTAAAAGAGATTGTATAAGCTTGTGTAGGTCTTGGAGCATTGAGTTGTGAAATTAATAAAGTGAAGTGAAGTCTTTGGTTGGAGCCATTGCGAGTCCGTGGAGACTAGGGAGCAGTTTGAACTCCACGTTATATCCGAGCTTGAATTTCTTTATCTCTATCTCCTTTAATTTCTATACTTATTATTGTTTTATTGTTACTTTGATTACTATTATTATTGCATTTATTTGGTTATATTGTAAAGAATTGCATATTGTCCTAAAACTCAATTCACACTTACCCCTCCCTCTCATGTTTAGCTTAATGTTCTTCAATTTAATGTTCGTGAGTCATATCGAACCCTATTTCGAGCTCAAACCCTAATTGTGCTTATGTCTTGGCATGTGATACCCATATACATTTGTAGTCAAAAGCCCTTTCTCATGCCCTGTTCCTCGTTCCCATTTGAACCTTAAGAGCCTCATCCTTGATTTTTGAGTCCCGCTACATGAATTTGCATCAGCTTTGGTGGTATTAGAGCTTTGGGAAGACATAAGTACAATGTTCTTCAAAGGTTACTTGTCATTTGAACATTTGATTAGTTGTCGTTCTATAGTGTAGTGTGTTGTCTGAATTCTTAGTAGCCGTAGAATTATGTTGTTGTTAAGTCGAATAATAGTAGTTTCAATTGTTGATTCTAGTTGCTGTAGTGTTCATCAACCGTGGGTAGTTACAGAAATTGAGTGGCAATAATTTCTAAGTTACTGTTAGTTATATTTTGTTGTAGTAGTATTTGTGGAATTGTCTTAGTGATGGTTCTAAGTTTAGTACAATAAAGTGTATTACGTGTTTGTTAAATTTTCTCTCTTTGGAATTTACTGTACGAACAGGAATGTTTAAAGATAGTGTCAATAATAGTGGTGATAGCCCTCATGGAAGTTTAAGGTGGCATGTTGACACAACTTAGAATATCAGATTCAAAATCTCACTTATTTTATTTAGTAGCTTACCGGTTTAGTTAGAGGCCACAAATGTGTTGGCCGAGGTAAAAGAAGGGAACAAACACCTACCAGTAGAAGTAGTTCCAACGAGCTTGATAATAATGAACGACAGTAGAGAAGAGTTACCGAGCTGAAGAGAAGAGAAAACCAACCTGAGATAAGGAGAAGCAATGACAGGAGTGTTGACTTCAAGGTGAATTAAGGAGCTCGAAGAAGAGAGCTGAGGCCGAGAAGAAATATGGCCAAGCAGAGCTACAACAAAAGTTGCCAATCTGAGGTGAACTAACTAGCTAGGAATGCAAAGGATGAGACCTGAGCACATAGCCAAGGACTTGACAACATCAAGCTTAAGCTGCCGACCTTTAGTAGTAGTAGTTGACTTGAAGAGTTCCTTAACTGGGTTCCCCAAGTCAAGAAGTTGTTTGAGTGCTATAAGTGTGATGACAAAACCAAAGTCAAGCTAGCCTCATTAGCCCTTGTTGAATATGCAAGTCTTTAGTGGGATAAATTAGTTGCTAAGTGAGATATCGAAGGAGAAGAGCTGATCCGAACTTAGAGGCTTATGAAGCGATTGGTGAATCAGCGCTTTATGCCAACCTACTTCAAGCAAGAGATGCTCCATGCTTTTCAGCACTTGAGGCAAGGTCGAAACACTATTGAAGAATACTTGCAAGAATTTGAGACCTTGATGACTAGATGTTAGATTGATGAGCTACAGGACCATACCATTGCCAGGTTTCTAAGTGGACTCTAAGATGACATTATTGACGTAGTCGAACTGCAACTGTTCAACTCATTGGACAAGCTTATCAATTTGGCATTAAGGGTAGAGATATAGAAGAGAAGATAGCATCAGAGGCTAATTAGCTAACCTTAACAAGGCAACCCTGAGCTTAAGGGGTATGAAGAGAAGAAAAAGCCCGAGAAAAGGATGGAGAAAAGAAAGCCTAGCCGACCTGACCAAGCTAAGACTAAGAAAGTAGAGAAGGAGAAAGTGCTAGCACCAAAGCTTGAGAAGTTAAGTGCTTTAAATGTTTAGGCTTTAAACATATCGACTCTCAGTGTCCAAACAAGAGGGTCATGATTTTGAAAGGTAAAGGACCCGACGCTCAAGTAGAGAGTTATAGTGATAAGAGCTCTAAGAATAAGGAAGCAATAAACGTCTACCTTTAGATGAGAGAACCTTTAGCCTTGATGAGCAGATGAGCCAACATGAAGGAAGACTCATGTCAAAGGGAGAACTAATTTCAAATCCCATGTTTGGTGAATAAGAAGACCTGTTCCCTGGTAGTTGATGGAGGTAGTTGTACCAACTTCGTTTTTGCTAAACTAGTGGAGAAGATAAGATTGCCGACCTGCCCGCATCCTCAACCATATGAATTGAAGTGGTTCAATGATAAGGGTATGGTCCATGTACATAAAAGAGCTTGGATAGTATTCAAAGGTGGACAATATGAGGACAAGATTGACTTTGATGTAGTGCCTATGAATGCAGCAAATTTGCTTCTTGGCTTACCTTGGGAGTATAACCGAAAAGCGATCTATGATAGCTTCCTCAAAACCTACATGGTTTGGAAGGATGAGAAGAACTACTACTTGACCCCCATGAGCATTGAAGAGATCCAGAACAACCTGATACCCATGGTAAATAGAAAGGGGAAGAGGAGCTTGTTTGGCATCTCGGTTTGCACTCACAATCTAAAGTCGATGATGACTTCTTTTCAACCCCATGGTGATGATAAGAATCAGTTTATGATGATCCTCAAGCCAAGGCTGACCTGTCAAAAGCCAGCGTAGACCTACCGGAAGCTGAAGCCGACCTATCCTAACTTGAGACCAACCTGCTCTTGTCGAGGCCGGACCAATACCCAATGGCTGAGGGGAAGAAGGGAAACCATTCTGCATCAAGTCTATTATATGCCGAGAAGACAAGAGACTAAATGGCTAAGGCCTTAAGACCAAAGAACAGCTCAACACAACATGGGAAAGCTAGTGCCAAGCAATCTACGAGTGTAGCAATTGTGGGTTGACCTTACTGAGAGCTCGGCCAAGCACATTATGACTTCCAAACATCTTACCCCTATTGGACACTTGACTGCTAACTAGGCCCTGCTCGGGTCCGATCTTACAGATAGCTTAGATGACTACATGCCAACCACTTTGTTAAACACACAGTTTTGTATGCTTTGTAAATATTTTTCTTATTTCAATTGTAGGCCATTCTTCAAGGTTTACAACCTTATATATTATTTACAGTTTTATCACTAGAGTTTTAGGACTTGCTATAAATAGCAACATTTGTAATTATCAGACATTGAAGAATATACATACACTTGAGATTTTCTTCTTTGGGAGCAAAGTCATTCTTAAGCTCTTAGAGCTAACATTGCTAGGTTATTGAGTGTTAAATAACTCTTTAATATTTCTTGCATTCTTATTAATTTTGTCCTTAAGATTGTGGCGAACCCCTTCATTTAAGCAAGTTAGTGAGTCACATCTAACCTCTCATTTGAAACCTGAGTGACATTTAATGTTCATGAGTCACATCGAACTTTATTTCGAGCTCAACTCCTAATTGTGTTTATGTTTTAGCACATGATACCCATACACATTTGCAGTTAAAACCCCCTTCTTACGCCTTATTCCTTATTCCCATTCAAACCCTGAAAGCCTTATCCTTAGTTTTCAAGACCTGCTGTGTAGATTTACATCACTAAGTAACTTATCTTCTTTGACTATACTCCTTCAACTAATTTCCTTTGCTTTGTTTGTTGTTTGTTGTTCTTTTCTTCTAGTATGCTACCTAGACATATCTCTAGTCCAGGTTCTTCTTCTAAGGGGCAAGACACCGTACAAGATGCTTTTTCTTCTAGACTACTACCTTGTCCAAGGGGTACTGGGTTATAGATTGGTTTAGGTCCTCAAAGAGATACTGGAGCTTAGGGTGATTAGACAAGGCATGGCCAGGGTCTTGATACTACTACCATGCTGCTGGAGACTATGAAACTATCTAATTGAAATGTTAGCCTAACAAACTGCACATAAAGAGAGGATTATTAGTTTGGATAAGTTTGTTCAATAGATTAGTGACTTTGATCCAAAAGGAGAGGACTCTTTGGCTATTGACAAGTAGATAGAGGATTTGGAGAGTGCTTTCACTGCTTTTCATGTGCTTGATGAGAGGAAAGTTGATTATGTTGCTTACAAACTAAAGGGGGCTACTGTTGCTTGGTGGGCTAATGGGCCGAGGAGGTCAATTGCTAAGAGTTCAAGAATTTGTTCTTTGCTAAGTTCTTTCTCATTAGTTTGAAGGATAGTTTGTAGGAAGCTTATTTTAACTACTAGTAGGGCTGTATGTCAGTAGAGTAGTATGAAGCTAAAATGAGATGTTTGTTCAGGTTTCTACCATCATCTTTGAGGGAAAATGATGGGGCTAAAGCTCACAAGTTTTCTGAGTGGCTTAGAGCTAAAGTTGCAAAGTGCAGTAGATGCATTTCAGTTGGAGATGTTCATAGAGAATGTTACGAAGATGAAGCACATGGAAAAGAATTTGAGGAAAAAGAAGGATACCCTAGCAAGTTAATCTAGTTTTGTGACTGTAAAACGGTCTGATTTTAGATGTAGTTCAGGGAAATGGGAAGAAGCCTCAAGTGATGACCAGAGCGATGACTACAGTGCCACCACCTATCTAGATCAAAGCCCTACCCCCAGCTCTTCCAACACCAGTACCTTTTGTTATTAAGTGCCCTAGATGTAGACCTAATGAGATAGGGGCTTCTAGGAGGCCAACGGGTACTTGTTTTTCTTGTGGCAAGAGTGATCATTTCAATAGAGATTGCACTAACAAATTTGTGTTGTTGTCTTTTTGTCATATCTATACTCAAAAGTAGGGGTTGGTTTGGTTTGGTACAGTTCACCTTCCCTTACTGAACCAAACCTAATATAATGGTTCGGTCTTTTTTTTTTTAAATCGAACCTAATCATACGGTTTGATTCATAAATTTTTTTAACCTAATTAAAACTAGTTCAACTCAAATTGTTTATGTTAAGTTTTCGCTAAAATTTTTTATCTTTCATAACTTGTTTTCCATTCCATTGAGTTTTCAAATATTTCCAATTAATTTCTCATATATTTCTCATGTGTAATGATACTAAGTAAAAAGTTGCACAAAATCTTAATAAACTTAACTTGATTGAATGAGAATAAGAACGAGAACGAGAGACTCTATTCTAACAAATAAATAATAAGGAGGAAGAAATAGAGCTGCCTATCAAAAAGCGAAATAAAGAAAACAAAAGAGACATATTAAAGATTGGAAAAGAAATGAGAGGTACGTAAAAAACACCAAGGTGAGACCTTTGATTTTAAAACATATTAGAAAATGATAATTTAGAAAAAGAAAATTTCTAAATATGAAATTTCAAATGAAACTTGCTCTACTTAATCTTAATAATTTACCTACAAATAAGACAAATAAGAAGAAGATATGAAAAATTTGATAAAATTAATAAAGATTGATGAAAAAAAATAATAACATTGCATAAAATTATTTTTGTTTAACCAAACAGTTCGGTTCGATTCGATTCAAAACAATTCAGTTTGGTTTACTTCCCCAAATTGAACTGTAGCTAAATGGTTCGTAAGAAAAAAAAAAACTATTTTTTCAATTTGATTTATGGTTCGATTCATAATTCATGGTTTTTTTGCTCAACCCTACTTAAAGGGGTCATGTTGTAGCAGCTTGTACTAAAAGACTAGTAGGGGGGCAAGATGGAGCACGATAGCAAGCTGTTAAGCCTCTAGCTAGAGTACAGATTGGATGACAGCAGACTGGTGGACCAAGGCAAAGAGCCCTAGCGAGAGTGTTTGCACTCCATCAGCAACACCAGGACTTACTAGATGAGGACATCGCTATAGGTATACTCCTTGTAACCTCCTGTAATGCATATGCTTTATTTGATACTAATGTTACGAATTCTTGTTTCTCTTAGTTGATTGTACATGCTTGTGATTTGATTCTTGGGCTTTTGATCGAATCTTTGAATGTTTGTACACCTTAGAGAGTTAGGAAAGCTTTAGAGAGGATGTATCGAAGGGTAGTGTGGAAGTGGAAGGTAGAGTGTTGCCAGCATATTTTTTTAGTGTTGAATATGCTTAAGTTTGATGTTATTTTAGGTATGGATCCATGGGCAAGGTACCCAGCCATCATTGATTGTTATGGCATGGTGGTACACTTTACTCTAGACAATGGGAGTGAGTTTAGCTTTAAGTTAGATGCTCAAAGCCCTATCAAGTTACCTATTTATGAGCTATGGGGAAAAAAAAAAGAGAGAATAGCAGCTATGTCATTGGAGAGTAAGGAACCCATGAAGCTAGAATAGACTCCTATAGTGAATGAATATTCTAGAGTGTTTCTTGAAGAGTTACTAAGGCTGCCACCTAAGAGGGAGATCAAGTTATGTATTGACTTAATGCTTGAAACTACTCCTATCTCAAAGCAAGTGTATAGGATGGCTCTAGCCAAGCTAGTAGAGTTAAAGAAACAGTTGTAGGATTTACAAGAGAAAGGATTTATTAGATAAAGAAAATCACAATGGAGAGCTCCGGTTTTGTTTGTTAAGAAGAAGGACAGTAGTATGAGACTTTGTATAGATTATCGAAACTTGAACCGAGTCGCGATTAAGAATAAGTACCCACTTCCCAAAATTGATGACTTGTTTAACCAGTTGCAAGGAGCTTAAGTGTTTTCTAAAATTGACTTGAGGTCCGGCTATTGTCAATTGATGATTAAAGAAGAAGACATATAAAAGGCTGCCCTCAAGATGAGAAATGGACATTTCAAGTTCTTAGTAATGCCTTTTGGGATGACTAATGCCCCAACGACTTTCATGGATTCGATGAATTGAGTGTTTAGAGACTTCTTGGATAGGTTTGTTATTATGTTTATAGATGATATCCTGATTTATTCTAAGAGCAAGGAGGAGTGTAAAGAGCACTTGAGGTTGGTTTTGGGTTGCCTAAAGGAAGAGCAATTGTTTGCAAAGTTCTCCAAGTGTGAGTTTTAGCTTAATCATATGATGTTTTTAGGTCATGTAGTAAACAAGGATAGGATATCTATGGATCCAGCAAAGGTAAAGGCAATTGTTGATTGGCAAAGACCAAAGTCAATGGTTGAGATAAAAAGCTTCTTAGGTTTAGCAAGTTATTATAGAAGGTTTGTTAGGGGATTCTCCAGTTTGGTCATTCTTGTTACAAGCTTCTTAGGTTTGGCACTTAAGTTTAGGCTAGACATCAATGGAATCTTAAGATATGGGATAAGATTATGCTCATCTAGGGATTCAGAGTTGAAAAAGGAAGTGTTGCAAGAGGCTCGCTATTTAGCATATTTGGTACACCCAAGAAGCATTAAGATGCATAAGGATTTGAAGTGTCATTATTAGTGGAGGAACATGAAGTGTGATATAGCCAAGTTTGTTTCACATTGTTCTACTTGTTAGAGGATTAAGTTTGATCATAAGAGGTCAATAGGTGAGTTGTAACCTTTGCTAGTATTTGGGTGGGAATGGGAACACATCATTATGGATTTTATCACTCATCTTTCGAGAACTAGGGAAAAGCACGATGCAATTTGGGTAGTTGATAGATTGACTAAGTTAGCCCATTTTATACCAATCAATATTAGTTATACCTTAGATAGGCTGGCAAAAGCTTATATTAGAGAAGTGGTTAAGTTACATGGTATGCTTGTGACAATAATGTTAAATAAGGATACTCACTTTGTAAGTAAGTTTTGGAGGGGTCTATAGAAGGAATTAGGTACTAAGCTTTAGTTTAGCACAACTTTTCATCCTCAAATAGATGGGAAATCTAAGAGGATTCTTAGATCATAAAAGATATATTGAGAGCTTGTGTTTCAAATTCTGGTAGAAATTGGGATGAGCATCTCCCGTTGGTGGAGTTCTCTCATAACAATAGTTACCAAGTGAAGAATTTGAGGCTTTATATGGTAAGAAGTATAGGTCTTCCATCTATTGAGATGAAGTGGGTGAAAGACAGCTTTTAGGTCCAGATTTGGTGCAAGAAATGGTTGATAAGCTTAGAGTCATGCAATAAAGGATGCTAATGACTCAAAGTAGACAGAATAATTATGCGGATAGAAGAAGAAGGCCTTTAGAGTTTCGAGTGGACGATCAAGTCATGTTGAAGATCTCTCTAGTCAAGGTAGTAGTTAGGTTCAGCCTAAAGGGGAAGTTAAGCCCTAAATTCATTAGTCCTTTTGAAGTCCTTGAGTAAATTGAGAAGGTAGCCTATCGTTTAGCTTTGCCAATAGTTTTAGAGGGAGTATACAATGTCTTTCACATATTAATGTTGAAGAAATTTGTACCTAAGTCAAATCAAAGACCGAAAGTTGTAGATGTGCTTATTGTGAATTTGGAGTCTTTAGACTTGTAGTCAAATTTCACTACCAAAAACAAGGGCATTTTAGACATTTCTAAAAGTTTCTAAAACCTTACCCTTAATTCGCCTCCTTACTAAACCCTAGTTTTTGCTACTTGTAGTTTAAACCTCTTCTTTTATAGAAAAAAACTAAGCCTCCTTCCTAAACACTACCTCAAGATGAAACTTCAAGGTGATTAAGGTAAGGCTATTGGAGATTTAGCTCAAGAAATTCATATTAAGGTTCATAGTAAACTAAATCTCCTTATTTCTTATTGTTTCCAACTTACTCTTAAGTGTATTCAAAAAAAGATTTGTAGTTCTTTTGTCTAGTAGCCATTTCAAGTATTGAAGGTATGTATCTTGAAGGATTTCTTAGGTTGAGTTTGATTCTTAGCTGGAAAAATGGATTTAAGAAGAGTTATGCTCATAATAGGATAAGTTTTAAACCTTAAGTTGGAACTTATTTGCAGCTATTGAAGATTTAGGGCCTCTCTAATCTGACTTTACCAAGTGTTTGATATTTTGCAAGTAAGTACATTGAACTACAATTCCTAATCTTGATTCTTAAGTCAAGAAGTTGTTTTTAGAGTTGAAATTGGAGGTTTAACTAAGCTTTTAGTGTATGGAATCATTGGTTTACTGTACCTTAAGTCGAGATTAGAAGAGGTACAAGTTCAAACAAGGAAACGGTTGAGATTGATTTCTAGTTCAAAGTGTTTTGTTCTACAGAATTATAGACAAAAGCAAGGCATCCGGACACTTTACTAGATAACATCTGAACCTTAAGCCATTACAAGTGGTAAAAGCTTAATATCCAGACGTTATTCTCTTTAGCATTTAGACACCATGTCCTACTTCGACTCTTTTGCCTTGTAAGTTAGTTTTTAAGAAAAATCTAACTCAACCAACTCCTTGTCTAATCTTTCCACATCCATAAGATTCGATCTTTAACCTGAGGGTTGAAGTTTAATTACTGATTTCAAGTGATATTCATTACTTAGCCTAGTAGTTGTAACTTGATCAAAAGAGGATCTTGTTTTGACTTTTGATTTGGAGATAAGAAACTAAGCTAATTACTTTGTCTTTAGGTCATGTTTTGGACTCTCATACTCTAGCGTTCCTTTGTCAAATTGTTCACTTGTTAAGGACTTAAGTACGTAGTGCTTGGATGATTATTTGTGCTTGTTAGGACTTAATATGTAACTAGATTAATTTTGATTGCTAGTTGTGCTTAACTCGCTTGCTCTAGAGGTTGTAGTAGCAAATCCTTAGATGAGCAATTATTGATCACGTGAGAGGATCTCCTAGTGGACATTCATGTAGAATGACATAGCTAGAATTCTAGGTTTTATGGTCTTCGGATTTTAGACTCAAGCGTAAAGGACTTAAAGAAACACGTATACTTATATCCACCTATGGATGTGGAAAAGATCATGATATAAATAAACTATTGTTTACTTATTCTTAATATAGTTTGCATTATATGCATGTGTATGTTTTGGCTTGGTATTTGTGTATGTTTGTGTATCCGTACTGGATTTTGGCTTATTCTTGATTCTTTTTCAATCACAGGGATGGATGGGTACCTCATGTATGAGGAGCTATTTGTGGATGACATACAGGAAGAAGAGGGCATGAAATATTTATATTTCTGTCACGACTAGAGTTGTAGTGATGTTAGGCCATGTTTAGGAGATATGTGTTTTATTGAGAAGATAGACTCCTTCTTACTATGTTGTGTGGATTGGTGTTGAAGGAGATTAGCTACTCTTTGTTCTATGTTATGACACTTGTGGTTATGAGTCAATAAACTTAATGAACTATTGTGTTAGTTTCAATATTTGGTTTATGAGAATTTGAGTAGATGCTGTTATTCACTCATTTGTAGATTCTTTTATATACTTGCGGAATGGTTATGTTATGAATGAAACTTGGTGGATATAGAAGTCTTAGCATAATTTCGATTAGTAGGGTTACATGGTAAGTTGTAGTGCTCATTTAGGTTCTCGGGACGTTACGCAAAGTGTCCCTAATGTACAATATATAGCTATAATTATAAAAAAGATTGCTATAGTAGTTGGTATTATAAAACTAGAATTGTTCCTTTGACTTGAAAATGATAGCAATTGCACCTCAATTATAATCACCGTTGCTTCATTTTCTTCCATCTTTACTTGCATGTAATGATGAACTTTAAAAAAAGAAAAAAAATTATTTCTTAAGTATACTCATATTTTACTAAATCGAGTTATATAGCCATTTTGCTGTCATATTTAATTCATTTTCTGCATTTGAGATGTGTATAAGAAAAAATGAATATTAAGCCGAAAGTGCTCGTACTAAAAAATTTAGCCATTATAATTTACATACATTATTTCCATTAAGATGGGAAAATACGAAAAATGGTGTGTATTTACTTTTATAGTCAATCTAGTTATATTTTTTTTTTCTTCTAATTCAACCTCGCGATCGATGCTCTTCTCTATTATGCAATTGTTAATGCTCAATTAAATATTAAGCAACACGCACATGACCAACAAAAGCTTGACTATCATATATAGATTCTTCAAAAACCTTCTATTAGGCACTTTAAATCCCTCTTTTTGCTTCTAATTCTTATATAAAGAAGCCTTAAATGAAAGAAAGAAATTTAAGGATTGTTATTTTAGGGTTTTTTATTATTTTTTTAATTTTTTTTTGTTTGTGTGTGTGTGGTTATGTGCATATAAGAGGAACTGAGAATTGTATAATAAAGAAGACAATGTAGTTGATGCATTTGTTATAAGGTAAATCATAAATCAATTGTAAAGTGACAAAGTATACTAATATTTTTTATTTTTTCTCTTTGAGTTAATACATTTCAAAAGAAATTTTGAAATTTAAAAAAAAAAGTGGTCTAGAAAGTATGACCACTTTTATGCTTATCGTTTATTAACAAATAAATACAATTGTGATAAATGGACTAGAAATTACCAATAGAACCTATCATTTATTGCCATCATTGCATGGCTCCTCAATCATCTCTCAACCACGTCAATTGGCAAGTGGCATCATGTCTTTCATATAGATATAGTTGTTTACTAAGCAAGATCGATTTTAATTATGTATTAAAAAAATTGTCAAATGGGGTAAAGGGTTGGAGTTCACAAGTGTATCAAAGATTTTTGGACATCGTGCATTTGCACTTAAGTCAATGTCATATGTATAACAATATATTTAAATCTCATATTAGTATACTTTGCATATAGCTAGCATGATAAAAGATGGTAAATAATTAAATAAATAAATAAATTATAAAATTATTTTTTTAAAAAATTAGTAGTTTCATTATGTAATAGTTACCATTATCCAGAAAAAGTAGATAGATAACTCTAATGGAATCGTCTAAAGAATTTATTTTCCAAAGTAACTTCCTTACATCATTTCTTCTTGCCCATCCTATTCCCTTTTAACTTCTTGTGCACGACTTTACTTATTATAACTTTTATATATTTTTTTAAGGAGAAAATACAAATAACCTACTTAAACTTTTACTTAAGTGTGAATTTACTTCTTAAACTTGCAAATGTTTCAAATCATATGCTTAAACTTTTATAAACTAGCAAAGAATACCTATAAGTTATAAATAATTCCTCTAAACTTTGACTTTCATGCAAAAACAACCCTAAACCTATCAAAATTTATAACAAAACTCCCTAAATTATAATATAACTTTTTTCAGTTAAAAATGAAAATGTAATTTATGTTGTCAATTTGTTAGAGTTTAGGAGAATGATTTATAATATCTGAAAGTTTACGAAATAAATCCATACTAAATCAAAATTTAGGGATCTTATCTACAATTTCTTTTTTTCTTTTTTTGTTTTATTCATAACTTCATGAAAATACTTCCAGAAAATACTAAAATTATCTGATCTATATTATTAAAGGAAAAAAGCCTTCATTAACTACCTTTTGTTGTCTTTAGTAATTATGAGTAGTTTTTATTTTTAAATTTACGTAATAGTTCTTAATTAATTATTTATTTTAAGATAAAAAGATCATATGATTGAATGTACTAAAGTAAATATGCTATTCATATTAGTCACAACTTCTATTTCCAAATTTACTTTCCACTTTCATCAATAAAAAACTAACCCAGTAAACCTAGTAACCTAGTGGCCTTTTTTCTCTCCCATCTATATTCTAAATAGCTTTTATCCTTTAAACACAAAAAGAATTACATTTTATCAAGCATACTTATCGTGCAGATATATCTTTTTGCTAGTATTATCTTTAATGATACGAATAATCCAAGGACTTATAGGTGTGTAATGTATCCATCTTGCTTTCTTTTGGTCCACCAATTTTTTTCTTTTCTTTCCCATCAGATGGCTGATTAGATTTAGGGCAACCAATCTTATCTATTCATCCAACGCCAGGACAATGGGAATTCCTTTTAACCCACAAAGCTCCTAGAATCAACAACCTCCTTTGCCTTGCCAAAAGTCTTCATCCCATTGGCTAAAACCATTCTTGACGACATGTGGTCACTTGACTACTCTCCTTCCACTTCAAAAATATCATTCACTACCTCGTATAAACCTTACACATGTCGACACTTGTAGCTTCGATGCCTCCTTAGTTACTGTATTGACTAACCCTTACCCCCCACCCCAAAACATCTATGATTATAACATGGTTTTAGCCATTTTCTTAGAGCGGGTCGAGTTTGTACTGTTCTTGTGCAAGCGAGTCCAAATTAAGGTTTTGCTCTCCACAAAGTTCGATATGTCGCTAGAGGAACTTCAGTGGGAATTTTTTTTTTTTTTTTTTGTGGGGGTGTTCCTGACAATGGGTCTCTCTCCTTTACTAGTCAGTACATGTGAAGGTATTGTGCCAGTTCTAATCATGCAAGTGGTGTTTTTGGTGGCCATGCTAGTCAGGTATATGAATTACTTAGTGTTTCAAGTTAGGGATGTTAATGAGAATGCTGTAGATTCAGAGGGGTTACTAGGAAATACAGAACCTTGTGGGGGTGAAAATGAGAAAGAGAGGAGTTTCTATCAGTAGTTACAAGTGTCTATTGCCGAGTAGTGGTAGTAGTAGTAGTAGAGGTGAGATAATGGAGTGTTGCTGCGTGTGTGTGTGTAAGTTCAAAGAAGATGAGAAAGTGAGTGAATTATTGAATTGCAAGCATTTCTTTCGTAAGGATTGCTTGGATAAGTGGCTTCGTGGTCAAGGTAACACTTGTCCACTTTGTCGCTCCAAACAATAACAATGATACCATGTTATTTGGTTTATTATTGGCTTCATTTATATAAATTTTGAGTAAATTGTAAATATTGCTTATATTTACTTTATACGCTTATGTTTCTAATTTTTAAAATGAAATAGATATACAGTTTTCAAATATTTAGGAATCAGAATGGCTTTAGAGATAAGAAAGTGTAAATATAATGAATAAATTTCATATAGTATGTGCTAGCTGAATTTTTGTATATGTGGAATTGTATTTCTAATTATAAGAGAGCTCCGAATTTCTAAATCCAAATGTTTAGTAGTGCATTTGCTTCTTCATCTAACTATTATTCAATTTATTTTTAGATTCTCAAAAAGCTGAGTAGCAAACGAAAAACCAAATTTCAAATAATTGAGAAACACTTAGCTACTTTATTTGATCTCTTACACTTTTGTCTTTATCATTAAGTTTGTTATTTATAAATTCAATTTTGATAATTTTAAAGCTCGAAGAATGAACTCATTTAGTATCTTTAGTGCTGCTTTTATTCCATCGGTTTTAAATTTACGAAACAATCCCTTTATCTCTAAAAGTTTTAGACACGAGATAATTAGATTAATGCTATTATTATAAATCCGCTTTCATAAACTAATTTGTATCCTAATATTCGCTGAGATCTACTGGTACTCAACCAACTCTTTCACTATCCCACTAATTAATGATATGGTTTAAATAATACTGCTTTATATAATTTTGTTCACGTTTGAGGAATTTTATTAATCGGCAACTCTTAATATTTTTACTTTTCTAATGCATATGTATCACAAATATACCGTCTTAAGAAACACAATTAATATTGCTTTATATAAATCGTATGCCAAATGATTACATATAGCAAGGGACAAAATTGCAAAGCGAATCGAAAATTTGTGGTTGGTTTTGAGGGATAATTTGAACAAATTTGAACTATTTTAAATAGGACTAATAATTTGAGAGATGATCTATGAACCCAATAATTATGAACATATTTATGTATAAAAAAGCCAATACGAAACATAAATAGGTCAAACTTATTTAAAAACGATAAAATTCGTGTTTGGATTCGCATTTAACTGTAAACTTGTTTATAAACCTATTTATTAAACATATGTTATAAAAAAATCACACATTAAACCAATAAACTCGCTTAGTATTAAAATAACCAATATTTGAAAGTTAAAAGAAAGTTATTTTCTTTCTTATGAATATGTCAAGCAGGATAGCATAAGTAAAAGTCTAAATATTGATAGCAATAAGTTAAGAACTCAAGATTCTATTAACGATTGAATGAAGGAGACAATTTCCAAGTAGCTTTATCCTTTACAAATATTTATATTGGGTGTGTATTTATTTCATTTGTCATGATTTTTATAATTTTTTATCTTATTTAGGAATTTTAATCTTTTAAAAGCCTACAAACATTTAAAGGTGTCAATATATCTAAAATAGAGTTGTATTTGTATAAGGAGCAACATAAGATGATTGAATTAGGTATAATGAGTTACTAGAAAACTAATCAATCACAATATCCTAAAGTTGTAAAATATCAAATGATATCTTAAGTATATTGATATTTATGATAGCTTCGAATTTTGCATTTGGTATCAAAGATCAAATCCTTGATCAACACCATAATTCATTGGAGCTAGAAATTTTGAAAGCTCTTTGTGCAAACATTAACTTTATGAAAAGATAATAAACTAAATTATTTTTATAAACATTTTGTAGAGGACTAAAATCGAATATGAGACTTGAGCTCAATAATTAAAATGAACTTGACTTTTCCAGTTAAGGTGACAAAATACAAAAAGTTATGCCCATATATCTTTTGAGATGATCGCGAGAGTATGGTGGGTTTAGAGTAGGATTCATTAGATCGATTTGTTCAATTCAATCTTTCTCAACTTAGCTCATACAAGAAAAATAAAGCCCTATTGAACCTAAGCTCGTTATAGAAGACCATTTAAAGTCTATTAAAGGAAGGGATGAATTCTTATCATGGATTATCATCAGGATCTAATGAATGGGGTTAAGAGCCATCCTCTATAAATACCCTCATCCCTCCCTCATTTGGATAAAAGAGAATTAATATGAATACTGTTACTCTATACGATTCTTATTTTGAAAGATCAAACACTCAAATATTTTAAGAACAGTTCTATGTTATTCATCGATAGTATAGTTTAATGCATTCGTGTTCCTCCACCTATCACTACAATTGTCAGAGTCTTGTTGAGATCATTTACCCTCTTCCCTACACTTCTCTCTTAATGATCCCATATAAGTCATTCAGGTCATTTCCTTAATTACATGGAGCATGTCTATCACATAGCACTTACATAACCTTTACATTTGTACTCTTACACCCACACATTTCAAAATCATTTATTTTTTATTAGTACAATTTTTTATGTACAAATTCATTGATTTTCTCTCTTAGAAAAATTACCACTAATAATTATATCCAATTAGGACATAGATCAACTTAATGCCATAATAATATATAGTCAATTAATATTTAGATTCGCTATATTTGATCAAACTTATTTTATTAAACTTTAGTTAGATTGTAATATTATGTTTAAGTGTTAAGATTATATGATTTTTATTTGTAAAATATTAATTTTATAATCATAATTTTTCCTATGCATTTATAGCTATTTTTAGATTTAATTACAACTTTTTAATTAATAAATGAGTCCGACCTAAACACTAAACTCAGCTATCAAATGAATCGAATTATTGGTTTAGGTTTTTATATACGATCAACAAACAGGTTGTATCATAAGTCAAGTTTTTCAAAATATGAAACAATTTAGACATGGATAGGAGATATGATAGGTCAACATGAATTGCTAGCCCTAATTTTAAAAATAAAGCAATATGTCCTGTGTAATTGAAATAATTTTCTTTATCATAATATAGTATTTAAATGAATTTAATTTATAATTATTTGAGATGTATATATATATATACGTCTTTTATGATCATTAGTTTTAGAATATTTATATAGATTGACTTAAAATTTATATTATATACTAATTTTATAAATACTAGTAGTTTTGAAATACCTTCAAGATTGCTTAACTATATCAATATTTACTTTATCAAGATCTTAAGTAGTGTGAGTGCATGTTAACATTAAAAGAAGTAAGTAGTGATATGAGATTAATCATTGTGTATCTTATTTTTCTTAAATTATAAATTATTGTCCAATTGATGAATTAAACTGAAGTATTATAGTTTGAAAAAGTTCTTGACTTTCAATCCATATTTTTGTGGTTCAAAGGAAAAAACAAACCAAATTCAACCAAACATGGCCCAGTGCTATTTGCTAGTTTAAAATAAGAACTAACTCAATACATATTAATAGCATCCATTTCGTAATATCTATTCAATATTTGGTGGGTACTTTTACCGTGAACTATTTATATTAGGTATTGTAATAAGTTCTCTTTTATGGGAGGGGTGCAGGGGAATTACAATTCCATTCTCCATCTCGTTTGATAACATGAACAAGCCATAAGGGTGAAAGACTCTTAATAAGCCTTCTGTATTTGTTGTTCAATAGTTGAGTCTTTATTTGGCCCGCAAGCTATTCGTACCAAGTAAACATAAATGTCACCTATAATAACATTTGCGCTGGCCTAGCTAAGACGTGTTATTTGATCAGATCTCTTCGGAGAGACAGACATGCTTATTTTTGGAGATGCCACTTTGCATTCACGAATTAGCACAAAATCTTTTTTGTTTTTTTTTTTTGTTTTTTTTTTTTTTCCAAGTACTTAAATTCAAGTGGTCTCGCCGCCGCGCGCGCACCCCCCGCACCCCCACCCCACC